>CM076577.1:108137859-108480898 GCA_034641835.2 Pinus albicaulis
AGATTTGCATTTAGATCGTTAATTTCTGCTTCTAGTCTTTTCATTCGATTGGATGCATAAGCATGAAACCTTTGACACTTGTCTATAGATTCACTCTCCTTAGATGATTTTAGCTGATCTTCATCTTTAATCTTGACAGCTTCTTCTAGATCCATACTGTTTCTTTCACTATCTTTACCTTTGCATATACAGGTAAGTGAAATACAAGAACAATGATCAATACCTGTTTCATCTTCTTCAATTTCTGCTATACATGATTTCTGAGGTATCTCCTTTCCTTTAGTAACCTTCTTCTTTTGCTTCTTTTCCATGAGCACTTGTAGAGCTTGGTCAGAATCTTTTTCATCTTCACTGGACACTTCATCATCATCTTCATTTGCATAATAACTCTTCCTCTTTTCAAATTGTTTCCCTTTACCATGTTTTTCTCTATAAGGACATTTAGCAGCATAGTGACCAACTCTTCCACAATCAAAACATTTTAAGGGAAGCTTACCTTTGAATCTTCCAGTACCTAGTTGGAGTTTTCTCACAAAATTTGCTTCTTCTTCTTCGGATATATAGCTGGATTCTTTGACAACTTCCTTTTCTTTTCCTTTTGCAGATGCCTTAAAAGCAACTTCTTTGATTTGAGAAGGACCTCCTTGTCTCATTTCAAAAGAAGTCAGAATACCATGTAATTAAACAATAGTAAGAGTTTGTAGATCTTGCCTTTCTTCAATCGCTGAAACTTTAGAGTCAAATTTTGAAGTCAAGGATTTTAAGACTTTTTCCACCAGAGTAGTATCGGTTATGGTTTCGCCCAAATTTCTCATTCGATTAACAATATCATCTAGACGAAGAAAGAAACTGGCAATACTTTCATCACTATGCATCCTTAAATTTTCATATTCAATTCTGAGAGTTTGGAGTTTTGCACTTTTTACCTTTGTATCTCCTTCATAGCTCAGAATGATTTTGTCCCATATTTCTTTTGCTGAATTTAGTTGCATCACTTTAGCAAATTCTGGTTTAGACATGCTTCCTAATAAGACATTCACTGCTTTGGCATTGATTTCATACTTCTTCCTTTCAGCCGCATCAGTAGGAATACTTGCCGGATATTGATAGCCTTCTTCCACGATTGCCCATACTTCTGCACCAAGACTTTGCAGATATGTTTTTGTTCGTATCTTCCAGAATATCAGATTGCTTCCATTGAATAGAGGTGGCTTTATAGACATTACTCCTTCATGACTTCCCATTGCGACGGATCTCCTTGAAGTGATCAAGCTTCTGCAGAAGGACCTGCTCTGATACCAATTGTTGGGAAAAATACTGAGAGGGGGGGGGTGAATCAGTATTTAGGGCATACTCAAATATTTTTACTTTTCTTTACATCAAAACCCATACGCTACTTTGCTGAAGCCAACTAGCATATACACGCGGATCTCCTTCATTAAACTCGCGTATACACAGAGATATTACTATGCAATTAAATCTTTACTTAGATATATGCAACATTCATTCTTCTGATGTTTAGTTAACAGTATACATGTGCAGTAACAACAGAATAAATCATCACACATAAGCATCACACATGAACACCAGGATTTTAGGTGGAAACCCAAGTCGGGAGAAAACCACCGCTGCCGTTGTCTCAGCCTTCAATATTTTATTATAGAGAAAACATCTTACAACAATGTGCTGGCGCAGACTCCTACCAGCATGCAGGCACCCACCTGCGCTCGTTTACCAGCCTCTCCTGGAAGGGAGCACCGACCCCCTGCTCTCGTTTACCAGCCTCTCCTGGAAGGGAGCTACGACCCCCTGCTCTCGTTTACCAGCCTCACCTGGAAGGGAGCTACGACCCCCTGCTCTCATTTACCAGCCTCACCTCGAAGGGAGCTACAACCCCCTGACTGAAGGCTACAACCCTCAGCACCTCTATGGACCACGTTTCATCAATTTTCACACTGGATCCAACAACTTCAATAGAGCACAACTTGTAGGCCACGTTTCATCATATTTTCAGACTGGACCCACTCCATACATTTAAGCTCAATCATACATCAAACTGATACATATAACTCACTTACAGATATCAATAAACCATCAGAACAGATCAGACATTTCTTACCACAGACTTCAATAAACCCTAGTTTTGCATACGCGCTTTCCTTTCACTGATCCTGCGTATATACGCGCCTTCGACCATAGAAACCCGCGTATACTTCTGTACATATTGTAGAACTAATTTCTCTACCCATACGCGCTTTCTCTTCAGCAAACCCGCGTATATACGCGCTTCCTCTGTGGCAAACTAGCGTATGGTTCTTCAGACATTTAGGTCATTGCAATTCTTCAGAACAGATACATCACACAGATTTTACCCTTTACTTTAGACAGATGTTCGCCTCATCTCATATCTAAGCATTCCATAAAAAGATCTAGCAAATACAAATATATTTCAGATCTATATACCCTTCTTCATCATTTTCTTCATTGGTGCATCATGCATTCAGATCTATCATTCAATTGTAACCCTTTCCATTCAAATAGACTTCAGAGAGAAGTATTCATTCAAGCTCAGACATCTTGCACTCACTCTCATGATTTGCACAATGAATTTCTTCTCTTTATATAGGTTTACCCTTTTTCAATACCATGAGCCAAAACTACATTACTTCCGATGGTATTCCTGGATGGGGTCACATAGACGAATCATTACTCAATACAATGGGTCAATACCATGGTGGTTACCCCTGGTTTTACATATTTAGAGCGCTTTTGCCCATACACGACTTGGCACGTTATTTCCCGTGTGCATACGCTACTTTGTCTAGACAAATCCGCGTATGCCTTGAGACATACTCTTTTCATCATGTTCTAGCACATACTGACATTCCTTCCATCATTACCTTCTGTACTCATTGTATATACATCAGATTTACATTATTTAGCAAGTTCATCAAGACACAATTCATCTTCATCAAGTAGGTTGCCATCATCTTTATCAAGTGGGTTGCCATCAAGGACAACACTCAGCATCATATTGCCAACACCAGGGTCGTCCAATCACCCCGCCATATCCTGAAATTTTAACCCTGAACAAATAAAACCCTCAAGGAGAGTTTGATTTCCTGGGGGAATTGAATTTTTTTTTTGTCAAAATATCCCTATTACAGGCTATGAGGGATGTACCTATATATGCCAAAAATATCAAATATTACTGCTCTAAGAAACTTGGGAAGAAACCAAGGGATCCGTTAACCATTCATGTGATGGGTAGACTGTCTGAAATCATGTTAGGAAAGACTATTCCTGTGAAATATGTAGACCTAGGAAACCAATTATAACAATACAAATCAATGGTGTTGAAAACCCAAATGTAATGGTGGTTTTGACCACTACCGTCAAAATTATTACCTCCGAAAAAATGAATACATTAGGTCTTGGAAATTTTAATCCAACCCCTACTATCTTGGAACTAGCAGATAGGTCTACAATTAAACCAATAGGGAAACTGGAAGATGTGACTATTTCGGTGGATCCATGTCACTACCCTATGGACCTCCTTGAATTACAGACACGATCCTTAGTTGGTGGTCACCCATTGATCTTGGGAAGACCTTGGCTCGCAACTGCAGACACCTACATAGGGTGTCGATCTAGGCACATGATTATATCAAATGGGATAGTTACGAAAAATCTTACTCTCTATCCCCCTGTGGAACCCAGCCCATCTGAAAAATTATCATCCAGACATAAAAATCTACCAATAAAAGAGCCTAAATCTGAAAATGAAGAAGTTAGACCAATCCTCACTCTTGGGCAGGCCCTGCAATTCAAAATAGAAACCGAGGATGATACTATTAACACTTTTATTAATGATCTTGGTTCCGTTTCTAGTTCTACTCGCCAGATTGTAGAATCTGCTATGATTTGTTAGACACAGGAAAACATTGAACCAGAAGATGAAATTGAAGACATTCCTGTAACTTTATCCCATGATAGTGTTCTGATTGAAATTGAACCAGGGAAAACACTCAATATCAACCCCAATCTATCTCAATTCCAGGCGAAACAACTTTTAAAAGTTCTTCAAAACCATCAAGAAGCTTTTTCTTGGGAATATATCGACACGAAGGGAATCAATGCTAACTTACGTACTCATCATATTTATATTAAGGAAGATTGGTGCCCTGTGAGACAGCCCCAACAGAGAATGAATCTTTCTCTAAAGAAATTTGTCAAAGAAGAATTGAAAAAATTATTGGATGTAGGTTTCACTTACCCCATCTTGGATAGCCAATGGGTATCCCCGCTAGTTATTGTTCCTAAAAAAAATGGTAAATGGTGGATCTGTGTAGATTACAGGGAGCTAGACAAGGCAACTCAAAAATACCATTTCCCTTTGCCATTCATTGACCAAGTCCTAGACACCTTGGCTGGGAAGAAGTTCTTTTCCTTCCTAGATGGATTCAATGGATATAACCAGATCCAGATAGCCCTGGAAGACCAGGATAAAACAACTTTCACATGCCTATGGGGGACCTTTTCATACAGGGTCCTCCCATTTGGCTTGTGTAATGCTCCTACAACCTTCCAGAGGACAATTCTGGGAATCTTTTCTGATTTGGTCGATGATAGCATTAAAATCTATATGGATGATTTTAATCCATATGGACACTCATTTGAAGAGGGATTGGAAAATATGTATAAAGTACTCAAAAGATGTAAGAAAACCCATGTATCTCTGAATATAGTCAAATTCCATATGATGAGGGAAGAAGGAATAGTATTGGGACATTTTCTCTCAGCTTCTCGAATTTGAGTTGATTCAACCAAAGTAGAGGTAATATTGCACTTTTCGGTACCAAAACACACGCACAGGTACGTTTATTAGTTGTGCTGGTTATTAAAGACACTTTATAGAAAAAAATTCTAAAATAGCACATCCACTTTTTCAATTTCTAACAAAAGATGCAGAATTCTTATGGACTAAAGACAATGAAGCAGCTTTCACAAAAATTAAGGGGTTGATTTGCAAGGCTCCAACCCTTCGAGGAACTAATTGGGCATTACCATTTCACATACATGCTAATGCTTCTCAGACAGCAGTAAGAGCTTTTTTAGGATAGCAGGTAGACAAAACACCGTATGCAATTTACTATGTCAGTAAGAATTTATTTCCTACTGAACTGAATTACACGGTGATGGAAAAAGAAATCTTGGTTGTCATTTATGCTATTAACAAGTTCTGGCACTACATCACTGGGTATCCTACTTTTGTACATACTGACCATGCAGCAATAAGGTATTTGATGAATAAACTTATCACTCCTGGACGTATTACAAGATGGTTTTTATTGGCTCAGGAATTTGATATTACAATAATAGAAAAACCGAGAAAAGATAACGTAGTTGCTGATTTCCTGTCTAGAATGGATAACAATGATGAATGCACACCTATAGAAGATATTTTTCCCGATGAGCATCTCTTTTCAATTTCTACTAAACCTCGGTGGTATGCAGATATTGCTAACTATATTGCTACAGGGAAGATGCCTCATCATTTATCATACAGGGAACAACGAAAAATTATTCATCACAATGCCTGATATTCTTGGATGGCAGGGTACCTCTTTCATATAGGAGCCGATAAGCAGATTCAGCGCTGTGTATATGAGGATGATATTTATGAAGTATTAAAGGCTGCCCATGATGGCCCTTGTGGAGGGCATATTGTAGACAAAAGAACAGGCCATAAGGTGTTACAAATGGGATATTACTGGCCTTCTATCTTTCGGGATGCACAAAATTATGTCAGGAGGTGTGATAGTTGCCAGCGTATGGGGCAGCCCAGTCGAGCTGATGAAATGCCTTTGTAGGCATAAGTAGTCCTCGAACCTTTTGAGAAATATGCTATCGACTTCATTGGACCCTTCAATCCACCCTCCTAGAAAAAGGTTCACATTTTGGTCTGTACATATTACGTGACTAAGTGGGTAGAAGCCAAAGCTGTTGCGAAAGCAACAGAGCAGGTGGTTTCAGATTTTCTATTTGAAGAAATTTTTTCTCATTACAGTACTCCAAGAGAGATTGTTTCATATTGAGGAATACGATTTAAATCACACATGATAGCAAATATTATGCAGAAATATGGGGTCAAACACAAGGTGACATCTCCATACCATCCCCGGGCGAATGGATGGGTGGAAATCACAAAAAATACATTGGAAAATATCTTGACAAAAATTGTGGCACACCATCATCGAGATTGGGCTCAGAAGCTGCCTGAAGCTCTCTAGGCGTACAAAACAACATGCCAGAACACAACTGGGTTTTCACCATTTGAGTTGGCTTATGGGAAATCCCCATTGTTTGCAATAGAATTTCAAATCAGTACGCTCAGAATAGCTCTTGAAGTTGGTTTGGATCTATCAGATGCCCAGAAACACCGAATGGCCCAGCTCAATGAACTAGATGAAATCCGTTCAATGGTTTTCCAGATGACTACTGCTATTCAGCAGCAGAGAGTGAAATGGCATGATAAGTTTATCAAAAAGAAGGTGTTTCATAAGGGAGATTGGGCATTACTTTATGACTCCCGCTTTAAGGATTTTAAGGGAAAGCTTTGCACTCGTTGGATGGGACCTTATGAGGTGGACATTGTATTTGATAATGGAACAGTCATGCTAGTCACAATTGATGATACACGTGCTTCGTTCATAGCAAATGGACATCACTTGAGATTATACCACTGCCCAGCTCCAAGGATGCTTTCATTAAACATCTCTTTGAGAAATCTGGTTTGAAGGTTATAAGCGCAAAGAACTCTTCCTTTACATCGTTTCTCTCTCTCTCTCTCTCTCTCTATATATATATATATAAATGAATAAATATTCTTACTATTTATTTTATTATCTTTTTACAGGAGTTACTATAAGGAGTAATGTTTTAAAGATTAAAAAATTCTTCTAAGTATCAATGTTGTTACTCCTTGGATGCGGCTACTCATGATGTTGTTACTCAGTTGTTGCTACTCATCATGCTGCTACTCATTTGCTGCTACTCATCATGTTGTTACTCTTTGATTGCTGCTACTCGATGCTGCTACTCCTTGGTTGCTGCTAGCCATGATGATGTTACTCCAGATGCTGTTACTCACAGTGCTATTACTCCAAATGTTGTTACTCTGGATGTTGCTACTCATCATGTTGTTACTCCAATTTTTGTTACTCTGTATGTTGCTACTCGAACTATTGTTGCTCTAGTTGTTGTTACTTTGGATGCTGCTACTCACACTGTTGTTACTCCAGATGTTGTTACTCGCACTGTTGTTACTTGAGATGTTGTTACTCCGGATGCTATTACTCGCATTGCTATTACTCCAGATGTTGTTACTCGAGATGTTGTTACTCCAGATGTTGTTAATCCCACTGCTATTACTCTATATGTTGTTACTCTGGATGCTATTACTCGTACTATTATTAATCCAGATGATATTACTCCGGATGTTGTTACTCCTCATGTTGTTACTCCAGATGTTGCTACTCGTACTACTGTTACTCCATCCACATCATTACTGCGATGTTATTATACCAATCGTCACTTCTTCCAGGTAGGCCTCCAGGTACGTCTCTACTTGAAATTTATGGATTTAATTAAATATTCCATGTGAAGACATTAATTCTGCGGATGTCAACATTTAAGTTGGGGGGGGGGGGGGGGGTGCTATCATAATTTAACGATGACATAATGATGATTTCACGAGTCATTATTACAATTCTGTGTGTGGTACACCCTACGATATTTATCATACTCTGTATAATCATTAAATACGTATTGGGATCCGCAACACGTCCTTTCCACCTCATAGTAAATAATTACTATTCCATTCATCGCACTTACCATACTTTTTCATGATTTTCCTCGTTTCTCAAGAATTACCATCCATATTCACCGTTACTACCCTTCATTTTTCACCATGTTCTTTTGCCAAATTTGGTACCCAACACTCTTTCCAATGGTCTACTATTCCAGAGTGCTGTTACAATCTCCACATTATGGGAAAACTGACTGTGCTTCATGAACCTCAAAATACAGTCTCAGTCCGCAGTCATCCAGAGGTATGGCAATTTTTTGTCGATGCAGGATGGGATATCTATTTTGATAGGTTGCAAAGGTTTGATAAAGGAATTAAAATGGAGTTTGCGCTTAATTTGGATGAGAATTTCTTATGGGTGAGAGGATTGGAAATTCCTATCATAGAATAAATAATTGCGGAAGTTAGCATAGGTTGAGATAGCAAGGGTAGCAGTGGTTTGCTTGGAGAGTTCCTCTCCTGGAGTTTCCAGAACTGTTCTTGTAGGCAGGAGAAATTTTTGTCCCATATGGGAGAGGGTATGAGCACAAGTATGTATCATAGACATGGAAAAAAGTAGTAGGCTTTGTAATGAATTACATCACCTATGAAGGACGAGCCACAACTCTGTTCAATTATCATTTTAAAATTTTGACTCGCCTTCGATTTCCACAAGCTCATGTGCATTCCTTAAACATGCCTTTCTTTTTATTAAAAAATTGTAGCATATGGCACAGTCTACTCAGCATTCACGCCAGATGCCGGTAGTGCTCTCCAATCATGGATTGGTGCATTTACTGGTCATGCATGCAATAGTCAGATTTTGAGTCTCTTGGGCAGAACTCTGTGAATCATCAGAAGAAGAGATAGCAGTTGTCATTATTTCTAGAGAAGAGGAACCAGTCCCTCCGATTGGTTTAGCAGAGGAATAACATTCAGAGGACATGGAAAGAGACCAGGAAGAACCAGAAGAAATGGAGATGGAGGTTCATCAGGAAGAAATGGAAGAAATGGGAATGGAGAAGACAATTGGTGACACAGTCGAGGCTATCACACAAGAACCAGCCTCGCCTGAAGAAGCCACAGATGAAGGAATTATGGATATAATGTATGAATTTGAGACTGTCATACAGTCGTCAAATTTAGTTAATGAAGAACAGGAAGGTGGAACATCAGACATAGGGATGACAAGTGATGTTGTTTTGCAAAAAACAACATCACCTGCCCAAACAGATATGAATATTGAAATAAGTGGGGGTGCTACACAAGAACCACCCCCGATTAAGCTAGAACAGGGAAACAGGGAAGAGTCAATCTGAGAAGTCGTCACTGTTCCACAAGAACTAGTGCCGACCACAGAAGGGGAGGGAATCCATGAAGAAAAAAAAGACAAAGGAGAAATAACCTATGAGTTAGATACTATCCCACAAGAACTAGTATCGACCGCAGAGGAGTAAATAATGCACAAAGGGTAGGAGGATAGAAAGGAAACAATCCTTAGAATCGACGTTGTTCCACAAGAACTAGTGTCGACCCCGACTAAAGTAGAAGTGCATGAAATTATGGAACTCGTTCGAGTCTATGATTCCTAGAGGGGGAAGGGGATTCCTCTCATCCTAATGATTAATGGAGGAAATATATGTTCCACCAATGCTTAATTTCATCAACCCAGGGAAGGACATGGCCAATATCAGCCCAGTAGTTATTGAATCTTAGTTGAAGCACCCAAAGGCTCGCAAGGGATATGGAATTCCTATGGAAACACCAGAACACAGGATGGTCGATGGAAGTGCTAACCAAATGGTAGGATTCCTTCAGGTAAATATAGAGGACGATACCCTTGAAGACAGGGAGCCTAGCCAGAAATACCTAACAGAAAAATCAGTTGATATTACCGACAACATTCCACCACCCCCTGAGCCTGTTATAGTCCCTAGAGATGAATTCATTGTCAAATAATAATGGATTAAACAGTGTGAGAAAATAATATTGCCTCTGAAGAAAATGTATCAGTTGCAGTTCAATGAAACCATGAGATTGAAGAAGGAAGTTCAGATATTGAAGAGGCAAGTTTCCCAGTTGAAGAAGAAGGTAAAAGTCTACAAGTGGAAGGCAGTAAAGCCAAAAATTGAGGTCTCCTCCGTAGCTACACAGAATGGTCTGATTGAACAGTTGTTTGAAGGCCGGGAGTTTTTCCTGGACGCTGAAATCCAGAGATGGAAGTCTGCTGCGAATGGACATAAGAAGGAGACAATGCGGGTTTGAGAACAGGCTGTCAGGATCGTTACAGGATACATCAACCAGTTAGATAAGGCGCGACAGAGGCAAGAAAAACAGAAGGCCAAAATAGAATAATTGGAAGAACAAGTGCAACTGCTGCAATCAGATAAGGAGAAGATGTTCTCCCTGGTACAACAGGTAATGACTTGCAGACCTCTTGCACATATCTATGCCTTATTCCTTCATGAAAAAATTATTTTCTTTTGACTTAAGAGTATATATAAGGAATTTTTTCATGAGATTGAGGACCCCATTCAGTTTCTCCGTATCTTGAAAATTCATGATATCCTAGGACAACACTTAATGTGCGAGCTCTTCATGCATGGTTACTTCTTGAGGCATGATCAAGATTTTAACCTTGTTCCATTCATGGGGGATATTCATCTAAGAGATTTTTCCTCCTATACCATCAATCATATTAAATGGAGAAAGGCCTATGATATGTTTGAGGAACACCAAGTCACAAGGCCGTTAAAGATGAGGAAGGAGCATGAAAAGTCAACAAATATTTATAACAAGCATTTTACCTTTCTATAGATTGAGGGGCATAGAGGACACATGTTTATAGCCCAGAAATGGTGTGTTGACCTCTGCCTCAAGAAGATTACAAATTTCTATAAGGAAGGGCTGGAAAATTGTCAGAGGAGGTGGATGTTTTCATCTTCAGCTGTTAGAGATCGAGAACCATTTTGAGCACCTAACTTTGCACGGGCACTAGAAAGGATGCCACATTTTTTGGCATGCATTCAGACCTGTGGGGTTAGGTGGATGGGGTTGAGGTTTCAGTTTCCCCTTATTAGGTTTCCAGCTGAGCAATATACTCCTGCATACAACGTTGACCCGGAATGGTGGAAGGATGTTGATCTAACGGAAGGTATAAACCCCCTGGGACAGAAATGGCCGAAGAATGATCTCACATAGCTTCACACTAGTCACAGTCAGTCCAACCCAGATCTAAGGAGATGACGAGCTGCATGAGGACATGCAGATAGACCATTTGGGGGGAGATGTTGGGTACCGGACTTGTATACTTTTCTCTCCCATTTTCTTCCACCTTTCTATCTCTTTGCATCATTAATTATTCTAAATACATGAGGTAAACCCCTTTCCACTATCTTACATGGAATATTTGATTAATGAAGTAATATTCATGGAGGTTTACCTTTGTAAGCATTAAATCCAATATTTTTACAAATCTTGTAAAAGAAAGGGGATTACAAATGCGAGCCACTGAGCAGCTCCTAATTTCCAACGCTATCTTTACCTGCTGCTACAGTGCAACAGACTCCATTTCACCCGAGCAATATTTCAGGATTTTTCATGGTTTCCTTTTGGAAACTAGGTTGTTGTTGTAACTAATTGTATAATTGTAAATATTTAGTTGTTAAAGGAAATCTACGATTTCCTGAATAATTGTATAAAGAGGGCCTTCGGGCTGTGAATTGGGGTTAAGAAAGAAAGACACAGATTTTGTAACAGATCATTTTCCAATTAATTGAATGCAAAATGGTTTGTTGTTCTACCTATAAGCTGTGAGTTTTCCACAACCCTGATCAGAGAGTTGGGCCAACTCTTCTGATCAGGCGTTGCATTATCTTTCTTTTGTTGATTTTATCTTTTGATTTGTTATCATTCCTGTTATTCCATTATAATTATGAAATTTCTTTGAATTCATTTTTTAATTCTACAATCCATTTCAATTGTTGTTACAGTAGTTTTCTTGTTCATTAATTAATTTTGTGATTCAAAAGCGGGTTATGTGCTTTCTCTTGCATATAATGTGCACGTTATTCTTGAAATAACTAATGCCCCTAGGTTGATAATTTATGTGGAAAAAGGGTTGAATATTTTGTTCACATCTAGACACTAACACTATAAAGGGGGTTTTGGTCTTGGATCCTTTTGGAGTTAAGTGTCTTTCCCTTGCGTGTATATTTGTCCCATGACTGTCCTCTGAGGTCGTGTTATTGTAGGTGGTGACCGTATTTGGCCTTTATTTCTAGGGCTCATACACAACTGCAAGGTTGGGTTTGTCTTCTCTCTACCTGGGATAGATATTAGTCATACTCTCTTAGTCCTCTCGGGGGGTGTTCCAAATCTTGTGAGGGCACTTTTTCCCAGTTTGCAGTTAAAAGGGCTCGTAAACAGGTCACTAGTATAATTATTCCATCGCCAACTTCTTTGTATTTTGTTTACGTTTGCTATATTTTAGGAAATTTATAGTGTGTGTTGTTTGGTTTGAGTCCATATTTATGGTCTTATGGTGTTTGTAATAACATAATTTTACTTTAATTACTATCAACCTAGCTGAATTTGTTCGTTGACGGTCACATCGTCTTCAAGGTTTACTTCGTGAATGAAGTGGACTCATTTATCCTTCACGAAGGGTTCCTTTCAATGCTCAAGGCTTAGACCATAACATAGTATTGGAATATGTACTTGGCCCCACTGATAGTGATATGGTCTCTATTGAGACTTTCGCAGAAAAATCGGATGCTCCTTCCAATCCACCATTGAACGATCCATTAGGACCTGCTTTATTGTGTCTAAACCTTCACGGTTCCACACTAGCCTGTACTCACATGCTTTTTTCCACTCTTTATCATATAGCGGAGTCTGATACATCATTACCTTTGTAATATTCCAAAATTAGCATGCAGCTAATTGGAATATTGATTTTTGTTTTTATCACCTAGCAGTTGAATAAATGGGTAAGGAGGCCCATGCATATTAAAAAAATGAATAAAATCCATCATAATTTGAAAAGGGATCATCATAGGAGCTCGATTTCACACCCTCATGTGTGAAAAGGGACATTTTCATGTGGACAAGGTCAAGTTTGACCAAGTCAATAGTGTTGGGATAGGAGGTGGCGATCAACTTTGGAGACAGTGCAAAGATAGTGGGAGGAAGATTCCTTGGTGGAGGAAACCATAATTAGTGGGACCCAGGGTGAGAGGGCTTCCATTTTTATTTAAGGAGGGCAAGGCAGCCATAATAGGACATGTTATGGATTATTGATTTTATGGTCCGGTTAGACTATTTTGCATTCTCTTGTTGTTTAGCAGAGTTGTTTTTCTTCTTAGCACAAGGCTTTCTTGTTTAGGAATTCCTTCTCCTTTCAAGAGAGGCCTCTTGAAGGATATTGCACTTCATTTCTCCACATTCAAGCTTAAGGCCAAGCCACCTCCTTTTGCTACAACATTATTTCTGATGAAGTATAACGTTGTGTTCCAGGGTGTTGTAGTGGAGGTTTCACAACACCACTTCCGGAGCTTATTTTTTAGAGGAGGAAGCTTTCCTCCCTTCGGGAGATTAGTGAGGAAGCCCTTGAATCAGATTTCATATCTTGGCACTTGGCAAACATAGTTTCCATCATCTACAACGATGTCCCTCTCCTTGACTGCGTTATTTTCAGTGAACATTTGCAGTGAGGGTTGGAGTGCTTGTTTGGAGGGTGAGATCTTCAGTGTTAGGATCAACCTTTCACTTGGAAGATCCAGTGGAGGAGTTTTGTTCATCTTGTGCATCATATTCAGCCATATCCATCCAATTCTTGAGTTGCAGCTGCTACTCAGTCTTGAGACTACAACTCTAGCATTTTTTCCATTTTGCATATTTCAAGAAATATTTTCCGGATTGCCTTGAAATTGAGTTTGGGAGTCTATATCCTCATTCCCAACATTGTGTGGGCCCTATATTTGTATATTTGTGTATTGAAACTTCTCAGCAGTAGTTATCTCTAATAAAACTGTGGTGTCATAGCCTTGGGCATTATTGGTGTAGCAGTGGTCTTCATATTTTCGTACATGTTCTCTTGAGGCTATTTGTGCCTATATTGAGTGATCATTTCCTCAAGGACTTGTATAAATTTTTCTGTTATAATCTCAATATAATGGATATTTGGATCTTCTTACATTCTATGTGTTGATGTACCACTACTCTTTCAATTTTGTGTTCAAATATTGCTGCATACCCATTTTGGGATATTACAGTGGTATCGGAGCATAATCTTGGCTCAGCCTGTGGAATCTCAGCCAATATGATATCAAGAAGACAAGAAGAAGAAAATATGAATAGAAAATACAAAAATAAGACTTCATTCTTTGGAGGAAGAAAAGAGGAGATACTTCCAAGGTTTCTTTCTCAAACTTTGCAAAGCATTCATGGAGATCTCAAGAAGATGATAAGGGAGATGTGTATAGAATATCCAAGAGAGTTTGGATCTGAATCAAAATATAGATTTTCATATGATGAGTGTGATAATGCAGCCACACACTATGATGCACAGTGCAGTCATATGCCCATATTTTCCATGAAAGAAAGGGAGGAAGAAGGAATGACTAGGAGGGAAACTCTCAGTGATTTTTTGCAAGAATATGAATCTCAAACTTAAAAGTTTAGAGATCATATTGCTTTTCTAGAGTTTTTCAAGATCAAGGTGAAGAGAAGCAAGCAGCATGATAGGGGTATATTCCTTCTATCTACTTTTGATGGTTCACGTACATGTTCAGCTAGAGCTAGGGTGGAGGAGCTAGACTCCTATTTGCAGCAACATCACATTTCTAAAGTTGAGGCCATTAGAGTTGCAGCGCTGCATTTTGGAGGTAAGGCCTATGCATGGAGGATATTTGAGTATTTTTCTTTGAAAATGGAAATACTTATTCTTATGCAAGGTTCACTAAGACATTAGTGGAAATATTTGATGGAAAACATTCTGCAACACATGTGGTGAAGTTAAACAACCCTAAGCAAACAAAAACCTTGCATGTGATGGAGGAAACCATAAACTCAACTCCACTTGATAAAACCATTGAGGAGGTTAATACCTTGCATCATACCTTGATAGAGGCAAGACCTCTATCTTATATTCATGAGAAAGAGGGTATGGAGATCCCTTTTTCAAAAGAGGATCCAGTCATTGGGAGGTTTCCCATACATATTGATGAGGATGAGGGCAATAGCATTGTCATGTCTAGAGTTTATCAAGCACCTCATGCAGAGGAAGAGGGAGCTCTTGCTCCAACAAGAGGGGTTATTGCAGCATTTCAAGGAATTTCCCAAGATCTCACATGTGGAGATCAAGGCATAACTCATGATCTACATGTGCCATTGATGATAGGGTGTGAAACTATGGAGATAAAAGGAGGAGATAGGGAGGATGAAGATCATCATGTGATGAGGAGCACACACCCATATCTATTTCAAGAGGTTGATGCACCTAATAGGGATATTGGATTGTGAATTGAATGTAGGGACAAGTATGTCCATTCATATATCTAGTCTACTCATGATGTTGATGTCTCATTGCAGGGAGGCATTTCACCAGGGAGACCACTAGACCAGCGGATGATAAGGGATGCTTTACATTTGGAGGCACAACTCATTGATTCCAGAGGAGTGAGGACCTTGGGAGAGCTTGGTATAGCACTGAGAGTTTTGGGTAGACTCAAGGATGAGGGAGATATTCTCCCAACATCATCATTACCCACTCTCACTTCAGATTCTGCGTTGTGGCAGAAGCAGCAGGGGAAGGATAGAAGCCTTCCAACTTGCATCTTTGGCATGGGAGATGTCAAAGAAGAGGAAAACCATATGAAAGATGTTCTTCATGATATTTAATCAATGTTGTCATTATGGAGGATAGATCCATATTAGAATTCCCAGCTATTGATGGAGTATTCCAAGGATCTTTTTGATTGTATGATATTGGATGACCAGTTGCATGAGGAGGGATATTCAGTCAGAGATGTGGTCATCTACTATCATGGTAGGATATTCTTATCTAGAGCTTCCAATCTCAAGGAGAATTTTCTACTAGCAGCTCATGAGGATTTTCTCTTTAGTTACACTTATTCTATGAGAGCATACCACACCATCATGGAGGGGTACATTTGGGAAGGCTTTGAGGAGAAGATATATCAGCATATGAGGAGATGCATGGATCATATGGAGATGGAGGAGATACATAACTCTTTGGAAGAGTTATCACAACCACCTCTTTTCTCTTTGAGGATGAGAGGAGACTCATCTATGAGCCACTCCATTTGCATGGTCAAAACATATGGTAATGGTATTGTTTGTTTGCATAATGATTTGTATATTGTATATGTGCAACCCTTAACCATATATGTGCATAATATTACTCAAGGAAGGATCATTCTTCCTTCTATACTTCATGATATACTTGAGGCCATAAGAAGTATTGGTGATGGCCACTCCCTAGGAGGACTTGGGAAGATTGTATCTTTTGCAGAGCATGATCACATTACACCATACACCATACACTTTCTCCAAACTGGTGAGGATATTGGGGTAGCAAGAAAGTGGTGGGGAGGCCACCCATCATTCCATTTTATGTTGTAGTTGAGATTCAAACTGCATTGGTTGCATTTGAGGGATCATTTTCCTTCTCCCTTGATACATATGGCAGGAAGTATGATCCTCATTATGGTTCTCTATGTTGATGTTGTTCTCATTTGGGAGCATGTTTGGGGGAGGGACACATTTGTTGGATGTGTCCTTTGAAAAGAGGATTCCCACACCTTTGCATTACATGTTCTAATGGGAGCATGGGAGGCGATATGGCCACCACAATAAAACACTTGTCTCTTTATGAGGTGGGCCATGAGATTGCTTGGGGCACTTGGGCTATGACTCTCCTAAATTGTTGGGAGAAACTTTTCTATGAGTTGCCATGTCATGTTGTGCAACAACAATTAGGAAAACTGCATTATGACCACTTGGGAAACTGTTGGTACCTTTCAGCTCTACATGAAACCCTCAGAATCCCACTCACTTGGATGCCATATGATGGTGATTTCCTATTCATCATATATGGGATGGTTTGGGCCAGCATGATTCACAACGTTGGAGGGAAGATCTTTGGAGATCCATTTTTCTTCTTGCCACTTGGAGGCAACACTTTTTCAGCCCAAAAGCAGCAAATAATCTAACCTTATCATAAGTGGAGAGGAGGACAGTGTGGGGTAGGCTATTTTATCTACCATGGTTATATTTTCAGCCCACCTACATTGCAGGATCTCAAGGTGGAGGATGATTTGTATGAGTTACCATTTTGGAGGGTCGCTCATTTTGTATGGATGATATCTTGGGGATGGAGGATCCACATGGGAATGATGATTCCCACTATATTTCAGATCCCATTCCTCAAAGGGACCTCTATACAGCACCTTATTTCCTCCTTGAGTACTTTACTTATTCATGATGATAGCTATTTGGCTAGATTGCATACTTGGGAGGGGCAATATGGAGATTCATTGATGAGACAACATCTCTTTCCTTAGAAGATTTCATCATACGTGGATGCTACAGTAGGAGGAGGGGAAACTTCTCAGTTATATCCTTGCAGTTGCTTGAGGACAAGCAACATTTGGGAGGGGAGGGTTCCAAAATTTGCATGCAGCTAATTGGAATATTGAATTTTGTTTTTATCACCTAGCAGTTGAATAAATGGGTAAGGAGGCCCCTGCATATTAAAAAAATGAATAAAATCCATCATAATGTGAAAAGGGATCATCATAGGAGTTGAATTTCACACCCTCATGTGTGAAAAGGGACATTTTTCATGTGGACAAGGTCAAGTTTGACCAAGTCAATAGCACTAGGATAGGAGGTGGAGATCATCTTTGGTGACAGCATAGAGATAGTGGGAGGAAGATTCGTTGGTGGAGGAAACGCTAATGAGTGGAACCCAAGGTGAGAGGGCTTCCATTTGTATTTAAGTAGGGAAAGGCAGCCATCTTAGGACATGTTATGGATTATTGATTTTATGGTCTGGTTAGACTATTTTTCATTCTCTTGCTATTTAGCATAGTTGTTGTGCTGCTTCGCACAAGGCATTCCTGTTTAGGAATTCCTTCTCCTTTCAAGAGAGGCCTCTTGAAGGATCTTGTACTTCATTTCTCCACATTCAGGATTAAGGCCAAGCCATTTCCTTCAGCTACAATTTTATTTCTACTCAAGTATAACGCTGTGTTGCAGGGTGTTGCAGTGGAGGTTTCACAACACCACTTCTGGAGCTTATTTTTCAGAGGAGGAAGCTTTCCTCCCTTTGGGAGATCAGTGAGGAAGCCCTTGGAGCAGATTTCATATCTTGTCACTTGGACAACAGATTTTCCATCAATTACATCGCAGTCCCTCTCCTTGATTGCGTTATTTTTAGTGAGCATTTGCAGTTGGGGTTGCAGTGCTTGTTTGGAGGGTGAGATATTCAGTGTTAGGATCAAAATTTCACTTGAAAGATCCAGTGGAGGAGGCTTGTTCACCTTGTGAATCATCTTCAACCATCTCCATCTAGTTCTTGAGTTGCAGCTGCTACTCAGTCTTGAGACTGCAACTCTAGCATTTTTTCCATTTTGCATATTTCAAGAAATCCTTTCCGGATTGTCTTGAAATTGAGTTTTGGATTCTAGATCCTCATTCCCAACATTTTTTGGGCCCTATATTTGTATATTTTTGTATTGACACTTCATAGTAGCAGTAATCTCTAATAAAATTGCGTTTTTATAGCCTTTGGCATTATTGGTGTAGCAACACTTTTTCAGCCCAAGAGCAGTAGATACTCTAACCTTATCATAAGTGGAGAGGAGGACAGTGTGGGGTAGGCTATTTTGTCTACCATGCTTAGATTCTCAGCCCACCTACATTGCAAGAGCTCAAGGTGGAGGATGATTTGTGTGAGTTACCATTTTGGAGGGTCGCTCATTTTGTATGGATGATAGCTTGGGGATGGAGGATCCACATGGGAATGATGATTCCCACTATATTTCATATCCCATTCCTCAAAGGGACCTCTATACAACACCTTATTTCCTCCTTGAGTACTTTACTTATTCATGATGATAGCTATTTGGCTAGCTTGCATAGTTGGGAGGGGAAATATGGAGATTCATTGATGAGACAACATCTCTTTCCTTAGAAGATTTCATCATACGTGGATGCTACAGTAGGAGGAGGGGAAACTTCTCAGTTATATCCTTGCAGTTTCTTGAGGACAAGCAAAATTTGGGAGGGGAGGGCTGTGATATTCCAAAATTTGCATGCAGCTAATTGGAATGTTGAATTTTGTTTTTATCACCTAGCAGTTGAATAAATGGGTAAGGAGGCCCCTGCATATTAAAAAAATGAATAAAATCCATCATAATGTGGAAATGGATCATCATAGGAGTTGGATTTCACACCCTCATGTGTGAAAAGGGACATTTTTCATGTGGACAAGGTCAAGTTTGACCAAGTCAATAGCACTGGGATAGGAGGTGGAGATCATCTTTGGAGACAACACAGAGATAGTGGGAGGAAGATTCATTGGTGGAGGAAATTATAATGAGTGGAACCCAAGGTGAGAGGGCTTCCATTTGTATTTAAGTAGGGAAAGGCAGCCATCTTAGGACATGTTATGGATTATTTATTTTATGGTCTGGTTAGACTATTTTGCATTCTCTTGCTATTTAGCAGAGTTGTTGTGCTACTTCACACAAGGCATTCCTATTTAGGAATTCCTTCTCCTTTCAAGAGAGGCCTCTTGAAGGATCTTGTACTTCATTTCTCCACATTCAAGATTAATTCCAAGCCATTTCCTTCAGCTACAACGTTATTTCTACTCAAGTATAACGTTGTGTTGCAGGGTGTTGCAGTGGAGGTTCTCACAACACCACTTCTGGAGCTTATTTTTCAGAGGAAGCTTTCCTCCCTTTGGGAGATCAGTGAGGAAGCCCTTGGAGCAGATTTCATATCTTGTCACTTGGCCAACAGAGTTTCCATCAATTACATCGCAGTCCCTCTCCTTGATTGCGTTATTTTTAGTGAGCATTTGGAGTGAGGGTTGCAGTGCTTGTTTGGAGGGTGAGATATTCAGTGTTAGGATCAAAATTTCACTTGGAAGATCCAGTGGAGGAGGTTTGTTCACCTTGTGAATCATCTTCAACCATCTCCATCTAGTTCTTGAGTTGCAGCTGCTACTCAGTCTTGAGACTGCAACTCTAGCATTTTTTTCATTTTGCATATTTCAGGAAATCCTTTCCGGATTGTCTTGAAATTGAGTTTGGGAGTCTAGATCCTCACTCCCAACATTTTTTGGGCCCTATATTTGTATATTTGTGTATTGAAACTTCATAGCATCAGTAATCTCTAATAAAATTGCGTTTTTATAGCCTTGGGCATTATTGGTGTAGCAATGGTCTTCATATTTTTGTACATTTTCTCTTGAGACTTTTTTTGAGTGATCATTTCCTCAAGGAATTGTATACATTTTGATGTTATAATCTCAATATAATGGCTATTTGGATATTCGTACATTCTATGTGTTGATGTATAACTTCTCTTTCAATTTTGTGTTCAAATATTGCTGCATCCCCATTTTGGGATATTACAGCGGTATCAGAGCATAACCTTGGCTCAACCTATGGAATCTCAGCCAATATGCTATCAAGAAGAAGAAAATATGAACATAAAAGAAAAAAATAAGACTAAATTCTTTTGAGGACGAAAAGAGGAGAGACTTCCAAGGTTTCTTTCTCAAACTTTGTAGAGCATTCATGGAGATCTCAAGAAGAGGAGAAGGGAGATGTGAATAGAATCTCAAAGAGAGTTTGGATCTGAATCAAACTCTAGATTTTCATTTGATGGGTGTGAGCATGCAGCCACACACTATTATGCACAGGACATTCATATTCTCGGATTTGCCATGAAAGAAAGGGAAAAATAAGGAATGGCAAGGAGGGAAACTCTTAGTGATTTTCTGTAAGAGTATGAATCTGAAACTCAAACGTTTAGAGATCATATTAATTTTCCAGAGTTTTTCAAGATCAAGGTGAAGAGAAGCAAGTAGCATGATAGGGGTATATTCCTTATATATACTTTTTATGGTTCACCTACATGTTCATCTATAGCTTGGGTGGAGGAGCTAGACTCCTATTTGCAGTAACATCACATTTCTAAAGATGAGGCCATCAAAGTTGCAGAGCTGCATTTTGCAGGTAAGGCCTATGCATGGTGGATATTTGAGTTTTTTTCTTTGAAAAATGAAAATATTTCTTCTTATGCAAGGTTCACTAAGACATTGGTGGAAATATTTGATGGAAAAATTTCTGCAACACATGTGGTGAAGTTAAAAAAACCTAAGCAAACAAAAACCTTGCACATGATGCAAGAAACCATAAAATCAACTCCAATTCATAAAACCAATAAGGAGGCTACTATCTTGCATCATAACTTGCTAGAGGCAACACCTCTATATTATATTCTTGAGCAAGAGGGTATGGAGATCTCTTTTTCAAAAGAGGATCTAGTCATTGGGAGGATTCCCATACATATTGATGAGGATGAGGGCAACATCGTTGTCATGTCTCGAGTTTATCTTGCACCTCACGCAGAGTAAGAGGGAGCTCTTGCTCCAACAAGAGGGATTATTGCAACATTGCAAGAAATTCCCCAAGATCTCATATGTGGAGATCAAGGCACAACTCATGATCTACATGTGCCATTGATGATAGGGTGTTAAAATATGGAGATAAAAGCATGCGATAGGGAGGATGACCAACATCATGTGATGAGGAGCACACACCCTTCTCTATTTTAGGAGGTTGATGCACCTAAGAGGGAGACTGGATTGCGCAGTGAAGGCAGGGACAAGTCTATCCATTCATATATGCAATCTACTCTTTATGTTGATGTCTCATTGCAGGGAGGCATTTCACCAGGGAGACCACCAGACCAGCAGATGATGAGGGATGCTTTACATTTGGAGGCACGAATCATTGATTCCAGATGGGTGAGCACCTTGGGAGAGCTTGGTAAAACTCTAAGAGTTTTGGGTAGACTCAAGGAGGAGGGAGATATTTTCCCAACATCATCATTACCCACTCTCACTTCAGATTTTACGTTGTGGTAGAAGCAGCAGGGGAATAATAGCAGCCTTCCAACTTGCATATTTAGCATGGGAGGTGTAAAAGAAGAGGAAAACCATATGACAGATGTTCTTCATCATAGTTCATTAGCACTGTCACTATGGATGATAGATCCATATTGGAATTCCCAGCTATTGGTGGAGTATTCCAAAGATCTTTTTGCTTGTATGATATTGGATGACCGGTTGCATGAGGAGGGATATTCAGTCAGAGATGGGGTCATCTACTATCATGGTAGGATATTCTTATCTAGTGCTTCCAAGATCAAGGAGAAGTTGCTACTAGCAATTCATGAGGATTTTCTCTTCAGTCACACTTATTCTATGAGAGCATACCACACCATCATGGAGGGGTACATTTGGGAAGGCTTTGACGACGAGATATATGAGCATATGAGGAGATGCATGGATCATATGGAGATGGATGAGATACATAAATCTTTGGAAGAGTTAACACATCCACCTCTTTTCTCTTAGAGGATGAGAGGAGAATCATCTATGAGCCACTCCATTTGCATGGGCAAAACATATGGTAAGGGTACCTTTTGTTTGCATAATGATTTGTATATTGTATATGTGCAACCCTTAACCATATATGTGCATGATATTGCTCAAGGAAGGAGAATTATTCCTTCTAGACTTCATGATCTACTTGAGGCCATAAGAAGTATTGGTGACGGCCACTCCCTAGGAGGACTTGGGGAGATTTTATCTTTTGCAGAACATGCTCACATTACACCATACACCATACACTTTCTCCAAACTAGTGAGGATATTAGGGTAGCAAGAAAATGGTGGGGAGGCCACCCATCATTCCATTTTATGTTGCAGTTGAGAGTCAAACTACGTTGGTTGCATTTGAGGGACCATTTTCCTTCTCCCTTGCTATATATGGCAGCGAATATGATTCTAATTATGGTTCCCTATGTTGTTTTTGTTCTCATTTGGGAGCATGTTTGGGGGAGAGACACATTTGTTGGATGTATCCTTTGGGAAAGAGGATTCCCACACCTTTACATTACATGTTCTAATGGGAGCATGGGAGGTGATATGGACATGAAAAAAAAACACTTGTCTGTTTATGAGGTGGGCCATGAGATTTCTTGGGGCACTTGGGATATGACTCTCCTAAATCGTTGGGAGAAACTTTTCTATGAGTTGCCATGTCATGTTGTGAAACAACAGTTAGGAAAACTGCATTGTGACCACTTGGGAAACTGTTGGTACCTTTTAGCTCTACATGAAACCCTCAACATTCCACTCACTTGGATGCCATATGACGGTGATTTCCTATTCATCATATATGGGATGGTTTTGGCCAGCATGATTCACAACGTTGGAGGGAAGATCTTTGGAGATCCAGTTTTCTTCTTACCACTTAGAGGAAACACTTTTGCAGCCCAAGAGCAGCAGATACTCTAAAATTATCATAAGTGGAGAGGAAGATAGCGTGGGGTATTATATTTTGTCTACCATGATCAGATTTTCAGACCACCTACATTGTAGGAGCTCAAGGTGGAGGATGATTTGTATGAGTTACCATTTTGGAGGGTGGCTCATTTTGTATGGATGAAAGCTTGGGGATGGAGGATCCACATAAAAATTTTGATTCCCACTACAATTCAGATTCCATTCCTCAAAGGGACCTCTAGACAACACCTTATTGTCTCCTCGAGTACTTTACTTATTCATGATGATAGCTATTTGACTAGCTTGCATACTTGGGAGGGGCAATATGGAGATTCATTGATGAGACAACATCTCTTTCCTTGGAAGAGTTCATCGTTTGTGGATGCTTCAGTAGGAGGAGGGGAAACTTCTCAGTTCTATGCTTGCAGTTTCTTGAGGACGAGCAACATTTGGGAGGGGAGGACTGTAATATTCCAAAATTAGCATGGAGCTAATTGGAATATTGATTTTTGTTTTTATCACCTAGCAGTTTAATAAATGGGTAAGGACGCCCATGCATATTAAAAAAATGAATAAAATCCCTCATAATGTGAAAAGGGATCATCATAGGACCTGGATTTCACACCCTCATGTGTGAAAAGGGCATTTGCATGTGGACAAGGTTAAGTTTGACCAAGTCAACAACGTTGGGATAGGAGGTGGAGATCATATTTGGAGACAGCGGAGAGATAGTGGGAGGAATATTAGTTGGTGGAGGAAACCCTAATGAGTGGGACCCAAGATGAGAGGGCTTCCATTTGTATTTAAAGAGGGCAAGGCAGCCATAGCAGGACATGCTATGGATTATTGATTTTATGGTCTGGGGTTAGAATATTTTTCATTCTCTTACTGTTTAGCAGAGTTGATGTGCTTCTTAGCACAAGGCATTCCTGTTTATGAATTCCTTATCCTTTCAAGAGAGGCCTCTTGAAGGATCTTGTACTTCATTTCTCCACATTCAAGCTTAATTCCAAGCCATGTCCTTCAGCTACAATGTTATTTCTACTGAAGTATAACGTTGTGTTGTAGGGTGTTATAGTGGAGGTTTCACAACACCACTTCCGGAGCTTATTTTTCAAAGGAGGAAGCTTTCCTCCATTTGGGAGATCAGTGAGGAAGACATTGGAGCATATTTCATATCTTGGCACTTGGCCAACACAGTTTCCATCATCTATAGTGCAGTCCCTCTCCTTGACTGCGTTATTTTCAGTGAGCATTTGCATTGAGGGTTGGAGTGCTTGTTTGGAGGGTGAGATCTTTAGTGTTAGGATCAGCCTTTCACTTGGAAGATCTAGTGGAGGAGGTTTGTTCATCTTGTGCATAATATTCACCATATCCATCCAGTTCTTGAGTTGCAGTTGCTACTCAGTCTTGAGACTGCAACTCCGGTATTTTTTTCCATTTTTCATATTTCAAGAAATCCTTCCCTAATTGTCCTGAAATTGAGTTTGGGAGTTTAGGTCCTCACTCCCACCATTGTGTGGGACCTATATTTGTATATTTGTGTATTGACACTTCTCAGCAGTAGTTATCTCTAATAAAACTGCATTGTCATAGCCTTGGGCATTATTGGTGTAGCAGTGGTCTTCATATTTTTGTACATGTTCTCTTGAGGCTGTTTTTGCCTATCTTGAGTGATCATTTCCTCAAGGACTTGTATAAATTTTTCTGTTATAATATTAATATAATGGCTATTTGGATCTTCTTACATTCTATGTGTTGATGTATCACTGCTCTTTCAATTTTGTGTTCAAATATTGCTGCATCCCCATTTTGGGATATTACAGTGGTATCAGAGCATAATCTTGGCTCAGCCTATGGAATCTTAGCCAATATGCTATAAAGAAGACAAGAAGAAGAAAATATGAATAGAAAGGACAAAAAGAAGACTCCATTCTTTGGAGGAAGAAAAGAGGAGAGACTTCCAAGGTTTCTTTCTAAAAATTTGTAGAGAATTCATGGAGATTTCAAGAATATGAGAAGGGAGGTGTGTATAGAATCTACAAGAGAGTTTGGATCTGAATCAAAATATAGATTTTCATATGATCAGTGTGAGCATGAAGCCACACACTATGATGCACAGCATAGTCATATTCCCATATTTTCCATGAAAGAAAGGGAAGAAGAAGGAATGACTAGGAGGGAAACTCTTAGTGATTTTCTGCAAGAGAATGAGTCTCAAACTGAAAATTTTAGAGATCATATTACTTTTTTAGAGTTTTGAAAGATCAAGGTGAAGAGAAGCAAGCAGCATGATAGGGGTAGATTCCTTCTATCTACTTTTTATTTTTGACCTACATGTTCAGCTAGAGCTTGGGTGGAGTAGCTAGACTCCTATTTGCAGCAACATCACATTTCTGAAGATGAGGCCATCAAATTTGCAGCGCTGCATTTTGGAGGTAAGGCCTATGCATGGTGGATATTTGAGTATTTTTCTTTGAAAAATGTAAATAATTATTCTTATGCAAGGTTCACTAAGACATTAGTGGAAATATTTGATGGAAAATTTTCTGCAACACATGTGGTGAAGTTAAATAAACCTAAGAAAACAAAAACCTTGCATGTGATGGAGGAAACCAAAATCTCAACTCCACTTCAGAAAACCATTAACGAGGCTAATATCTTGCATCATACCTTGCTAGATGCAAGAACTCTATCTTATATTCTTGAGCAAGAGGGTATGGAGATCCATTTTTCAAAAGAGGATCCAGTCATTGGGAGGTTGCCCATACATATTGATGAAGTTCAGGGCAACATCGTTGTCATGTCTAGAGTTTATCTAGCACCTCATGCAAAGGAAGAGGGAGCTCTTGTTCCAACAAGAGGGATTATTGCAACATTGCAAGGAATTCCCCAGGATCTCATAAGTGGAGATCAAGGCACAACTCATGATATACATTTGCCATTGATGATAGGGTGTGAAACTATGGAGATAAAAGGAGGAGATAGGGAGGATGACCAACATCATGTGATGAGGAGCAAAAAACCCCATCTATTTTAGGAGGTTGATGCACCTAAGAAGGAGAATAGATTGCACAGTGAAGGCAGGGACAAGTCTATCCATTCGTATATGCAGTCTACTCTTGATGTTGATGTCTCATTGCAGTGAGGCATTTCACCAGGGAGACCACCAGATCAGCAAATGATGAGGGATGCTTTACATTTGGAGGCACTACTCATAGATTCAACATGGGTGAGGACCTTGGGAGAGATTGGTATAGTGTAGAAAGTTTTGGGTAGACTCAAGGAGGAGATATTCTCCCAACATCATCATTCCTCATTCTCACTTCAGATTCTGCGATGTTGCAGAAGCAGTAGGGGAAGGATATCAGCCTTCCAACTTGCATCTTTGGCATGGGAGATGTCAAAGAAGAGGAAAACCATATGACATATGTTCTTCATGATAGTTCCTCAGCGCTATTACTATGGAAGATAGATCCATATTGGAATTCCCAGCTATTGGTGGAGTATTCCAAGGATATTTTTGCTTGTATGATGTTGGATGACCAGTTGCATGAGGAGGGATATTCAGTCAGAGATGGGGTCATCTAATATCATGGTAGGATATTCTTATCTAGAACTCCCAAGCTCAAGGAGAAGTTGCTACTAGTAGCTCATGAGGATTTTCTCTTCAATCACACTTATTCTATGAGAGCATACCACACCATCATGGAGGGGTACATTTGGGAAGGCTTTGAGGAGGAGATATATCATCATATGAGGAGATGCATGGATCATATGGAGATGGATGAGATACATAACTCTTTGGAAGAGTTAGCACAACCACCTCTTTTCTCTTTGAGGATGAGAGGAGACTCATCTATGAGCCACTCCATTTTCATGGTAAAAACATATGGTAAGGGTATTGTTTGTTTGCATAATGATTTGTATAATGTATATGTGCATGATATTTCTCAAGGAAGTAGCATTCTTCCTTCTAGAATTCATGATATACTTGAGGCCATAAGAAGTATTGGTGATGGCCATTCCCTAGGAGGACTTGGGGATATTGTATCTTTAGCAGAGCATGCTCACACACCATACACCATACACTTTCTCCAAACTGGTGAGGAGATTGGGGTAGCAAGCAAGTGGTGGGGAGGCCACCCATCATTCCATTTTATGTTGCAGTTAAGAGTCAAACTATGTTGGTTTCATTTGAGGGACCATTGTCCTTCTCCCTTGTGTTGGGGCCCTTGTTTTGAAAAGTTGTTTTGAATATTTTGAATTTTGAATAAAGGACAGATTTTGGGTTGCGGAATGATGACAGATGGCAGGCGCAACCAAGTCACAACTACAGTAAGTCGCGGAGCTACCAAGGTGGCGAAGAAGCAAGAGATAGTTGAAGAAATCAAAAGCATAGGCACAGATGGAGAGAGGATACAGCAGAAGACAAAAAGAAGAACTCATAGATAACAAGAGAAAAGCCGGAAGCTGCCGAAGAAGAACACAAGAGGAACTAGCAGTTGCGAGGGTAGGTGAATAAATAGTAGTCACCCGGTCGAAAGAAAAGAGGAATGCAACAGAAGAGAGGAATGAAAAGCGACTAAAGGAGAATGACCAGATGCTGCAGTAGGAACACAGACCAAGCATGATATCTCTGTAGTTCCTAGGTTTCTCTTATCTACCTTTCTGTCCTATAAGGCGTCTGTATCAGACCTCTAAGCTCTTCTTGTGAAAGCTATTTAATTATGGGTTTGGCCGAAGATATCAATATACTTGCAGGTTGTTGTCTTCTATGTGATTCACATGCATGCATGATGGTTGTGATGATTTAAAATTTTATTTGCTTAATACCTGTACACTCTCTGAATGTTCTTGCATATATAATGTTGTTTATGTAATCAATTCAATGTTAATCATGAGTTGCGGGTCCTTTCACTGCTATCAATCTATTCCCCTTCTGCATGTGGTTGCGGCACGCCTCAGGTGAGACTCTCTGCTCTTCGGAGTAGGGTGACAATGCGGTGTGGTTCTAGACTACAGCAGATTCCTTTGTTGGCCCCAACCCCTGAACCTAGGTCTTGCCTGCGAGACCTGTTTCTTCGCCAACACCTTGCTACATATGAGAGAAAGTATGATTCTCATTATGGTTCCCTATGTTGCTGTTGTTCTCATTTGGGAGCATGTTTGGGGGAGAGACACATTTGTTGGATGTGTCCTTTGGGAAAGAGGATTCCCACACCTTTGCATTACATGTTATAATAGGAGCATGGGAGGTGATATGTCCACCACAATAAAGCACTTGTCTCTTTATGAGGTGGGCCATGAGATTTCTTGGGGCACTTGGGCTATGACTCTCCTAAATCGTTGGGAGAAACTTTTCTATGAGTTGCCATGTCATGTTGTGAAACAACAGTTAGGAAAACTACGCTGTGACCACTTGGGAAACTGTTGGTACCTTTTAGCTCTACATGAAACCCTTAGCATTCCACTCACTTGGATTCCATATGATGGTGATTTCCTGTTCATCATATATGGGATGGTTTGGGAGAGCATGATTCACAACGTTGGAGGGAAGATCTTTGGAGATCCAGTTTTCTTCTTGCCACTTGGAGGCAACACTTTTGCAACCCAAGAGTAGTAGATACTCTACACTTATCATAAGTGGAGAGGATGATAGTGTGGGGTAGGCTATTTTGTCTACCATGATCAGATTTTCAGCCCACCTACATTGCAAGAGCTCAAGGTGGAGGATGATTTGTATGTGTTACCATTTTGGAGGGTGGATCATTTTCTATGGATGATAGCTTGGGGATGGAGGATCCACATGGGAATGATGATTCCCACTACATTTCAGATCCCATTCCTCAAAGGGACCTCTAGACAGCACCTTATTTCCTACTTGAGTACTTTACTTATTCATGATGATAGCTATTTGGCTAGCTTGCATACTTAGGAGGGGCAATATGGAGATTCATTGATGAGACAACATATCTTTCCTTGGAAGATTTCATAATATGTGGACGCTATAATAGGAGGAGGGGAAAATTCTCAGTTATATCCTTGCAGTTGCTTGAGGACAAGCAACATTTGGGAGGAAAGGACTGTAATATTCCAACATTATCATGCAGCTAATTGGAATATTGATTTTTTCTTTTATCACCTAGCAGTTGAATAAATGGGTAAGGAGGCCCATGCATATTAAAAACATGAATAAAATCCCTCATAATGTGAAAAGGGATCATCATAGGAGCTGGATATCACACCTCATGTGTGAATAGTGACATTTGCATCTGGACAAGGTCAAGTTTGACCAATTCAACAATGCTGGGATAGGAGGTGGAGATCATCTTTGGAGACAACGCAGAGATAGTGGGAGGAAGATTCGTTGGTGGAGGAAAACCTAATGAGTGGGACCCAAGGTGAGAAGGCTTCCATTTGTCTTTATGGAGGGCAAGGCAGCCATAGTAGGACATGTTATGGATTATTGATTTTATGTTCTGGCTAGACTATTTTTCATTCTCTTGCTGTGTAGTAGAGTTGTTGTGCTGCTTAGTACAGGGCATTCTTGTTTAGGAAATCCTTCTCCTTTCAAGAGAGGCCTCTTGAAGGATCTTGTACTTCATTTCTCCACATTTAGGATTAAGGCCAAGCCACCTCCTTCAGCTACAGTGTTATTTCTACTAAAGTATAACGTTGTGTTGCAGGGTGTTGCAGTGGAGGTTTAACAACACCACTTCTGGAGCTTATTTTTCAGAGGAGGAAGCTTTCCTCCCTTTGGGAGATCAGTGAGGAAGCCCTTGGAGTAAATTTCATATCTTGGCACATGGAAAACTCAGTTTCCATCATCTACAATGCATCCCCTCTCCTTGACTGCGTTATTTTCAGTGAGCATTTACAGTGAGGGTTGCAGTGCTTGTTTGGAGGGTGATATCTTCAGTGGTAGGATCAAAATTTCACTTTGAAGATCTAGTGGAGGAGGTTTGTTCAGCTTGTGCATCATCTTCATCCATATACATCCATTTCTTGAGTTGCAGCTTCTACTCAGTCTTCAGACTACAACTCCGGCATTTTTTCCATTTTGCATATTTCAGGAAATCATTTATGGATTGTGTTGAAATTGAGTTTGGGAGTCTAGATCCTCACTCCCAACATTGTGTGGGTCCTATATTTGTATATTTTTGTATTGACACTTCTCAACAACAGTTATCTCTAATAAAACTACGTTGTCATATCCTTGGGCATTATTGTTGTAGCAGTGGTCTTCATATTTTTGTATATGTTCTCTTGAGGCTCTTTTTTCCTATCTTGAGTGATCATTTCCTTAAGGACTTGTATACATTTTTTTGTTATAATCTAAATATAATGGCTATTTTGATCTTCTTACATTCTATGTGTTGATGTATCATTGCTCTTTCAATTTTGTGTTCAAATATTGCTGCATCCCCATTTTGGGATATTACAACCTTATGTATCAACAGTCTCAATTTCCATGTCATCGTTGCCACCTCTTAGTGTGTCCATTCCTACTCCTCCGTCCATGCCTCTCAATTCTTCCTGGGGAATTCCACTAGTCTCGTCTATGTCTCCTACTAATTTTTCGAATGTTTTCGTGCCCACACCAACTTCTATGCCGACTATGGGACCCCAACCTAGTCAGCCAGTAGGTCCAAGAATTTATTCACCAACCTTTGCCGAACCAACCATTCCTATTCCTTAGTTAGGCACAGTTACTTCTGGAAATATGTGGGGGGGGGGGGATCGTCAGTTGTCCCTAGTGACCCCGAGGGCATTGTAGCTTCTATTATTTCACAGTCTTGGTATAGTTTTATCTTTAGAGGGGCACCACCTACGAGTACTTTTACTAGAGGGACTATTTTACCTTGGGGAAACCCCACTACTAGTACCGTCACCCACATGGGTTATCTTCCTTATGTTGGTCCTACTATGCAAAGTTTTCCTTATTTTAACCTTGGGTACAACCCCATAAGAAGTCATGCTCTTGGGGGTTCATTTCTCTCTGAAGTTTTGTACCCTCGGGGGCAATATCCATCTACCATTTATGTTGGCCCACAACAACATTTTGTCAGGGCTAACCCTTTTCTACACCAACAAGTGCATCCATCTAATCAGTATATGGGGGGACCGAAAGGTTGGTTGTGGTCTTATCCCACCTATGACCCATTTAGTCAAATCCATAATTTATTTTTATCTTCCCTCCACTTACCAGATTTGGCCAAATTGACTAATGATCCCATTCATCATGATCCCTAGTGGCCACCCATGCTCACCAAGTTATCATCAGATATTTCCAAATTTGAAGGGAAGCCTAGGGAGAATCCATCCACTCACATTACCACCTATGATTTATGGTGCTCATCTAATTATTTTGTGGATGATTCTATTAAACTTCATTTATTCCAACGAATGTTAATTGGGGATGCTACAAAGTGGTATATCGAGTTAGATATTTCATCCTATGATGACTTTTCCTCCCTAGCTCAAACTTTCTTGACACATTTCCAGTTTCCTACTCGGTATAATCTTGACTCCGACCTTTTATCAAAATTTAAACAAGATGATGCCATGCTAATTTCTAATCACATTCATGAGTGGTGTTGTCGCAAGAGGTTATTTAGAACAAATTTACCTGATGAGATTCTACGTAACTGGTTTATTCTATCTCTCTAACCTCGAATTTCCAAGCATGTGTCCATGTTTTGAGCCGTTACGAAGGAAAAATCCATCTTAGTTCCCCAACAGTTAGACCTTATTTATTCCTAGTCTAGTACACTATATGAAGTGTTTTCGAATTCCCCTAGGCCTTATATTGACCCTCCTAAACCTATTCTTGGCCCACATACTGATGGTGTGATTGGGTCTATTTCCAATTACATGAGCCAACTTTCTGCCCACCTTGGGAAATTGATTGTTACATCTCAAACCCTAGCAAGTGCATTTGGCTCTGCTAAAGCACCGCCTCCTAAGAATTCCACTGATGTTCTCATGTTGAAGTCCACTCAACCAAAGAAAAGCCCTTAATATGGTGGTTTTAGCACAGTTCTTTGCTAAGTCATGAGTCCATTTTAATTTTTTTGTTTTTAGGATTAGACTTTTAAATTTTCAAAAAAAAATTGGTTGCTACTGAAATTTTCGGTAGCGCCTGTTTTAGCATTTTCAAATAGTCTGTTATATTCATATTTATGTATGTTTTTCCTTTATTTCGATGTTACCGGAAATTCCAGTAACTTCCCCTGTTTTTTAAAAATAAATGAAAAATCGCATCTGATTTGTGTCAAGCCACATGTTATGCTATAAATACGTTTCAAATATTTTTTAAGTGATTTACATCTTGTGATAGGAGTGGTATGTAGTCAATTATGTTCAATTTAAGTCATAGTATACATGTAATGTCTAGGTGTCAACCCACAGTAATAAAGCCAACAGTTAATCTCATCCTGTCTGTCAGCCGAGTTAGTTTAATCTCATGTCAAGGTATGTGTTTTTCAAATGGACAAGATCGTGGATCATCAAACTTAATGCAATGACCATTTGGTTGGTTGCACATTGACGCTACCAGAAATTTAGGCCAATAAACTAGTAGATAGCGAAGGTGACTCCCAGTCACAGATTCATATATTTCAAGCCACTTGTAGAATTATATTCGAAGTTATGCAGCCAACCGAAGATTATGGTGACCATCACATGTTGCATACTATGGTCAATGATATTTTCCATCATGAAAATCTATTGCATGGGAGGATGAACCACCATTGTTGTTTTAAAACCATTGAAAATTAAGGAGCATTATCAATTGTGAGCCTAGCTGTTGGAGAGCGATTTTTCTAGAGTTGTAGTTTGAGGAGTATGTTGAGTTGCTAATATGACCACTTTTTAACACCTATTTCATCCATTTCTACTCTTCTTTATCATGTAATTTATCATAATTTATCATATAAATCCATTTTATATTATTTATGCTCTTATGGATAAATATTATTTCTTCTCCTTTATTTTTAATAAATTGATGATTATTATGCATAACTTTATCAATGATGGTTTATTAATATATTTTTAATAGCACTCACCATTTTAGCTACCTATATATTTGCTAGATTGCAGATTTGATCTCCAACACATCATTCAATATTCCAACTCAGAAATTCGTTGGAATAAGATGTGACAGTTTTTCGGTTGATATTATGGGCAAATGGAAAAGAATCTAGAAAATCCGGAACATGGGTTTTGTCCAAAACAGAGTGAGTTAACTTCAACATAGAATGGTTTGCCCAAATTCGGCCTGTACTGAGATAAATGGAAGGTTCTTTGGGCACGATTTTCTCAGATTTACTGTTGTGGCCATCTTCCAAATTATCTCAGCTGCAAATACAAATTCGACTTTTTCTTGTTGAAATATTGATGGAAATATCTTTTGTTGCTAATCAAGTTGTTTGGGAAAATTCAATATTGTTATGAGGGATCATATTTACTATTTAATTTCTCCTCTTTCTGATTATAAAAGGAGAGCATGTATTATGTATTGGGGGGATGATTATTGAATTTCTTTTGTAACTCTGTAATTTCTTAACTCTCGTGATGAGAGTACGACTACTGTAAACATTATTTTATGTTTGATTAATACAAGAGCTCGTTTTCGTTCCATTTCTTAATTGTGCAATAGCCCAGCGGTGCTCCAAAATCAGCAAAGGGTCTGACCTTGGTGGATCGATCTGTTGTTTGTATCCTTATCTTTCAATTATTGTGTGTGATAGTTTGTATTTTTTTCATTACAGTTTGCAAGTTAACTGGTTTATTGTTCATTAGTTATTTTAGTGTGTTATATTAACGAATCGTGTTGCTGTTCTTTTATTATTTAACAAGAATCTTAATTCTCTATAATTTATCTTGTTATATATTAACAGATCTTCGTTGTTCTATTTCCATTATGGTTTCATTCCACTTACTGTTCCGTTTGACTAATATTCATTACAGTTTGCTATTCAATAGGATTCGTTATTTGATTCCTTTAGTTAAGAGTTTGCTGTTTGGATTTACTAAATAGTATTTTCTGTTCAATTCCTTTAATTACAGTTTGCTGTTCATTTATATTTTTGTTCAATTCTAGAGTTATTGTTCATTTCAGTTGATTAATTGCAAAGAGTTTGGTTTTAAAGAGCTTTCCTAGTTTCCTTTCATTAGCGGCACTTAGTTCAAGATTTATTTCCATTCAATTGCTTTAAAGCAGGATCATCAATTATAGAGAATACTATTTATTGCTTCGACGTTCCCAGATTGATTATCTTGTTCTTAGATTGGTTTCAATTGCATCAATTTCTAGAGGAATGAGTTATCTCTACTGTATCCTTGATTGATGTTTGCTGAGTGAATGATTGGATTTCAGAGCATGTTATTGTAGTTAGATTTCTTTTCCAAGCATCCATTTACTCTTGTATTTAGAACATTGTACTACATATTACAAGGCATTACTCTTAGATTGAATTGCAGCCTCAGATAGAGTACACTCTTGAAATAAAACTTCGTTCCTGGATTGATAATTAATGTGAGATAAATAGGTGTTAAAAAGATACCTTTTATACCTCAACATTTTGGCGCCATTGCCGGGGAGAGTGTATGCCATTTAGAAAGAGTGATGCATATTTGATTTTTTCTGCTCGTGAAGAATTGGGTATTAAAGACGGAAGGTAAGAACCTACGCACCGAGAAAAGAACATACTTGTTCACTGGCCCGCTTCATAGCAGAATTGAGTGAAATCTTAAGGTAGGAATGAATGCTTGCGTTTTTTGAATTTTAGAGGTAGAATTTTTTTGAAAAGAATCTTGTAATTCTACTCGAGTGGTGATGTAAGCACCACCCATTTCACTAACCAATTGAAAATAACATTTGAAGGAGGATCCTTAAAGAAACATATGAAGAACATCTTCTATTATGGTAAGGAATGGCTCACATTTCAACTTTTGAATTCCCTATCAAAGATCTAGGAGGAGTGACACAAATGCACATAATTCCCCCATTGTCTCTACCAAATTTTCATGGTTTGACAAATGAAGATCCAGATACATTCTTATTTGAGTTTAAAATAATTTGTAGAGGATATGATTATTGTACTAGTGATCAAAGGTTGAAAGTGTTTCCTCTTACTCTAAAAGGAGCAGCTCTCCGACGGTTCATGAGCCTAGGTGGGAACTGTATCCAAACATGGGAGGACATGAAGAACATATTCTTGAAGAAGTACCAAGACTACTGCAAATCCAATGAAGATATTTTCGGTATGATACAAGGAGAAGATGAAAGCTTGGAGGACTATGTAGAGTGATTTCAATATAACCTTCAAAAATCAAAGCATAAACATTTGGAAAAAGAGATCTTGAAAACACTCCTTCTTAAAGGAATCAAAGATGAATTTTTAGAACTCTTAAACCTGATAGGAAAAGGTGATGTTTTTTATTTATCATATGATGATGTTTGTGAGTTGTGCATAAGGTATTCAAGAGGAATTTCCAAGGCTGGTAAGAATTCTAGAGAAGTTTCTTCTTTCTTTTCCAAATTTACTACAAGAACAAGAGACATAAGAGCTGAAATCATGGTTTTATTTGAAAATTTTAAATATGATTTTATTAGCTCTCTAAATTCACAATTGAATGTTTTTCAGGTTCAGAAAAATCAAAAATTTGATGAAGTGTTTTGCCCTCATAACCGAAAGGAGCATCCCATAGATAGTTGTTCTTCCTTATCTAGGATGAAAGTAGCATATCAAAGAGATGGGGAAGCTGCAACAAGGTCAAAACCATGGAAATAATGGCCTAAAGGTATGGTTCAAAACACTTCCTCTCCATTCTCTTACTTGCATAATTCGTTATGGAATACTCATATGTTAGGGCAGCCATGCCAATCTCAATATAACCACTACCAATCTTGTCTACAAGTTTGGCATGGTTCATCTTATGATTGTATGACTACTCTCCCTCATCTTGTAGCACAAACACATATTCTAGCTCTTCCACAACACTTTGCTTGCCTATCAAAATCATTCACTCAACCCAATCAACTACATCATCAAGAGGCTCCATTCCCTACACAATCTCCTGCTCAACTCATTCCACACCCTCACCATAATAAACTAGTAGAACATTCTTACAGTGTTGAAATGAAAAATTTACCCACCCTTCTCACCCATTCTATCTCACATGCACCATTGGAGAAAACTTACACTGAGATTCAGAATGTATCAAATCCAAAAATTGTAGAAGTTATGAAAGAAAATGAGGTTTCTTCTAGTTTGCACCAACAAACCATTTTAAAAGCTCAAGAACTTCATCATACGATGGCTATGGGAAATCAAGAAAGTGAGGGATACATTGAAGATTGGTTTCACTCCATTTTTTTGCAGCATCATTCCATACTTCAACAATTTTTGGCACCATCTTTTCAAGGGAAGTTGACTTCTCATACCCTAATTTTTATTAACATGCATTTTTCAAATTTGGGTATGTACATACTTGAAGCCTTATTTCGAAAATGGTTACACTGGAAATACTCTTATACGTAATAATATTAATTTTCTAAACCAGATTAGGCTAGTGTAGAAAATTAAAATAAATAAGAAAATAAAATAAACACATTTTTTTTATTTTTTATTTTTTGTAAAAATTAGTTGTTTTTGTTGCAACACGCTGTGGAAATCAACATCGGTGATAAATATTTTAATTTATTTATGTATGTAGATGTATTATATTGAAAATAAAAATTCTACAAACACTCATATTCATTTTTATATCCAATATGGAAAAATTTCTTGCATATCATTTTTTTTGGCTTGCGCGCTTGATCAAATTTCTGAAAACAGAGTTGGGACAGTCATGTTTTGGGGGACCAAAAGTGAATATTTTTAAAACCTATTTCTATCCTAAATAGCCCTTTATTTCTACTTTCCAACCCAATTTTAATCACTCCATTTGGATTTGAAATGTAAAAGTTAGAACCAAAACATTGACAGGGATTCTAGTAGGCAGCTCAGGAACAAAGTTGGGACAATCAGTTTTTGGAGGCCTAAATGATTATGTTTTTAAAACATGTTTTTATCCTAAGTATATCTTTATGTCTAATTTCCAACCCAATTTTAATCATTCTATTTTGATTTGAAATGAACCAAAACATTGACAGGGTGTCTAGTAAGCAGCTCAAGAACAGAATTGAGACAGTCAGCTTTTGGAAGCCTAAATGATTATATTTTTAAAACCTGTTTCTATGGTAGATTAATCTGTGAATATAGTTTACAACACAATTTGAATCACTCTATTTAAATATCATATGAGGAATTTATGACCAAAATACTGACTACTTATCATCAATCAACACTCTTGAAACTCTGTTTTCTCAGCTGTTCACTAGCGTATTTGACCCATCAATTCTTCTTATCTTCAAAACCTATTTCTATTGAAGATAAATAAACGAATCTGATTTCATTTCCAATTTTAATCAGCTTAATCCTTCATCAAACAAATAATTTATGCTTGAAATATCAACTGTTGGTCTGAGCTGGAAAATCGAAAATGACTCTATTATGCAGGTTGTTCTAAGAAAATTTAACATACCATTACATGGAATTTTTAAAATCTATTACTATTCGAGGCATATCTCTGCATTCACTTTCATTTGGCTTTGGAATCACTCAAATTGGATGAAAAACAAAGAATTTATAATTGAAACACTGTTGGTTAGCATGATTGGCCACTGCTCTCCCGCAGGTAATAAATTAATTTTACTTTATCCGTGGATTTGTTCTACAGAGTAACCAATTGTTAAATTTTTTTTATAAGTTTTGGATTAGGGGAGCCGTGCACCTCTCTTTCTCCATGATTTAATGTTTTATTGCAGGTAGACACTCATTTTTTGCAGATCTTAGCAGAACAAAGAAGGTCAATTTATGAAACAAGGGCATTTCATCCAGTTCGTTACCTAACAGATTCATAACAAGAAGAAATGAGGAATTGGTTTCCATTTGAAGATTCATGTCACTACTGCCAAACATTTTTTTAAAATATCATTTTTTTCCATTAACAGATTGATATTCCCTTAGGAAATAACATCATAGCTGTTGTAACTTAATAAAGTGTTGTTTCTTTTCTGATTTTTTTTATATTTTTGTGTTTCAGGTGTTGATCCCTTCAAATTGTAGTTTCGGCTCCATTAGCAATTGAACTATAAGGACCCCACCATGCAAGTTTCAGGAGGCAATTCTTCGGCAGCACAAATTCTGTAAAAATTTACTTTTTCTTTAGACCTGTACATAAATTTTCCTTTCTAAGTTGATTGGATTTGCTTGACAATGGTTTTGTTCTTTCCTCTATTTTTTTCCCTTTGCTGTTTCCTACAGCAATTTCTGCGTGCATTTTTTTTTATGTTTCCTATAGGGAACAACACTTTTTGTGTGTCTTTATTTTTCATGTTGTTCTTCTTAAGGAACAACAACTTTGTGTGCTTATATTTGTTTGTTGTTCCTCTTAAGGAACAACAGCCATTCCTCTGAAGGAACAACGCGTTTGTGTGTTTCGTTTTTGTTGTTCCTTTCAAAAGGAACATCATTTTTTCCACGTGTTTTTGTTGTTCCTTTCCAGAGGAACAACAGTTTTTTCCACTTGTTTTTTCTGTTCCTTTCCAAAGGAACATAAATTTTTGTCGCTTGTTTTTGTTGTTCCTTTCCAAAGGAACAACATTTTTCCTGCTTGTTTTTTGTTGTTCCTTTTGAAAGGAACAACACTTTTTTTGCTGACTGTTTCTGCTATTTCTTTCAAAAGGAACAACATTTTCGCAGATTGTTTTTTCTGTTCCTCTTAAGGAACAGCAGCTGTTCCATCTAAGGAACATCACTTTTTTGGTACATTTTTCTTGTTTTTGAACAACATTTCTAGGAATTTTCTAAATTCTTCATGACTCTTTGAAAGACAAACACACAATTTATGCAAGGATACACAAATTAGAGGTTACTGGAATCAGTAAATCAAGAGAAATTGTCATTTTTAAGAAATTGTTTTGTAGTGCTAAGAAAAAAGAAAGGACACAACCATCTATATCACTTTGTTGTCTTTATTTTCACTAAAATTAATATGATCTATTATCTTTATCATGTTGGTTCTTCCCTAAATTCTCATAACTCTCTTTGATTTTTGTTTATTGAATAAGAATAAGGGCATATTTTCTCTATTGAGATGTTCATACTTCTTCCACCATCCCTATTCTTAAGGAGTGTTGAGCCATCCTCTATACATAAATAGGGAAGTGCTACATAAAAAAAGGAAGAAGAAAAAAATCTCTATATGATTACTAACAATTCTATGATATCACAGATGGAGGATAGGGGGTCTCATCAAGAGCCAACCTACCATGATCATAGGGGAGCAGTGAAGTGGCATTCCCATTATAGCCACCACACCAGGGATATGATCCAATGGACAACTCAGAAAGATAAACAGTCCTTGGAACAGGAGGTCTCATCACGAGCCGGCCTACTCACATTTCACTCCTTCCTGGTGAATGGCATTGTGATTCATCTGGTTCCCAAGCCAGAACAGTGGCCTCCATCATGACATCACACATCACTTCCCTAGGCATAAATAAAGGATAATGGTTCCAAGGGTGAGAAAGCAGCTTTATCAACGTTATAAACACCTGTGGGCAACAGAGCTCTAATGATGGTATTGGAGTCATATTTTTCACAAATAAATAGTAATGATAAACCCTTTTCTTATATCTTTATCTAATATCAAATAAGAGTATGCTCCTAAACCCTTTGTTTGGAACCTCTTATGCATGAAAATTATTTATAAATCAATCATAATCGTTTATGTGGATATCACTGCATAAATATTTTTTTCACATCAGCTGTCATTTTCCCTTATTTTCGAATCATTACATAAACATTTCCATATCTACTCACGATTTCAAAATATGCAATGATTTCAGTAATGCGATAATTTGTCGATCATATCAGAAGTATGTATGCCTTTCCATGCTGTACAATTGCTGTGCAGTATGCTTCTCTTCTATTTTGCTAATTTGCCACAATATTCATACTGCATTTCTACAGAAGTTTTTTTGATTGAACTTTTGGATACATCTTATCTGTTGCTCTTCAAAATTAACACTGTGGATTGCATAAAATTGCATGCAGAATCGTGATTTGTTTACAGGAGCACGACAAGTATCAAGGGAAAATTCTATTCACAGCACGACCACACTATTGCAACTTATAGCAAAGGCTCGAGCAAAGCGCGAACACGTACAATTCTTCAGACATAATGTGCTTGCATGGGTTCCACCTTTTGCATCATTTTCAGTATCCGTTCAGCCTACATTAGCTTCAACAAATGCCAGTTTCTACATGTCATTCCACATTTTTTTTCGGAGGTAACACTTGAGGTAAAATAGCATATTTTTCTGATTTATTATGAATTTAGGAGAACTTCATGAAAATCCATTAAGAATTATTTATCATCATTCCTTCCAAATCTTTACCACTTCCCATTTTTCAGAGACATCTCATCTTTCAGTTTCGGGGAGTGATGTTTTCCTTCATTTATTTCTTATGACCATGTCAGTAATATTCTTTATTATCCATTGATATTCTTATTCATTCTCAACACCTCCCTTATTCTATGTCGTGTTACACCAAGCATAGATTTCAACAGATTGTAGCAACCACCTCTCTTTGTTTTCTAGCATTGCATGAGGACATGCTAATTCTTCAGTTTGGGGGAGGAATTGCTACACATGATGGATGTTTTCTACTTTCTTTCTCGTTTAAGGCATATAATTTCATTTTTATATAGTGCAGAAATTGATTTGCATATATCTTTAAAACTATGAACTGAATTCTTAAACCCAGATAATTTCACGCTAAATTAGTTCATAAAATTTCGAAAATTATGCACTATCACCTACAGCCATTTTGTCTATATCTCATGATCCGTGCATCAAAACGATTTGATTTTTGATAAAATGGTTAATGAAGTTTGTTGTTACCTATATCACATTTTTCTGCAACTTCATATACATATAGTTGAACGTCAACTGTAAAAATTGTTACGCCTTCATCAAGATTGCTAAAATTGAATATTCATTATTTGAGGAAAAATTCATTTGTTCCATCCATTTCATGAGTTTGGATGACCAATTAACTTTTTTTTCTTAGTTAACACATGGTTTTTTTTTTTTTGGGTTGCATGAGGACATGCAATATATTCAATTCTCGATTGCATGAGGGCATGCAATATATTCAGTTTGGGGGTATGTTGAGCCGCTAATATGACCACTTTTTAACACCTATTTCATCCATTTCTACTCTTCTTTATCATTTAATTTATCATAATTTATCATATAAATCCATTTTATAATTATTTATGCTCTTATGGATAAATATTATTTCTTCTCCTTTATTTTTAATAAATTGATGATTATTATGCATAATTTTATCAATGATGGTTTATTAATATATTTTGTAACAACACTCACCATTTTAGCCTCCAAGATATTTTCTAGATTGTAGATTTGATCTCCAGCACATCATTCAATATTCCAACTCAGAAATTCGTTGGAATAAGAAGTGATAGTTTTGCAGTTGATATTCTGGGCAAATGGAGAAGAATCTGGAAATTTTGGAACATGGGTTTTGTCCAGAACGGACTGAATTAACTTTATAAATAAATGGTTTGCCCAAATTTGGCCTGTATTTAGAGAAATGGAAGGTTCTTTGAGCATGATTTTCTTATATTTACTGTTGCGGACGTCTTCCAAATTATCTCAGCTGCAAATCCAAATTCGACTTGTTCCTGTTGAAATATTGATGGAAATATCTTTTCTTTCTGATGAAGTTGTTGGGGACAATCCAATATTGTTATGAGGGATCATATTTACTATTTAATTTCTCCTCTTTCTGATTATAAAAGGAGAGCATGTATTATGTATTAGGGGGATGATTATTGAATTTCTTTTGTAACTCTGTAATTTCTTAACTCTCGTGATCAGATTACGACTGTTGTAAACATTATTTTATGTTTGATTAATACAAGAGCTCGTTGTCATTCCATTTCTCAATTTTGCAATAGCCCAGCGGTGCTCCACCAACGGCAAAGGGCTCGGCCCTGGTGGATCAATCCGATGTTTGTATCCTTATCTTTCAATTATTCTATGCGATAGTTTGTATTTGTTTTCATTATGGTTTGCAAGTTAACTGGTTTATTGTTCATTACTTATTTCGGTGTGTTATATTAATGATTCACGTTGCTTTTCTTTTATTATTTAACAAGAATCTTCATTCTGTATAATTTATCTTGTTATATATTAACAAAGCCTCGCTGTTCTATTTCCATTATGGTTTCATTCCACTTGCTGTTTCGTTTGACTGATATTCATTACAGTTTTCTATTCAATAGGATTCGTTATTTGATTCCATTAGTTAAGAGTTTGTTGTTTAGATTTATTAAACAGGATTTGTTGTTCAATTCATTTGATTACAGTTTGTTGTTCATTTACATTTTTGTTCAATTCTAGAGCTGCTGTTCATTTCAGTTGATTAATTGCAAAGAGTTTGGTTTTAAAGAGCTCTCCTAGTTTCTTTTCATTAACAGCACTTAGTTCAAGATTTATTTCCATTCAATTGCTTTAAAGCAGGATCATCAACTATAGAGAATACTGGTTATTTCTCCCACATTCCTAGATTGATTATATTGTTCTTAGATTGGTTTCAATTGCATCAATTTCTAGAGGAATGAGTTATTGCTATTGTATCATTGATTAATGTTTTTCGAGTGAATGATTGGATTTCAAAGCATGTTATTGTAGTTAGATTTCTTTTCCAAGCATCCATTTACTCTTGTATTTAGAACACTGTACTACATATTACAAGGCATTACTCTTAGATTGAATTGCAGCCTCATATAGAGTACACTCTTTAAATATAAATTCGTTCCTGGATTGATAATTACTGTGAGATAAATAGGTGTTAGAAAGATACCTTTTATACCTCAACATAATAGTCTATATTTCAGACAGGATTTTAGAGGAAGACACAAGAATGAAGTTCTTCTATCTTTGCCACCTATCATTTTTTAGAGACGGGGTTATTAATTTATGAAGATGACTAAAATAGGAGGAAAGATAAAACAAATTGAGCCACAGGGTGATGAGACAGTGGATGCAAATTCGAAGGTGAGAAGATTGTTTATCCAAGCAAGGTGGTATTATTTGTGCAGTAGACTAGGAAGCTCTCACTTAGGAGTAACACAAGAGTTTTCAAACTCATTCAATGGACAGGAAGCCACAGTCTATGGTCTGACATTGTAGGTTTCAACAGATTCAGTTGTTGAGGCATTCAACCTTCCACAGGAAGGAGAAAGGTGGTTTAAAGGTCAATTTATCACTAGAGGATACCTCAACAGTTTCCTCAAGGATGCACATAGAGATCCCAACTAGGCCAAAGGAATTCCAAGCATCTACCTCAAAAATGAATGGGAAAAAGTTGTTAAAGTCATCAAGATTTACCTCACTTTTGAAAGGAAATATATAGTAGTGTTTCATTACCATATGAGATTTCTTTTTCATGTTGCAGGCATGAAGACCCTCAACTTGCCATAATTTTTGCTGAAGAGTATGAAAAATATGTCAGAAAGGATCCAAACTCACACTGTTGCTTCAAAGTACAGCTTATATCATAAAGCTCTCATTAAGGTGTTAATTGAAGAAGATTTAAGGAAGCAAAATCAAACCTGGGACCATTTCTTGTTTTACAAGACAGTCCAACCTGCACCTACACCTCCATCCTCACAACAACAACCTCAGCCTGCAAAAATAACTAAGAGGAAGGATAAAAAGGAGAACATCCATTAGGCCAAGAGCAGGAAAGACAATGTTTCTTCATTCAAGGATAAGAGAAATTTGGAGAAAGCAGAGAGCTCCTCAGTTGATAAACCCAAGTCTATGAAAATGGTGCCCCCCATTCCTCGTTTTCCCAATGTATACACCAGAGCTTGAAGAGAAAGGTCTGCAACTGAAGAGAAGTCTAAAGCATAGATGCTACCGGAAATTCTGGAAGCAGATATTCAGCAGAAGATGCAGAAATATTATTAGCCCACAAATTTTGATGAATAAATCTTCAAAGATGTAGGGTATGAGATTAGTAGCAAGAAGAATAAAGAAGAATCCAAACCTATTGCTGGTACCAGAAAAAGACATACCAAAGACAACAAAAATTTTAAGCCTAAGTTCAAAGCTCTGCACAATCCAATTTTAATGACAGGGGTCATTGATATAGAAGGAAGATCTAAAGGGTTAAAGACAAAGAAATCCAAGAAGAAATATGAAAACAAAACCCCTTCATAGAAGCACTCAGAACCCTAAAAAATAACAAATATCCAAAAGGGTCCTAAGGAGGAGAAGGCCACTGTCAAGGAGGCAGCCAAAAGAACAACTAGATCAAGATCAACTTCTAATAGCAAGACAAACTTGGACAAGCTTGCTGAAGCTGCAACCCACATGGAAGGAAGGTAAAAAGGTTTTTTGATACAAACACCTTTTTCCTTATAAATTTCAATTTTGAACAACAACACAGGTTTTTCAACATTTTCTATGCATTTTTGAAAAAGGAAATAAAGCACGACTAGAAATTTCGGTAGCATTCTAGTTTTTGCACAATTACAGGTTTTTACCAGAATTTCTGGTAGCGCCTGTTTTAACTGAAATTTTGACACTTATAAGCAAAATTTCCGAGCTAGTTCAGGAAGGATAAAGACTCATAACCAAATGAATATAACAAGTAATGGTGAAAAGTGGTTATGAGGTTGTTGGAGGTCATATTAAATGAAGACACGTGGTTATTTAAAGACCAAAGACATAAGGGGAAAAATCAACACAAAAAGGGGCAGCATGACAGCACACTCAACATTTCAGCCCACATTTCTTCTCTTATTTCTTCCACATATGTCCTTTCAGTGAGATTTCGATGGGATATGGTTGTAATGTCCTATGACACCTATGTAATTTTAGTAGTAGTGTTTCCTTATTTTTACAAGAGATGGAGTTGGTGCCTCTTTTTCTATATATGCCATTTGTAAATACCATTTCCAGGTTGGATGTTGGTCTACCTGGAGACTGAATATAATAAAGAAAAACCCTTTTACTTCATGCTAGAGGATTTTTTGACTCAATGACCATCTAATGTATGGTGTGTCTTCTTTCTTTGTTAATTTCTTGTAATTATGAGTTGCATCAGCTAGTAAGGTGTGAGCGAGAAAATGCTAAAGGATTTAATAGTAAATTACCTGCTTTCAACTTTTTGCAAATCATATATGTGTTGTAGAACATGTTAGTGAAGATTTAATAAAGGATTTTTGGAATAATTTGTGCATGCAATCTACTTTTTTAATGTTTTTTACTTTGCATAAACAAATTTTGTGTAAAGAGCCATCATTATAGGTGCATGACTAATTTAGGATATGAATATTTCCTAGAATAGGTACCAACTATCCATCTTCTTCATTTGTTACACTCTGCTCCCTATAATACCTATTTATCCATACAATTTATACTTTCCACAGCTTTCCAAATGCATGAAAGTCTTAAATAATATAAAAATTATCTCAAAATATTTGAGAAAACCATCCCACCACTCAAAAAACCCTTTAAAATTTGAAATGAGCTATGATGTCTAAGGTTTACTCCTTTTCCAGTCAAGGAGTGACTCCTTGCGCTAATAGGTGGTAATAAAAAAAAAAATAATAAGAGAAATAAAAAACATAATATAACTTCCCAGGAGTATCAAACCAATCCTTAGATTCAGGGAGGGGGAACCAGTGAGCATCGTCGAAAATACAAGTTCCCTGTTAAAATTTTTGAAGGTGATCACGTTACTCACGAGTGTCCTCGAATGTATGAAGTCAATAGGCTTATTTCACCACTGTCTGCTCAACAACATATTGTTTTGACTCATCCATTCCTTGCAAAACCTCAGCAACAAATGGTTTCTCATCCTTCTATACCTCCACAAGGGGTAAACAAGGGGTCTTCTTACCATCCCCCTCATAGTTCATCCATCTTCATGTGCAAGGAAGATGTAAATGTGACTACATGAGCCAAATCATATGATATGTCTGAGTCAAGTTCTCCTTCTAAGGACTCACCAACTCCACCTAGTTCCATTGGACCTCTGAAATTCCATAGGACTCTAGAACCTGTTTATCGCCCCCCAAATGGTATTCTCCATAAGACAACACACAACCCTTCTGCTAAGGTTGCTTAACATTACAGTATTATTGAATATATTTCCCAGGCTCCTTCTTCCATGTATGCCTTAGAGGTCTTGCAAATATTTCCTCCATAAAGCAAGGCCTTGTTGTCTGCCATTGGTGGAGTTGACTTATCTGACTCTAGTCTCATCACTTTCAATGCCGAGAAAGTTTCTCCTCGTCTTTCCCATCATATTTATTTCAATTTTATCATGCGAATATTTCATAATAATATCCATCACACTCTGGTGGATGAGGGCTCTTCCACATATGTCATGTCAATATCCTGTTGGAAAGCACTTGGATATCTGACACTCGCCACGTCCAACACCACTCTCCAAGGCTTTGACGGTCACAGTTTTGTACCTAAGGGAGTTCTTCCAAATTTTTCTGTCGAGATAGGGAGAAAAATGGTATATGTTGATGTCGAAGTTGTTGATGCCTCATTAGATTACAATCTTCTCCTTGGTCGTAGTTGGTTTTATGCCATGACCACAGTTGTATCGTTTTTTTTTCGTCTACTTTTCTTTCCCCATGAATGAAAAATTATCACCATCGATTAGCTTGAATATTGTGTGTTGTCAGCCCAAATTTCCACCACAGAGAATTATGTACCACTTTTTGGAGACCACCCTCGTCAATTTGAGCGTGTTGGCAGTGGAATTTTTAAAATTTCTAATCTTATGGGGCTTTTTCCTCAACTCACTTCACCTAACACTCCATCTCCTACCATTTCCCACTACCATATGATATCTTCATGCACATGTGAACCCCATATTCTTGATGATCCTTGGGTGGTGCCTGTTGAATCTGAGATCGATCAATATGGTGCATCCATGCCATTAAGTCTAGTAGAGCTTGCTTATCAAGATATCCAAAATTCAAATGCCTTCCTCATCCAATGAGTCTCATGATGCCATCTCGGTACCACCTAACGATTTCCTTTTGCCTTCCTGGGCTATTGACCATCCTTCCTCTTGTGACTTTTTCGACTTCCCATTACTGTCCAATGAAGCTATTTGAGAAGTCATTTCTATTTTTGGCCGTCCTTGGGGACCTCTTCATCGTCATTCTTAATTTCTCCTAGTGTTGAGGATTTCGATGAGTCTCATCAAATCCTGACTTCCTCTGGAAATGTTAGTCCTTCCCAAAACTTCTAATGTATTTTTTCCATTTTCGATCAATATTTCCACGAAACCAGGTTTTGTGGAAAGCATCGTGATTGGGATAGATTTCACTCCCTCAGATATTGCCACTTATACCACCCTTTTCAAATAATTTCGAGATGTTTTTGCATGGTATTATGAGGAAATGCATGGCATCAATCCATAAATTCTCCAACCTGAAATCAAGACGTATTTGGGAGTGAAGCCTATTCTAAAAAAGCTCAAGTCGGTTAACCCGCATAAGCAACAATTATTAAAGCCAAAGTTCAAAACCTTCTTGATGCTAGTTTTATATATCTCGTACCTTTGATGGAATGGGTTTCTAATCCTATTCTAGTTTATAAAAAGCAAGGGAATATTTGAGTCTGTGTTTATTACCATGAGCTTAATCTAGCCCACCCTAAGGATAACTATCCTACACCCTTTATTGACCAGATTTTCGACGCCTATGTCAGTAATTCTATATTTTCCTTCATGGATGGCTTCTCCGGCTACAACTAGATCAAAATTAAACCGGAATACCAACACAAGAATTCTATTATTTGCCCGTGGGGTACATTTTCATATCGTAAGTTTCCCTTTGGTATTAAAAATGCTGTTGCTACTTTCCAGCGGGCCATGTCTTATGTGTTTAAAGATATAAAACACATCGTTGAAGTATATCTTGATAATCTTATTGCTCATTATTTTCTCTGTGGGGACCATTCTTTCCAACTTTGAGAGGTATTTCTCTAATGCCATTCTTATAAAATCTTACTTAATCCACATATATGTGTCTTTTGCGTATGATCTGGACGATTTTTAGGATTCATCCTTTCTGAAGAAAATATTTGTGTTGATCCTTCGAAGGTTGAGGTGATTATCAATCTGCCTCCTCCTCATATTGTCCGCCAACTTTAAGGACTTAAGGGAAAATCCAACTTTTTACAATGTTTCTTTGCCAACTATGACCATATTTCCCATGACTTCATGCATTTGTTGAAGAAAGGAGTCCCTTTCATCTGTGATGATCAAGCCCAATGTTATTTTGATGATCTAAAACAAGCTTTGTTTTTGAAACCTTTGATATGCCTCCTAACTTCAACATATATTTTTTATTATATCTCGCTGCTTCAGAATCTTCTCTAGGCATAGTCCTTCGCAAAGGCCTGATCGGTCCTGGGCTTTACTATTCCCATGTTGAGAAGTTAGCTCTCACAACAATATTTCTTGTGAAATACTTGAGGCATTATATTCTACTGCGAAGGACTATGATCATTGTTTACTTCAACCCCATGAAACACATCCTTAGTCGTCAAATCATAGGGGGGAAATGCTCTAAATGGATTGTCATCCTTCAAGAGTTTGATTTGGAGTTTTCCATTGCTAAATCCAAAAAATCCCTAGCCTTCATCAAGCTTCCTACTGAATTTCCTCCAACTGAAGAGGAAACTCTAGCCATGGATCCTTTGCTTAACGAATCCTTGTTCCTTAATAGTACTTTTGATCCCTAGTATGGAGATATCCTTCTTTATCTCTGAACCCAAAATTTCTTGCCCGAGTTGTCTCATGATGACCGTCGGTGCATACGCCATCAATCTCAACACTATATTATTATCGATGGTACTCTTTATTTTTGTGGTGTCGACACTATTTTACGTCGATGTCTTACTCATGCAGAAGATGAACATGTTTTAAATTATTTCCACTCTATGGAATGTGGTGTTAATATATCTAGGCATGTGACTGCTGAAAATATATTATGCGTCGGTTATTTTTGGCCTTCACTCTTTAAAGATTTCATCACAACAGTCCACAAGTGCCATCTCTGTCAAATTGTTGCTCGCAAGATGCGTGCTCATCCTTCCCTGTTACATCCAGTCATCGTCGTCAGTAATTTTTCCCAGTGGGGAATTTAATTTATGCAATGTAACCCACCCTCTGCCCAAGGACATCACTATATCATCATTTTTTTGACTATTTTACCAAATGGGTCAAGGCCATGCCTACACATCTCAATGATGGTGATACTATCGCTTTATTTTTTTTTCAACCATGTCATCGCCAGGTTTGGTGTGCCTAAATGCATTGTGATTGATCATGGAAAACACTTTTAAAATCATATGATTCAGGAGATAGCTTCCAAGTTGGGTTTTTTCCATGAACATTCCTCACTGTATTATCCTCAAGCTAATGGTCAATTAGAAGCCATGAATCGTACTTTGAAAACCATGTTGCAATGGATGGTAGGGAGACATAAATATAACTGGCACCTTATTCTATTTTCTTCCTAATGGGCATACCGAACCTCCATGAAATATTCCATTGGCTTCACTCCATTTCAATTGGTTTATGGGGTAGAGCCAATCCTTCCTATCCAGTGAAAAATATATTCTCTTAAACTAGAGTTACTCCCTAACACCTGAGCCGAGGAAGCACGTTTGTTACAACTTAGCCATCTTGATGAACAATGCCTTCTCTCCCTAGTCGATAACTAAATTCATAAGAAGCGTGTTAAGGCCCAATATGATAATTTTTTCTGACCTCGTGTCCTTTATAAGGATGATATAGTTTTGGTTTATAAACAAGACCATGATAAGTTAGGGGCTGGTAAACTCGGACCCATGTGGCATGGTCATTATATTGTTAAAATCATTCTCAAGAAATGGGCCTACAAGTTGGTTTATTATGAAGGGAATCCACTATCAGAACCGCATAATGGGCTCTATTTCAAACACTACTATGCTTAGTTTCTTTACATCGTCGCTTGTATATTATGTATCTAGGTGTGAGTGTGTTCAGTTTGTTTTTTCTTGTCACTATAATTTATCCAGTTCCTGTGTGTAATTTGTGTTTTTGGTCTTTGATGTACATATGTCAACACCCTAACTCCCTTATAGAGGCTTCGCAGATGGTTCAAGATGTTACACTCAGAATGTTGCTTCCGTTGCTTGTGTCTTCTTTTCACCCACTAATGGGCTTGTGAGTTTTGGAGGTATTTGTCTTCGCCCTGTCACAAACAACATGGCTGAATATAGTGTTGTCATTGAGCTATTGACTGAGGCTATTCATCTTGGCATACCTCACCTTGCTTTTAAACTTGACTCTCAACTCATAGTGTCTCATCCCAACCGTCTCTACTCTAAAATGAACCCGAAACTCTTTCCTTACTTTTTTATGTTATGTCTCTTGGAACATTCATTTGATTATATTGATTATGCGCATATTCCTCGAGACCAAAACCTATTGGTTAATTCATTAGCTAATTATGTTTTAGATTGGATTTTTTCACATTTATAACATTTTAAATCTATTAACATGAACAACTAAACATCTATTTTACATACACAGTAGGAAAAAGACACATAATTAAATATTTTATTATATCAAAAGTTTAAGTACATAGTTCAAAACTAGGAAACTGAGGCCTTGGCTACTATGCGATACATATGTTGATACATCAAAAATTATGCAATATTGTGTTGTTTCCCCCACTCATTGGTGATCATGATAACACAAAATTGTATTTAGAATGTGATGGAGGAGACCACATCAACGAGATGAGGCCACCCCTACAGTATGCCTCTGCATGTGTCGAGGAGTCTCATCCATCCTCCTCAGAGGAACTCCCAATTTCAACCCCTCGACATTATGCATAAACTCTCGTAACTCCTCATCTTCATCCTATATCTCCTATGTTAGTGCTACTAGGGCTGGGGCCTATGGTACTTGTCTCCTTAGTGGAGAATATACTTCTGGGTGTGTAGGTGCCACATCTGCATATCACAAACATTATCTTTAGTAACTATGTACTCTTGTCAAAAAAGTGAAAAACTAAATATTCCAAATATAAAAAATAAAATACAAAACATAAAAAAATATTTATTTTTTTACCTCTTCCATCAAAGCCTTATCTAGGGGGAAAGACTTTGGCAAGATCACCCGTGAAATCTACCCCATCATACTAGTAGTCATCTACTGGAAATGTGGCTTCTCTCATCCATTTCCAATAAGTGTTTTGGTACCAACTTCTAGTGTGCACTCTGTCATCCCGTGGTAAAAAATAACACCATATAGCCATGCAAGGTTCTCTTGCCGGTGGAAAGACTACATAATTCAATTTCAAGGGTCTCATAATGGCAATCCTCTCGAAGAAGAAACTTACAAGGAAACTCCAATAAACACAAGTGTTAGATTTTCTCCTCTTCAGCCTTATGAGTCGAGCCTTCATTTTGGCTACCATCCCTCCACACCAGTTAAACAAGGTGGGTTATAAGCATCATATACATAAATCCAGGTGTGGTATTGTCATTGCATGGGGTGTTGCAATCCTTGCCACTCGGGTTAAAGTGTAAGCTAGTGTTTGTAGGGTCAGGTCCTATATGTCGTATATGAGTATCTACTTTTTATCCACCCCTTCCACCTGCCTGCAATGAGTAACCCTCAAAATTCTAATGGTTTCTCCACTAGTCATTTAAACCCATGATAACACCACCAGAGCTCCCCGCCTCAACAAACCGCTAAGGAAGTACGTGTATGAGGTATCTATAGTAAATATCTTTGGGCCAAGAATGAGTTGTTAGGTGTCGACATCCCACCATCGTATAATGTATTTCAAGAGACATGAATGGTTGGTCATGCTTGGTATCTTGAAAAACTTTAAGAAACCACATTCCCTCAGAGCATTGATGGTTGGCCCATGGCCCATAGCTTGGATTTCATTTTTGGAATGTTTCCTCTCTCTCCACTCCACCACCAGGTTTTCTCCCGTAGTAAAAAAAACTTGATCAATCATGGCCATTTGAAGAAAATGAATTTCACACACAAAGAAATCGATTTAGGGAAAAAAACACTTCAAAAATTTCTAATTTTTCCCTTAGTTGCACCCTTGACACGGGAAAATTTTGTCCCTAGTCATAGGAAACCCATAGCATGCCTGTGGCTGAGCCTGTATAACTGAAAATTTCCCATTATATGCCTACAATTGGGAATTTTTTTCCTAATAAAACCCTAAGGCCTCTTTAAAATTTACTGTGATCAAGCATCCCATGTGGAAATTACAGAGAAAGAGGCAATTTTTACTTCCTTGGTTGAATATGTCCACTTTCTCCTCCTTTCTCTTGCTCTCAAACCCTTGGAATCTCTCTCCTCCTTTCTTCACCAGTTCACAATGACAAATTAGAGAGGTATGAGTTACCCTTATAACGTATTTTGGCATCTTGAGGAATATTCCTTTTTTTTATTTTTTGGGCTTAAAGGCATTGTTTGAGATTTATAATCTATTTTTTAGTCTACCTTTATGCAAGAGGACTTGGGAGTGAACATTTTTTTCCATATTGGGAGACCACCATTTATTACACCAGCTTGAGGTATGATGCTTCTACAATCATATAGGGGTAGGGATTTTTTGTTGATTTTTCATTTTGAAGTCAAAATTATTTTTGTGCCTTAGGTCTGACCCTGTTATGTTGCAAATTTCGCCATTTCCTTTACGGATGTCATAGCTTGGTGGTAAAGCTTCCTTGCTCATGGATTCCCTAGTTAGCACCTTCTTACTGAATTGGTGTCCATGCAATCCTTTTTTATTATCTTTCGAAATCCATCCTTCTAACCTACCATGATCTATAATTTCAGCCTCATGTCTTCTTCTTCATCTTTTTTCGGGCCATACCCTAGGAGGATTCCACTATTTTCTCCATTGTGATTGTGACTTTTATCATCCTACTTTTGTAGTTTGAGGCTTTTTTTGTCTCTTCCATCATAATAATCTTCTTGGCCTATCATCCACTTTCACTTGGTCTTTTACCCTTTCTTGGAGGAACCATTGCAATGAGTGGTCCTATTAGCTAACCTATTGTCCTTTTTATGTCATGAGTAGTTCCACCATTATCAAAACCAGTTGCTATCCTCTATTCCACTCGTTCCTCTAAGAGGATTTTCATTTAAGCTCTTTTCAGACTCATTAAATTAGAAAATATTTCCAAGTTAACTTATCTACTTAACGCTTGTTAAAGTACTTGAAGTGTCGTCTACTTTTGGCTCGAGGGGTCCTGACCTAGGTTCCGAGTGCAAGGTTTGCCAAAAAAACCCTATACTACTGGCCCTTTTGGCAGTGACCTGCTTGCACAGGTCAAAGTCTCACTCGAAGTAGTATGGGTGGTTGCTAGAACCAATTTTTCGCACCCTGAGAAAGGATAGGCAAGGCAAGCACAACTACGTTAGACCCTGTGATTCCCAGATTACCTTGTTTTTCACAGGTTCAATTAGGTCTCTATTTGCATCCACGTGCGCTATATCTATAATTATATGCTTTTATGACAGCAGCACTGTATCACATAAACATAACAGAAAAGATCCAGATATAGAAAACACCCTTACACAGATCTTTGTAGCTTAAATATAGAAAATACACAATTCAGTAATTACCAACGATTCACACAAAGAGTACTCACAGATTCAGTTCTCTATCAACCTTTCTTATTTTTTCATTCATCAATTCCTCCTTACAATTCCCTTCCCAGCCGGCGCACACAGCAGCAGGGTCCACACACAGCTAGACTTGGATATCCGCGCACACGGCCAGCAGGAGTCCTTTTCCAAAAACCCAAACAGATAGCTTAAACCACAATTCACATCAGTAACTCTTCATTTTCTACCTTACAATAAAAAATGTTCATCTATTTATAATAATCTAGCCTAGACTTTCCTATGGTCTGCAAACATGGTTTTCGGACCCCCGGTTTACCCTTTTACCCATTACAAATGCTTTCGGGGCTTTGACCCGCCCTAAAACCCCTGCGCTAGACTAAATCTAATCAAAAGTATTCAAAATGGACCAGTTTCACAACTCGTAGGAGACCCTGTTCCAATAGTCCCCCAACACAATCTTGTGACTCATACCAAGTCACTACGGTGGTGTGGCCTCAATCTGTGCATGCAAGGTATTGAGAGCTCTGCTGAGCGGAGAGAGTACATCCCGACTTTGCGCAGTAGCATTTTGTGCAATATCTACTAGCTTCTGGGAGGGCGGTCCTTCAGTGGTTGTGGTAGTGCTTTCAAGAATCTAATTAAGTCGCTTGGTCACACCATGAATATCTTGTGATAATCGAAGGATGAGGCAACCCAAATCTTTAGAATTTCTACCATGATGTGTTGTTTATGCTGGAGTTTCTCAATCTCATCCTGGAGATCATTGCTGGATTTTAACCGTGCCAAACGCTGGGCAGGTACCAAAGAAGGCAGCGTAGCGTTGATTTGTTCAAGGGCTTCCTCCTTTTGTCGTAAGTCCTCATTGATTTGTTGAAGGAATGGATCATGCTGGACCCTAGTCCAGAGTTGTATGGCTAACTCCAGCAGCTTGGCACCTTGAGCAATTTTCCCTGAAATATCAAATGTCGCGTCGGTGACTAGGGCAGTACGCTGGGCACAGACTTCCAGGGATGTTTCGGGGTGTAGTCTGGCCTACAAGTCAGAGATTTGTTGTTCCAGCTGTGTCTTAACAGTGTGTATTTCCATCCAAGACGTCTTGAGGGCTTGAACCAATTTTTCCACCTTATCCCGAGGCGTGTCCGCAGCCGGGATCTCATCGGTAACCTCCGTTCAGAGCTGGTGGATAATAGCTTCAAGCTCTGCCTGTTGGGACACAGTTAGGAGAAAATCAGCAGCCTTCTGTGCAATGGTGTGCTCAGGTGTACTAAGATATTGGTTTACTTGCTGATCACGGTAGAAATATTCCTGGTAGACAGCGTGATGAAGGCCTTGTAAGGTTGCATGAGACAGATTAGCCAAGTCTAGCTGAGTTCCTGTGGCGGCCGGGGGCGGCATTCCTACCAAGGCATTGCTAGGTATATCCCAGAGACGATTAGCCTCCCCGAGGGGCACTAAACTGTTGTCAACTGACAAGGGTTGTGCCTGGCCAATGTTGGTTGGGATTGTATCAATTTTGATTCGGAGAGCGCAGAGTTTAGCCTGGAGAGAGTCGATCTCGTCTTGCCTTTGTGCCTCGACAAATTCCCACTTATCTTCCGTAGCCATGGTGACTGTGTGTGTGATCTGCTCAAGGTCACTGTCCCTTAGTGTGACTGTCGCATCATATTGTGCACAGTGGGTGCGCTGTTTCTTTCTGGGTCCTGGTGTTGATTCCCCTGTTCTCTTAGGGCCTGGGGGAGGGGTAGTATCTTTGTCAGATCCTACCTGGGCTAGAGCTATGGCGGGTTACCCCTGGGCTCAGCTACAACTGAGACCTACTGGTGGGGCATTGTGGTCTCCCCAGTGGTGTCGGTGAGGCCTATTTTCCAAGTAGGAGGCGATAGCGAGATTAGCAGGTCAATTTCTTCATCTGCTACCATATAGGGGAGTATCGTCCATGTCTTATTGTTGAGGCTACAAATCCAGAGATGGTGCATGGTTATCTGAAATGTAGCAACACTCTTCTATTTGTCATATATTTTTGGGGAAAGCTGGGGTTGGGAGTTTATGGTGGCTGTGACACTGCTCTGGAAGAGGATCCAAAACGCCTTGTTATCCTTGATGTGCTACTTATCCCTAGAGTCCCATAAGTGAGCATACCGAGCACCTTCGCACATCCCAGGAGGGAGCTCAAGAAGGACCAACTCCTCGATTTTGTCCCAGGTGACTAGTGCTATTAGGAATAATAACCACAAATAGAAGAAAGATGTCCCTTGCTCCTGGGATTCGTAGACATTAGCTAGAAATTATTCACACAAGTATTGAGCCCAATTGAAAAAATCGGCCTTCCTGCATTGCTCGGCTAGCTGGATCACATAGGCGGGGACAGTCGCAACCTGGCACTTCCTCATTAACTTGTAGGCTAAGAGTCGAGTACCCATCTGCATGGCCGGGTCATTGATAGTTTGGATCACAAATCCATGCTGATTTTGATGTACTGCATAGGTCTCTCATACAAACGTATTTGTAGCTGCTTTGTACTTATTTTTGACCTATGACAGTGGGTGAGGCCCTTGCATCAGGAGTCCTGTAATCTTATGGATCAATGCAGCATCAATAGGGACCCTCTCACGAATCCATAAGCAACCATCGTGAATGAGGGCGAGTAACTGGCGAGCCAACCAATCTGTGACGTTGTAATGGCCAAAGTGGGGCATTCAGAGTAGATTTAGAAGTTTGGATCCTGCCAAGCCACATGCCCAGTGCTGAGGTACTACTGTGACTCCATCATCCCTATGGATTGTATCAAAGTATAATGCAGGGGCCAATTCCAGGAGGGTGTCATAGTCCGCCAAATCGTGATCGTCGTACTTAACCTCATGGAGGCACCCGTAGGGATCACTGAGGATGGGGACCTCTCCCGGGGTGAGGAGGGTTTGTAGATAGGTGACCAAGCCATCCAAGTTTTTTGGCGTTCGGGCAGATGGCCTTCGTGGCCGAACAAAGGGAGGTAACCAATTGATCGGGTTAGCCAGCAAAGCACCCTCCTGTTAATCTTGTTCTTAGGGTGGGGGCCTATCATGTCATGGGGAGCTTTGAGGCTTCCGTGATGCTTTCGGGGTTTTCCCTGAGCCTTGTGATTTTTCCTTGCCCTTCCTTGTGACCGACGTGGGGGAATCTTCTTCCAATTCAAACTCAACCTCCAGGACTTCTTCAACATTAGGCTCCATCGGGGCTGAGGGTTCGGCAAGGGTAGTGGCCGGCATCCTTGCGTGAAAAATGAAGCCCAACTCTAGGTGACTACTATTAGATGGAGGAGGTTGACCAGACATGAGATGGTCACTGCGGTTATGAAGAATCTTGTGGCTCAGATGCTTCCACAAGACACTTGAGGCAGGCTAGTTGTATAAGTGAGACAATACCTCGAGCTGGAATATCCTACCCCTTTTAAAGCATTCCCAAGTGTGTGATGGAGAGGGAAACTTTAGGGGGGGGGGGGGGGGGTTCCCCAAGGAACGGTAAAAATTTCCCATAATTCGTTCTGTTAAAGGCTCAGGGGCCGCCCCTTTCAATGGTAACTTCTATTTTTTACCAATATATATTGTTCCAACGACTAGTTTTCACATCCCCAACGATCTTGACGTACTTGTCACGCTAGGGTTACTAATTTGTGATAGCTGCATGTCTTCCACCAATGCAGGCTTGCTTCCTAGGCAAATCATGACCCATGACCAAGAGAAATTTATCGTCTATGCCACTAAGGTGCCAAGGGGGGTTGTCGTCAGAACATACCACCTGACCCTTAGCTGCTTTATCACTGTAGAGGTGGCTCGATGCATGGGGCCACTACCTGCTGAGCCTATAGCTATCATAGGAAGCCTGTTTCTTGTTCGTGGGTCAGCCTGAAATTTTCCCGAGGTGAGTTCGCAATAGTTGATCAAGCCTGGCTCCATCCAGATCCTTTCCTCTGGGACCACAGAGAGGAAATATTTTGTGATGCGAAGACAATGCAGCGTGGAAGCATCACGTAACTGGTTCTGCCAAGTCTATATTTCCTTATCAGGATCAAAAAAACCCTTAATATCCCCCTCGTAGCATGGTACTTCATCCTCGGTTGGGTTTCCCTTGTTTTGCGTTGTCAACTTATAGATATAATCCACATCTTCCCCCTTGGGTATGGGTTTCGTATAACATTTACCTTCTGCAGGGTCTAATGACACAACTACCCTTGTGCCATTATTTTCAAATACCATTCTTCAGTTTTTAAGTTAATGATACCACCCATGTCGATTTCCCAATCCAATCCTAGTAGCACAGGGTAGGGGTCTGCATCCCTGACTATTTGAATGACTTCGAAGTCAGCCCAGACTTTTACTCCTGCGATATCTACTACAATCCCAGGGAGTCTCCCTAGAGGTACTACTTTTTGGTGATTGGCCATTCGTAGTTGGATGGTGCACCATTCAAGCTTAGGTTCCCCCATGCATTGCCAATTTTTCTTAGGTAATACATTGATGTCTGATCCAAGGTCTAAGATAACCCAATCCATCTCATAGTTTACGATCTGGATTGTCAATTACATCTCCTTTCCAATGTGTCTTTGATACTTGTATAACTTGTGCACATCCTTAATGTCGGGTGACAAGGTGGTGTGTGTTGCGCACCTCTCTAGTAAAGCCTGCAGATTCCGTACTGCCTAGGGGGTGCACAACAGTCTCGTACATGCTTGTAGGAAATGTTTGACCTCCTCAGCTACCTTCAAACCTCCAGGGCATAGGTACATAAAGGCCTCAGTCTCGAGGAAGTCCTTTCAAGCTCCCATGAATTTTTCCCTCGCTTTGTCTAGGTCTAGCCCTTCTTGGTTGCTAACGGCTTTGCGGATTAGTGTTTTAGTTTCATCTTTCTCCTAAATTCCCCTAGTCGCCAATCCACTGTGTGTTACCACATTCACATTCGGGTCCTTACCCCTTAGCTTAGTCTGGACCCTTCGCACCTTCTGTGTAGGTGGGAGCTGCTTCTCCCTTATATTTTCCTTCAGGGCCAGAAAATCATCCATCATATGGTCCAATTTTTTGCAATACCTACAGGACTATCGCACGGGGCTCAGGCACTCCCTTGCAAAATGCCCTGTGCTCCCACAGTTATAGAAAATCCACTGACCCCAGCCCCGACCTGCGCTTCCACTTTTTCCCCCGTCCCTGCTTCCAGAGAGGGAGCCATTCCTGCCTGTGGGGGTCTTTGGTGAAGCTGGGTCTGACTGTGCCCCCAGCGAACTTTCCTAGCCTATCACTAGATTATGAATTCGGCAGTCCTGCTCCTCGTGGCCCACTGATCGGCAGAACCCACACCAGTGTTGCTTCTACCCTATAACTTTGGTACGGTGATGGTTGTGTAGGTGGGCTACATCATGATGGCTGTTGCCCCTTTCCCAAGGCGTAGTTCCACTCAGGCTCCGTCGTCTCGGACTAGGCCCCCCTGATCTCGGGTGCCCTGGACTAGGTTCTCTTGTTCGCGGTTGGCCCAGGCACAGGTCCTCCATTCGCCCTAGTTCTATGATAGCTTCTCTTCCTCCTTCTCGTTGTAGGTCCTGAATCTCCAGGTGCATAGCCCCAAGCTGTGCCTGGATCTACTGGACCTTCAACGAAGCATCTTTCCTAGGCGTAGCCTCTAATTTCATAGTGGCTTCCAGAGCTTTAGCTTGTGAGTCAAAATTCTGGTGACCCATAGGTATGCGTAGGTGAGGGAGTAGCATGGTGATGAACCATTCCGTAAGTTGCCTATCATCATACTTAAATTCTCCTTCCCTGATATTTTTTTTTAAGCGATGATCCGCTTCTCACACGGACTCGATTGCTCCCTGCCTGAAATCCTTTACCTCTACTATGGCCTGATAATAGGACTTAGGTTTTTGAAACTGTTGTTTCAAGGCGTCCTTAATATCCTAAATAAATTCGCTCCCATTCTGAGATATGTACTTCATATACCAGTCCATTGCTCTCTCTTCATGGGCCAGGGATAGCTGCGCTTTCTTCACAGTATCGCTCACCATGCCCTGCACATTCCATACCGAATCTGCCAAAAACCAGAACTGATCCATATCTTCAATGGCCGTGCCTTTAAAGGTAGGTAATTTCAAATGCACTGACATGTCTCCTTCTTGATAGGTTTCCCGTATTCGCTTGTTAGTACCCTAACCCTTTCTCACAATGCTTTGTCCCAGTAATGGAACCATTTCTTAGCTCGAGGGGTCCTGACCCAGGTTTGGCATGCAAGGTTTGCCATCAAACTCCTATACTACTGGCCCTTTCCGCAGTGACCTAATTGCGTAGGTCAAAGTCTCACCCGAAGTATTATGGGTGGGTGCTGGAACCAGGTTTCCACGCCCTGAGAAAGGATAGTTAAGGAAAGAAGAGTTGCGCTAGACCCTGTGATTCCTAGATTACCTTGTTCTGTGCAGGGACAATTAGGTATCTATTCGCATCCACATGTGCTAGATATATAATTATATGTTTTTATGACAGCAGTATCGTATTGCATAAACAGAACAGAACAGATCCAGATACAGAAAACACCCTTACACAGATCTTCACAGCTTAAATACAGAAAATACACAATGCAGTAATTACCAATGATTCACAAAAAGAGTACTCATAGATTCAGTTCTTTATCAACCTTTATTATTCATTCATTCATCAATTCCTCCCTACAATTCCCTTCCCAGCCCGCGCACACAGCAGCAGGGTCCGCACATAGCTGGACTTGGATCTCCACACACACAACCAACAGGAGTCCTTTCCCCAAAACCCAAGCAGATAGATTAAACCACAATTCACATCAATAGCTCTTCATTCTCTACCTTACAATACAAAATGTTCCTCTATTTATAATAATCTATCCTAGACTTTCCTATGGTCCGCAAACCGTGGTTTTCGGACCCCTGGTTTACCCTTTTACCCATTACAAATGCTTTCGGGGCTTTGACCCACCCCAAAACCCCCGCGCTAGACTAAATATAATCAAAAGTATTCAAAATGGACCAGTTTCACAGCTTGTAGGAGATCATGTTCCAACATTTACCCAATATAAGTTTAACCCTTTCTGGACTGGGATAGACTAGCTAAAAAAAATACCCTAGTCTACTATGGCTAGGAGGTTCTCTCTTGTATACTTTTATATCATTTTCAGGCTTGGGGGACAACTTTACGAAAAATGAAATTATAAAAATAGAAGGGAGGGATCATCTATTTTCATTTATCGTCCATCGGAAACTTCAGTTGCATCACCCTTGAACACATAACCTATTTGCTTCATTACCTTAGAGTTGGGTTTTAGCTTTCTTAGGAGTCGTACCATCCATATCAGTCTTTTAATCCTCTAGCTTGTTACTCTTCTAGTCATATGGAGCATGCCTCGATGCCTCCTGCATCGTTGCATGATATCACATGGTGCTCATTTAGTCATGTTTCCAAGTCAGTCTTGTGTCATGTCATTATGTGTTCAAAGGAAGTCTTATATTGTGTCGTCCATCTGCAGCAACTTGTTGACCTTTTTGAGTCGATCATCATTGTGTCACATGTACTTCATCACTTCATGAATTCATCCTTACATCAAATAATCCTGGTCTATTTTGTGTCGATTTATGGGGTATACATTAAGGTCCTCTTTTGATGAATATTCTCCTGTAAACTTCATATCATTATCCAGAAACTTGATCTAGGAACTGGTAGTACCTTGGAGCTTGTAGGCCTCAATGGTAGGCTTCCTCACAGTCAAAAATGGATTTACATCATTAGCTGCTGATTGGTTGATTTAAATGGTGTTTGAAATCAGCTCATTTATTTACACTTAATGGACCCTACTTGGTACCTTGGGATCCATTTTCCTCATTGTTGGATTTCCTCACGTCTGTTACTCGTTTACCTCATTGGCTGGTAATCAGGTGGTTTCTACCTAGCTCGACTCAACCTCATCTATTTGCATGTGTAGATTCGTACCATCGTGGTTATGTCGAATACCCTGGGTGATATCTCACTCTTATATGGATCCTTCCTAGGTTGTGTTGGAGTTATGTACCATTTACGTACTTTGAGGGCTATGTGGGACACTTCTCTCTCTATCATGTGTCCATAGCCCTACTAATGTATACTCTGACATAGATCCATGATTATATTTATTAGTGTCTATGCTATATTCATTGAGTCACATGGATACATAGTGTATGTCTGTCGTGGCCATGTTCTAGCACTTTATGTCATGGATCTGCCATGTATTTTTTGGTGGCCGTGTTCAGTATTCTCTTATGACTGAGCATGGGTATGCCCGCCTCAAGGATGTTATCATCACATTTTAGACTTCAAATCCAGTGTCTTATAATCCACATCCTTGGATATTTTTCCCCACTACCATTTAGACCTATGATTTTTATGATAATTTATTTCAGCCATCATCTTCTTATTCTAACCTCATACATTAGGGGGCATTTTTTATCATCCTATTCCCCCCCTTGATCAGTAACCCTTATCCCTCATGATTAGATGAATTTTTCCTGACATGAGGAACCATTTTTGGCCAGTTTGACCCTTAGCTACATGTAGGTAGTCTTATGCCTGCATCCAAGACCCTATAGTTGCTACTAGGCCTCCTTATACCTGCGGCTAGGGCCCTTTTTAGCCCTTTATATGCATGCATCCAAGTGAATATTCTAAAATTCCTTTGTCCCTAGGAAATCTGTTCGATGTCTCATCTATTCAAGATATCCATGACTCATCAGTTAGAAGCTTTTGTAGCTTCTCATCATCCTGAGCATCCAAATATATCCTCCCAAAGCCTCTCTTCTACCTATTTATACTGGACAATTTGAGAGGGTCACGCTAGTTTTGGAGAGCCTGTTTTTGGAGAGCTGATTTTTTTTATCCTAAGTTGACATTTTACTGCTAGATAGAGCTTATGATGTCTTATCCATATGTGTGTGATCCTCATGCTCATTTCTTTGATATAGTAGGTAAACTATGCCATATCGTAGAGAGGAAGCGTGGAAGCGAAGGTATAGGCATTGTAGTTTTTTATATGATTAATGAAGATTTATGATTCCTTCCCTTACATGTTTATGTGTTCAACAGATCTTATAATTAGTTTATATCACTTTTCATCTAACGATATTCTAAGGAAGATCAATTTTCGTCCTTGAGTGTTTGTGTTTGTGTGTTTTTGTTGAGATCAAGATTAGATGAAGAAAATATCTTGAGTGGAGTGCAAGAATTATACTATGAATTCATGATCCTTCCCCCAACTTGCAAGGATGCAAGGTGCCACTTCTCTTCCTCATAGTATAAAATTGGTTGCATGTTACTTATCTAATCATACGAGATTGGGATCCATTTTTTGTCTCATTAGTCTTGTATCTTTATGTTTGGTGATCTAATCAGACACTAAATCAAGGAGCAACAACTCCTTGCAATTTCTAATGCAACAGTGGAAGTGTGAGCCTCTGCATTCCCTTGTTGCAGATGGAGGCATCTTATCCTTTTAATTTTTTGTTGAGAAAATGTGCATATGTTTATATGGGTATATTATTGTAAATACAATATGAAGCTGTATTTATAAAGCTCCATAGACAATATGGTTGTATATATGGTTTTTATTGTAACTATCATAATGAGTTAATGTTATAAAGCTCTAGTAAATAGTATGTTATTCATGTTTCAATAGTGGTCATTGTAAATACTGAAATGAGCTGTGTTATAAATCACCATGGGCAGTATGTTTTAATTTCAACATTCTTGTTGGTTATAGGTGGCATTGAACACCGAGGACGGTGTTCCCCCAAGGGCGAGGGTTCTATAACAACCCTCGTTAAAAATTCATGTAAAAATATATATAAGACCATGGTCATGGGAAACATACTCCAAGATGAATAGTGGATAAAAAAATCCTAGTGGGTGTTCATTTGGTTTACTACCTCTAAAGGAAATTGGAAAAGAAAATGGCAAAGGATTTGGAAATGCATGAGGCATTAATTGGCATTTTATTTAAGAAAATAAAGGAAAATAGGAGAAAACAAAGGTGAAAGGCCACAAGTTTCATGTGAGGAGGAAAATGAAGGAAAATAATGAAAATTGAAGAAATAAGAGGCCTCATTTATAAAAAGGCTTCTGTGGATCAATTGGTAATATTTTGGTCAGTCTTTTGTCAGTTCTATGGTGGAGCTCTCTTTTATTCTCTCTCTCATACTCTTGGAAATTTAGAGTTTCTTGGAGCACTCTTGGAGGAGTGTGGAATACTTGGGATTTGGTGAAAAAAAGGTAAAGGAAAGGAAGGAAAGTGCAATAGGAAATTGGGGTCAGAGACTACATTTGTATTGCTTTGCAGGTATCAAGTTGCATGTATGGTTTCCTTGCTAGTTTTGGCATGCATGTGGTTTCTTGGTTATGAACTGTCATTGGCATGGAGGATTTCTTGGATTGACAATGGATTTGTTTAGCCTTGCCATTTCCTGGATAGCCATTGGTGTTGTGGGTTAATTTCATTGTTTGGTTTTCTCGTTGGTTCTTGTAACAACCCTGGTGGAAATTCCATGTAATAAAAGTTAAAAATAATAACAACGGTTGATGGGACACTTATTCCAAGTTGAATGTTGGGAAAAAAATCCTAGCGAGTGTTCATTTCGATTGTTATGGCTAAAGGAATTTGGCAATGTAAAATACTTTGGAAATGCATGAGGCATTAATTGGTATTTTATTTATGAAAATAATGGAAATTAGGAGAAAAGGAAGGTGAAAGGTCACAGGTTGCATGTGAAGAGGAAAATGAAGGAAAATAATGGAAAATGAAGAAAATAGAGGCCTCATTAATAAAAAGGCTTCCGAGGATCAGTTGGTAAGCTTGTAATAGTGCGCATTATTCTATCTCTTTGTCATACTCTTGATTACTTAGAGCTTTCTTGGAGCACTCTTGGAGAGTGTGGATACTTGGTGATTTGGAGCAAGAAGGAAAAGAAAGAGAAAGAAAGCGCAAGAGTACATCGATTTCAGTAGCTACAATGGGTTTTGATTGCAGGTACCGAGTTGCATGTATGTTTTCCTCACTAGTTTTGGCATGCATGGTGTATGCATGTGGATTTTCCTAGCCTTGCCATTTCCTGTATAGCCATGGTGTTGTGGGTTTATTTCCATTGATTTTTTTCTTGTTGGTTCTCATGATTTTGTTAGTTGTGGGTTGAGTTATTAGTTACTGGAAGCCTTGGTTGAACAAACACTCTGGAAGCCCGATGGATCATTTTTGTTTGAGTTACTAGTCCTGAAAGCCTTGGTTGGAAAAACACTCTAGAATCCCTAGGGGGTTTTAGTTACTAGTCTTGGAATCCCTGGTTGGAAAAATGCTCTAGAAGCCCTGTAAAATTTGGGGTTGAGTTACTAGTCTTGGAATCCCTGGTTGGAAAAAACACTCTGGAGCCTTAGAGCAGCTTGGATAGAGGCCAATCCATGATGGTTGTGATGTCCGGCCATGAGGTAGAATCATTGGTTTAGGGTTGAGGTGGTTTGGACTCTGGAAATCCTGTATTGGTTTTGATTTATGTGTTTGATGAGATCCCATATTCATGCTTGGAATATGGCATCTAGGTAATTTGCTGAAGAGATATATGGCTCAGCCAATCTATGGCTGAGTGGAAAGTGGAAGTCCCATATGTGGTTGCTTTTTACAGTCAATAATGAAGAGATCATTCCCTTGGTATTTGGTATGAAAATGTAATGTTTATTATGTGGATTCTATTGTTATTGTATCTATGTTATTTCTGTTGTTATTATGTTGGTTATGATCATGTATTTTTAGACTTATGATGTATGGATCTCCCAAAAATTTTACTTGTAAATGAATACACAATGTATCTATGTTCAAATATACTGTATTTAAGTTAATGATGTAAGGGAGCAATTATTCTTAGCGATTCTCAAATAAGTATGAGGCCCCTATGCTCAGATCTGTTGTTTACACATATAATTTCAATGTTTGTGACATGTTTGACAAAATTCTTGTCATGGCTAGGAGGGGTCCAGATGAGTTCTTATTGACGTGATTGATTTTGTATCATTGTCCTATTTTTATTTATCATCTCTGAAATTTTCATGAAGTTCTGGGAAGAGCACTAGGTTCTGGGTCTGAAAATATGGCTCAAATCCCGGGGATGCAAGCAAAAAACTGAGTTTTTGGGGCCCTAACCATTGGCGTGTAGTTTTATGCCTATATCTATAGCCTCCTGGAAACTGGCATATAGTGTGATGCCTGCAACTATGGTTCAAAAGAGTAAAAAATTCAGTGTGACCCAGGGGTAATAGGCCTGAATGGTTGGGTTACCTCCTCGGGTTGTTGTGGTTGTTGTACAAGGTATGTAGGTTGTGCTTTCCATCGGTTCCAATTCCTTAAGGTCACATAGGAGGTTTAATCTCTTTATAGTATCCTCTCATCACATGTTTACCCTAGTTGGCCGATTACTTAGGTAGATGTGGGAAGAGGGTGTTATAATTCTCATGTTACTTTAGTTGTGGGTTGAGTTACTAGTTCCTAGAGCCTTGGTTGGAAAAACACTCTGGAGATCTGTAACAGCTTGGGTTGAGTTACTAGTTCCTAGAGCCTTGGTTGGAAAAACACTCTGGAGATCTGTAACAGCTTGGGTTTAGTTACTAGTCCTAGAGCGTTGGTTGGAAAAACACTCTTGAGTTACTATTCTTAGAGCCTTGGTTGGAACAAACATTATGGAGCCCTAGACAACTTGGATGGATACCAATATGGTGATGGTTGTTATGTCCAACTGTGAGCTGGAATCATTGGTTGAGTGTTGAGGTGGTTTGGCATTTAGAAGCCTTGCTTTTGTTTTGATGGATTTATTTAATGAGATCCCAAATTTGTGCTTGGAATATGGCACAGGGGTGGTTTTCTGAAGAAATATTTAGCTCATTCATGTCTATGGTCTGTTGGTACATGGAATTCCCTGACTTGGTTGGTACTTTACATAAGTTAATATTTGATATTATTTATCTATGATCAACGAGCGTAGTTGTTTATTTACTATTATTTACATGTTTGGTTTATCATGGATTTATTGTTGGTTAAGTATAAGCTACATGCATGGTGTATTTATTATTATACAATTTTCTTTCGATCTAGATCTGATTCATGGTTTGAAAGCCTCTTAGTTATTTTATATGGATGCATGAGCTAATATGTGTTTGTTGCAGAAAGTATGTGAGGGCAACAATACTTCTTGATGAACATCTGATGAAACTAATGTAAACAGTGATCAAATATGCATCCATGACTTACAAGTACTATGTATGAAAATTGTTTTTAAAAATGAATAGCATGTGTTGGAAAGTTATACCCCATTTCCATAACTGCACCATGGGATTTGAGTCATTCTATCATGAACCCATGTCACAAAATAGAAGAAAAGATAGATTGACGACTTAGAAATCAGCCTCTTCGAGGGGGTAACCTCATTTACATTACATAAATGAACAATTCTTGGATGATTCAAATGAAAAAACCTCCTTTTATATATAGGAGTCCAAGGGGTCATAATATAATCCTAGCCGACATAACAATAATAATGTAAGGGCGCAACAATAACAATAGTGGGCTTCTATGTGGCATAATAATAACAATATGGGACTACATGGGCACAAAAATAACTAATGGGGCTACACTAACAATAATAAGGAGCTAAACTAGTATTATGGGGACCTAGCATGCCCCTCTCCTTCAAACAAGTGTTTTCCTCAATGCTTGAGTAGTTCCGGATGCTTCTGTATAAAATTATCATCCTACCATGTCGAATCTTCAGTGGGTAAGTTCTTCCACTTAATGAGATATTATGAGATTCATTGATTTCGTAGCTATCGATTTCTTGTTTCCATGGCTTCTTCAGGTTCCAATATGATTTTTTCTTCCTATTCAAGTTCTAGAAATATTGTTTGAACTTGAGCTTGTCACCTATAACCTTCTTTAAGCATGAAACATGGAAAACTAGGTGCACTCGGGAAGATGCAGGAAGCTCCAATTTGTATGCCATGGTACCAATATTTTGCAACACCTTGTAAGGAACATAATACATTGGTGATAATTTATTATCCTTATTAGCTTTCTTTAGGGACATTTGTTTGTATGGTTGTATCCGTAAAAATACCCAGTCACCTACATAAAAACTTCTTTTGCTGCGATGTTGATTTGGATGTTGTTTCATTCGATTCTGCACCGAAGTGAGGTTATCCTTTAAGAGTTGGAGAAATTTTTATTGATGCTCGATGTGATATTCCATTGCTTTAACCTTATAATTTTATCTTAAAGATGATGTGATGGATGGTGGATGATATCCAGAAAGTGCCATATATGGGGTCATTTTTGCTGCATTATGGAAGGAAGTGTTATGCACCATTCAACCAGAGGTAACCACTTGACCCATTGTGTTTGTTTATCGGATACAAAGCAATGAACATATCCTTCCAAACATATTTTCACTATCTTAGTTTACCCATCAAATTGAGGATGATATCATGAGCTATGAGCTAATTGAGTACCCAAACAAGAAAATAATTCCATCCAAAATTTTCCTATAAAAATGGGATCTCTATCGCTTACAATAATATTTGGGTTTCCATGTAGCTTTTGAATTGTTTCCATAAATTCAGTAGCAAATGTGTTGGTTTAAATGGAAGAGATAATGCAAAAAAGTGTGCTTACTTGGTAATTCTATCAATTACCACCATGGTGACAGTATTTCCTTCAGACTTGGGTAAACCTATGATCAAATCCATTGAAACCTCCTCCCAACGTGGACTTGGAATGGAAAACCAAACATTCCATCACAAACATTTGAATATCAGATTTAAGGCTATCCCAAAAATATTCCTTCTTGACCCTGTAATAAGTTTTTAAAAATCCTGAGTGCCCTCCTAAGGGAGAGGTGTGCAACTCCAAAAGAGTCTTTTATTTGAGTTGAGAATTCTTACAAAGATATGAGCGATCTTTGTACCATAATGAATAATTTTTATAGCTAAATGTTTCAGATGTATTACGATCTTGCTAAAAATTTTGAATGAGTGTCCACACCTCTTCACCATTCTTCCATTCATCCCTTTCTTTGGTTGTCCACTCAGGTTGGATAATAGAAATGGCACAAAACAATGCTTCCACATCCCCATCCTTTCTCGAGAGTGCATTTCCAACAGCATTATGCTTCCCTTTTTTGTAGATGTTTTCAAAGTCATAACCCAACATCTTTGTGACCCATTTTTGCTACTCTTATGAAGATAATATTTGTTCCAAAAAGTATTTAAAACTATCATGATATTTTTTTACCTTGAAGTGTCTTCCCATTATGTAAGGTCACCATTGCTTTAGTGAATGTAGTATTGCCAACATTTCCTTCTCACCAATAGATTTATTTAAATATTTTCCTTTGATTATACAACTTTCAAATTCAATGAGTCTTCCTTCTTGCATTAAAATCACACCAATTCCATTTCATGAGGCATCACATTCCACAATAAAAAAATTGTGAAGTTTGGTGTAGCTAAGACCGGTGCTTGGAACATTGCCTCTTTAATATGTTCAAAGGCTTTAGTTTCTTCTGGAGTCCAAGAAAATGCATATTTATTCAGTAATGATGTTAAAGGTTTTGATATTCTCCCATAATTCTTAACAAACTTGTGATAATATCTTGTTGACCCCAGAAATCTTCAAAGATGCTTTATGGTTGTGGGGATTTTCCATTCCTTAATTGATTTAATTTTGTTAGGGCCTACCTTAACACTATCATGAGATACAATATTACCCAAATAATCCACCTCATGTACTACAAATAAACATTTGGAGTTTTTTGCATATAATTGTTTCTCCTCCAGTAGTTTGAACACCCTGTCAACATGTTGAACATGATCCTTCAAAGACTTGTTATGATTAGTATATAATCAAAAAATACTCACGCAAATTTTCTAAGGAACGGTTTGAAAATGGAATTCATCAAACCTTGAAATGTGGAAGGTGCATTAGTAAGCCCAAAAGGCATGACAAAAAATTCATAATGACCCTCGTGAGTTTTGAATGTTGTTTTTGAAATGTCTTCAGTATTCATTCTAATTTGATGATATCCAGAATGAAGATCCGGCTTGGTGAAGTAAATTGCTCCATTTAATGCATCCAATAATTCATCAATAATGGGGATGGAAAAGTTATTGTTAATAATGAACTTTTTGAGCTCCCTATAATCTAAACACATACGCCATGATCCATCCTTCTTGTGCACCAATACTACTGGAGTAGAGAAAGAACTTTGACTAGGTTGAATTATACCAACCTCTAGCATTTCTGCAACCATATGTTCAATCTCACTCTTTTGAGCATAAGGATATATGTAAGGCCTGGTGTTTGGAGGAACATTTCTTGGAATCAAATGAATAGCATGATCATTATCACAAATAGGTGGGAGTCCTTTGGGAGTCTCAAACACCTTGGAATGATTGTCGAAGACTCTTTGGAGATCTGGAGAAATAGATGATTTTGATGTTTGAACCTCTAGTGAGCATAATTGTGCAATTATGCCTCATTTTTCTTTCTTTAGAATATTTTTCATGACATTAGATATTATTATATTTCATAACTTCCCTGCGATACCTCATAGTTCAAATTCCTTTTCTTCCAAAAAAAAATTAAGTTCTTGAAAATTAAAATCTATCTTTCCCAAAGATTGTAACCATTGTACTCCTAGTACAACATTATCACCACCCATTGGAATGGAAAGTATTGGACTATGCAATAGATATTCCCCCATGGTTAGCTTGATATTATGGCACTTTCGAGAGAAATTTATAGTTCCTTCATTTGCAACCATCACTTGAGACTCTGGTGTTGGTTGTGGAGCCTAATTATCTTCATTATTTAGATATATTTCCGCATTGGACCCATGTTCTTAATAGGGCGGAAATACTACTCGTCATTTGATCGCCGTCAGGGGGGTCTAGGGGGGCGGTGGAAATCAAACGATGGGTGGCATTGTCACCCCGTTAAGAACAGGGGTCCAACGTGGCAATACATATAAATAAAGAAGATAATCATGCTCCACAACAAACACCAGAGTGTCAAGTGATGGTTGCAAATGGTGGAACTATAAATTGCTCTGGAAAGTGCCATAATATCAAGCTAACCATGGGGGAATATTTATTGAATACTCCAATTCTCTCCATTCCAATGGGTGGTGCTGATGTTGTAATAGGGTTACAATGGTTACAATCATTGAGAATAGTAGCTTTTAATTTTCAATAACTTTTCTTGAATTTTTTTTGGAAGGAAAGAAAGTTGAATTACAAGGTATCACAGGGAAGTCGGGAAAGATAATCAAATCTAATGTCATGACAAAGCTTTTGAAGAAATAACAACGAGGCATAATTTCACAATTATGTTGAACGAGGTGAGGGGTTTTGGGGGTAGCACCCCCGAAGCTAAAAATAGATGTAAACTTGCCTTGTAAATTATTGTAATGTCGTAGTCAATCTGGGTCATTCATTAGGTGGATGATCTTACAGTAGAAGTTATGTTTAATTTAGGTTTTTTTTCCCTAGAAGGTAACCCCTTTGTTGTATGAGGGAATTGTATTACGACTGTGTATGGTGTGTTTATTCTAAGTGAGAAATAGAAAGGGGGAATATGTGAGAGAGTAGATGATATTACATCAGATCTATTGTAGGTTGTGTCTCTTCATTTTGTTGGATAATAAAAAGGAAGGACTGGTTTTTTCTGTGAACGTAGCCCAAGTTGGGCCAACCACATATATCTTTGTCCCTCTTCTTTTATATGTTAATTATGTGTTTGTGTTTACACATATTTTATGTGTCCCATTTCTCTGTAATATATATTTTTCTAACATCTGGTGTTGGGTATAGGAAGAAAATCAATTCCTTGGCTACCTTACAATGAATAAAATTATGGGTACTACTCAAATTGATATGCACTATTACATTTTTTATTCTTGATATGTCCTTCTATCTTGAGAGTGTGAGGAGTGGTAATTCCTGCCAATGCATTACAAGATATGGTTGGATTCATTTCTTCTTCCTCTAGGGTTGGTTCCTGGTGTATATCCTCTTCTTTTGAAGTTTCTTGTTCCTTTTCATCCTCCTCTTCACAATCTATGTAAAATAATTTATCCTCGACACACTTATGACCTTTAGTGTATTTTCTATCACAACTATAGCAAAGCCCTTTTGCTCTTTTTTCTTCTAATTTTTGTGGTGTCAACTTTGTAGGTTGTGTAAGTCTAGGAGTAGCAACACTTCCATATTTATAGCTGTGAGTGGTAGGCTTCCTTGTCGCCATCATTTTTCTTTCAGTTTTTCTTTCCAACCTGAATGCCTTCTCCAATGTATCAGGTTCCCAAAGGCGAACCTCATTTTGGATGTTATCCTTTAAAGTCCCTATGAATACATCAATCCTATGTTCCTTTGGAATATTGTTTACCCTTATATTCAATTTTTGGAAGTCCTCAATGTGCTCCATCACTGAACCCTTTTGTTTGAGATTTTTGAATTGGCTAAAGAAGGTGTTTCTCTTTGTATCCTCATACTTTTCTATAATTTCCTCCATAAAAATTTACCAAGTGACTAGTGGTTTACAAGAAAAAAGCCATCAATACCATGCAAACTAATTTTGTTCTAAATACAAAGTTACAATGTGTACCTTTTGTGTGTTTTTCACATTATGGAGCTCAAAGTATTGCTCCATTTTTAGTGCCAATGTTATCGGATCCTTTCCATAAAACTTCCTTGTATCTATCTTTGGAATATGGTGGGACTCAAATCCACTATTAGAGTCTATAAATCATGCTTAAAATTTATTTTTTTCTCATCATGAGTTTCCTATACTAGCTTTTTGCCATTAAGAAGCTTTTCTTGTATCAACCTTTGCAAACCTTCCTTCAAACTTTCCATATATTTCTTCAAATCTTCCATGTTAGATTCAATGCCTTTCATGCCATCCTTCAACCCATCCATATTAGCTTCCATGTATGATTTTAAACCATCTATGTCACCTTTTAGTTCACTTTTGGTTGTTCTATGTGAGAGTGGAATTTTTTTCACTTGGTCTCGTAATTTTGATATATCATGTTGCGATTCTTCCTCTTCATGTGTCATAGTAGAGTTTTCTGAGGGCTTAATGGGTTTAGAATTATTTTTTGGAGGCATTTTAGAACTCAATACTGATATCTATGCTTCAATATTCCCTTGGAATCGCTTCAAACTGATTTTTCAAACAAACGTTATGCAAATTTAAAAAAAAAAATACACACCATTTTCTTGCTTTTAGGAGCTCGATATCGAAATGGTTTTAACTCTATAATTTTGGATATTCAATATCTACACTTTAGTCTTGTAGTAGCCCTCTAATTATTCTTTACAATGCTACACATCAGACCTGATTTGAATTCTTTAAGACAAAGTTATGCCCAATCTCCCACAATGACCTAATTATGGATAGGTTCAGTAGAGAGAACTTATACGCAGTTCCACTTGTCACTATTTCATCCTTCGGCTTTGAAATAGATATACATGAAACTACAGTTTGTGCACTTTCAGTCACCTTTTACATAATTTGAATCTGATTCTTGAAACGAAAATTATGACGATTTTCCCTCGATCACCTGTTTGAGATGAAATTATGGATCCTATAAAAACCCTAACTTACACAGATCGTATCTCCAAAGATGTTGTCTAGAATTCGGGCACAAGGTTCATTTGGATCTTGGCTCAAATGGTTTTTTTTCAAATTCTAAAGCTTCGTAGAAACAACATTATAGTGAAAATTCCACGATGACTTGTTTGTAACAGCGAAACCCTAGAATCGAAAGCTCTGAAACCAAATTTTATGAACCCAACTCACAAAATAGAAGAAAATATAGATCGACGACTTAGAAATTAGCCTCTTCAGGGGGGAAACCTCCTTTAAATTACATAAATTAAAAATTATTGAATGATTCAAATGAAAAAACCTCCTTTCTATATATATGAGTCCAAGTGGTCATAATATAATCCTAGTTGACATAACAATAGTAATTTAAGGGCACAAAAATAACAATAGTGGACTTCTATGGGGCATAATAATAACAATATGGGGACTACATGGGCACAAAAATAACAATAAGGGGGATACACTAACAATATATAGGGGCTAAAATAGTATTATGGGGACCTAACACATGCATAATAACTCTCAGCTCATGTTTACCTTGGTAAGTATGTTAAAGTAGGTAAATGTGGGGTGGGGTGGTTATAATATTACAGAAAATTTGAGTGTATCAATGAGAAAATCTTGTATTGTAATGAGACTAAAAGTTATTGTGGGTCTAGTTTGAAAATTGGATTGAATGTGGCCAATAGTGTTGTGGCTCAAGAGTCACACTATGTTGTGCTTTAGTGCATATCCTATGAACATCTAAGTGTGATCTTAGTTTATCATTATGATTATGGTTTTCTGTTGAAGCTTCACATGTGGAATCATACATTTCTATTATAAATCTCTTTGAATCTATCCCTGCATTCTTCATGTCTAATGTTTTAGCATGTTCATTATTGGCTTCAAGCTTCAAAATGAATAACAAATATGATAAGGGTTGTAGTGGATTATATTATATGTTAATGTTGATTTTTGTGAATGTTCTTTCGGGAATGACTGCATTGTTCTATCTTAAATCTTGTTGATTTTCTATGTGTTTAATTCAAGTTTGATTACCATGCACTTTATTTTACACATAAAAATATCATTATAAAGTAAAGGGACATGAATAATTACTTTATCCATTTGAATCCATCTTTAAATCTCTATTTTTGTATGTTTGTTCCTAGGTTTAATGCAGTGAAATTATTCCTAATCTAACATATATCATATTGTGCATTTGAAAATATGAACATCACATGCATTCAACATTCATCATGGGTTTCTTTCAAGAAAATACAAATTGTAATGAATAAATATCATTCAACTTCAAATCTTGTTTATGTTTAAAATTAAATTTCTTCAGAGAATCAAGATAGAAGGAAAAACTATGAACCATTAAAATACTTTTGCTAGGTAGAATTTACACTATTCTTTAGTTGGAAAAATCATAAGCTTTGGGTTTGACATAAAGAGCTAATTTTTTTTGGAGAAGGTGAAAAATGGAGAAAAAAATATAAAAAAAGAAAAAGAGTAATTAATAATTCCTGTAAATATGTTAAAATCATATGAGTAGCTAAAAAATTAAGAATTCAAACACAATAAAACATAGTATTTTGAATTTTTTCATTTCATTAAAAAACCTTGTAAAAACCATCAAAGAAGCCAATATACTCTTCAACAACTTTCATAAATTTTGAAAAAATTGAAGAAAACAATCATATTGATTACATAATTCACTTCAATTTGAAAATCCCATTTAAATCTCATAAAAACCTAAGTTTATAGCATAATTTTCCATGAAAATCCTTGAAATTGCATTAATCTTGTGAAAATTTTCAAAATACAAGGTGGTTTCAAAGAGTTACATGCATGAAAAGAAAATACATCCCAAAAATCACTTTATAATTCCTTCCTTAACAACTTCAAAATTCCCAACAAATTCTACAGAAAATTTGAAAGAGTTTCCCCTGCACCAGGAGATTTCTCCTCTTGAAAATAAAAAAATGAGGCCTATATATAGGCACTCAAGGCCAAATAAAATAGCATAAACCACTAGTGGTATTTGGAAAACCACCAAGAATATTTACAAAAATTCTATTTGTATTGTAACACACTTCTTCTAGAAGTTTCTTGATTTTTTTTTCTAGTTGTAGAGTAGTTCCCTTTGGATTTCGATATAATGGATTGTCCATGTTTATCTTGGTTGTACGTTGGGTCTCCTATATCTTTCATGGGCGCTATCTGAACTAGGTGCTAATTTGGTTGGGCTTCCAATTTTTCCAATCCTACCAATGCTGGTGCTTACTATCGAGGTTGTGCCTATTGTTATGCATGCTGCTAAGGTGGAGGCTTTGACCTGGAACCTGCCTCTATCTATTCCCCTTCCAACACTGGTGTAAATCCACTTTGAATGGACCACTCATATAAGTCCAGGAGAGTCTTTCATTCCTTACCATATGGAATATCACATGAAAATGCATCTATGATAGTTCCTTCTAGGTTGGTAATGGCCTCATAATCAGCTTTCTCTCATTCCTTCAAAATTCTCTTGAGCATGAACAAAATTTCAAAATAATCATCATATAATTTCAAATTTTCCTTTCCATGAAAGGTGTGGTATTTTTCTATGGAGCCCTTATGATCTTATATAATTGTAATCAGGATTTTCATGAAGGATTTCTTGGGATATAGGTCCCCAAATTGTTGAATAAGGTTAGAAATGTCTTCTGGTAGAGAATTTCACATTCCTCTTTAACGCCTTCGATTTCCTCCATTAGTTCCTCTATCTCTTCCCCGACTAGATCCCCAATTTGCGCTTTCTTATCATTTTGTTAGCCCTCACTACCCATTTATACTTGTTGACGTTTTTCTTCACCACCTCTTCCATAGGCAATCAACTAAGAAATTATATAATCACTTCCACCTTAGAGGGAGAATCACCAATAGTGATCTTGATAACCTCCATTTCTCTGTGGGATCTTCTGACAGTCTCGAAAATTTCTTGGATGACTTCCATCTAATTCCAGTGCTTATATATTGTATTTATTATTTGTCCCCATATTATTTTCTTGGCTTCCTTAAGGAAAGGTTCAATTTGGAGTGCTCCTTCCTTAGAAACTCCAACTCCACTTCAATTCTCTTAATATGTTCCCTTGACCAAAGGAGCTCTATATTGGTAATTTATAGCTCTCTCCTTTGACTTGGAATTGAAAACATGGACTCCTCGATGATTCCTAACACTGCTAATGAGTCCACCTACCCAACTAGAATACAAATGGATTTTATCATTTCAAACATTACTATGAGTGGGTCCCGAGCATTGGTATCAGCATCATAACAACCTAATTATTTGTTCTTTCCTTTCATATGTATGTCAGTATAATTCCTAGCATATGAGAAGACCATTGTGATGAGGCAATGTTATAGGAATAACTATTTGATTGAGGGATGAGAAAAAGGAGAAAATGGAGATTCCCATAATCAAAAGAAACAAATGAGGAAGTGAAATGTGTTAGAAGGTGAGGGTAAAAGTTTGGCAGGAGATACCTTTTAAAACTTTGAGTTGTGTTAATGAAAATGCATGCATGCGAGTTGAACATAGGGTTTCTAGGCTAAGGAATTTACCAAACACAGAGGTTTTTTTGGTCTAGGAATGCATTTATAAAGCTAATAAAACAAATTGAAGGGTTATATTTGTTCAAATGAGGGATTTTCTTAAAGGAGTGTGTGTTTCTTTGTAGGGCTTGCATAGGGTATAAATTTGACTCAAATTCCTACAAATTTATGGGAAATGAGGTCTCAATAAGCGGAAATCATAAGAGAAAAAAAATCATCAGTTTAAATTGTACAATTCAGGCTTTAAATTTACTGAATTTGGAAAGTAAGCTCTACAAGTGTGCAGGAGTCAAGTTGGATGGTTGTGATGGAAAAAATGACAAATAAAATTTACCCCTAAACCTTTTATATATATATATAGATATAAACAAAATTTTATCAAAGACCTAGTAGGACCAAATTGGGAAAAATACAAATAAGATCATGATGACATCAATATGACATGGGCCATACCACGTGGCTAGATGACGTGGTAAGCTCATTAAGATTGGACAGGGTACATAGTAGGTTGCATGGATCTCATGTCGGATCTGACATGGACAATCATGAAGTGGTGTGGAATGTGATGTGGTGGAACGCATGGCAACATTCACGTCATTTTGCATCCTGTCAGTGAATTTTTTTGGGTGGTTTAGATGGGACAGGGGAACACCATTTGTCCCTCCACTCCATTGGGTTAATTACCATGCATTTTTGTCATGTAGGACACCCATATCCATCGAATGGACATGCACATTCATCGTTGTATCTCGACAATGTGCAAGTCCTATTTAACCAGCGTGTATGGTGTTGTGTTCCCATGGTATTGTGCTAGTGTTCTTCCACTATGCCCACACAACGAATATTTGTGCCTTTGACCCTTTGAGGTAGATATTTTCAACTCTCTTTCCAACAGCTTCATCATGAAAACCTTTGGACTTTGGAAACCCATTTTTTTTCCTTGAGAGGGCTTAGAGAATGTCCTTCTAGGGTAGTGCATTTTGGCACCAACTTTGGATCCATGGGGGACAACATGCCATTACAGCCTATTGGGAATTCATAGTTCCAATTCCTTCCTCTATTGGGTTGTGGATTCTTCTTTAAGTTTACTTCTTTCCCTTCCTTGTGGTTTTATTGAAAAATGAGAAAATATTACAATACTCAAAAGAAAAATATGGGAGACAACTTGAAACTAAATATTTTCTCTTACTTTTTATTTTTATTTTATCTTCTTATCCATTTTTAAAAAAATAGTTGAGAAAATTTCATGTGAATAATTTCTTCAGGAACCTTCCATTGACAAGGTTCTGAAGGAAATATTCATCGAGGGTCTCCAATTGATCGGTATTATTGTTCATAACCTCTTGCACTCGAAATGGACCAATCGAGAGATTATCAATTTTTCCATTATTGCCTTTGTCTGCACGGATTAAATCCCATTTTAGTACTAAATCCCTGACTTTCAAGTCTCGATTCTTTGCACTCTTATCAAAAACGTATTTCATCTTATGTTGGTATCCTTTATATTTTCTTAGATTTTCCTCTCTTTGTTGTTTGACTTTTGTCATATGATAAATTATCTTATGCATTCGGATAGTATCTGGATCCTCTTCTTGTAGCAGCTTCATCAATGGTAGAGTAAGATTCATAGGAAAGATGACATTTTTACCATATAACAATTGGTAGGGAGAAGTGCCAATAGCTCTTTTAGTGAAATTACTATCTACCCATAGTGCGTACTTGAGGTTGGAACCCCAAATCTTCTTATTTTTATACAACATCATTTTGATGATTCTCATCATATTTTTATTTGATGATTCCTCCAATCCTATTCCTTGAGGAAAATATTTTGTATAATTTACAATTTCTATGTTATATTCCCCATAGAACTGCATCATCTTAAAAGATTTGAAATCTTGGGTGTTATCCATGATCGATATTTTGGAACATCAAAATCTGGAGAAAATTTGTTCTTCTAGAAAAGTGATAATATCCCTCTCGTCATCCTTGTGAGTCAGAACAAATTCCACCCACTTAGTGACATAATCATTGGTCATCAAAATATACTTGTGTTTACCACTTGATTTTGCATGTATTTCTCTAATGAATTCTAAACCCCACTACTGAAATGGAGCTTGAAATTTGATAGGATTCAATGGTACATATTTAAGTTTATGTTTTCTTCCAAACATCTAACATTCCAAACAAGCCCTGATAACAATGTTAGCGTCCTTAAAAAAGTAAGGCTAGTAATAACCTACACTCAAAATATTATAAATCATGACCTTCCATGTTTTTTTTCATCCACATACTCCTCAATGAACTTATGAAATAATCTCATGTGTTTTTTATTCAATAATACAAGTTAGAAAGATGCGAACATGACCCTCCCAATATATTCCCCCCTCCAAAATGCGGTATTTAATGGATTTTAAATTTAGGGATTTAAATTTGGCCTTGAGTGGATGAGGTGGACATTGTATATTTTTCAAGAAAAACATAATTTCATGATTCCATATGGAATTATGAAACTTTTAAAGTTCCTCCAGGAAGGTTTCTTATGGTTCCTTCCTATTGGAATGATATTTTATTGTGGATTATCTATTCCAGGATGAAGAGGTTCTTGTGGATTCTCTTTGCCCTAAAAAGGAGGTTCTTGTGGATTCTAGTATCTTCTTATGTTACAAATATATTCATTATCCCACATCTCAAGCGCAACATGATTGGACTTTGTGAGAGATTTTTCTAGACCTTGACCCTTTACAAGCTTTGTAGGCTTGATTTACATATCATATTCTTGTAGCTTCGCTATCCATTTTCCTCGTCTACCATTGCTATCAAGTTGCATGAGACATTATTTTACTATTTTTGATGGTACATATGCTATTAATTTGGAATGCAACACATACAGCCAATATGACTTGAATTCTTTCACCATAGCATATGCCTGCTTTTCCAAAATAATATATTTCAAGTTTTCATCCCTAAAGGAACGACTGAAAAATGCTATGGGCTATTCATACCCCTCTTTGCTCTTTTGTAAAAGGACTATTGTGGTGGTATGCATGGAAGAAAAATATAAAATATGAAACTCCAATGATCAGAAATATGGACTTGCTAGGACCAAATATTCCATGATGGATTTATTTATCTACTCGAAGGATGTATGAGCCTTAGTATTCCATCTCACCTTGTTGTTATTTTTGAGCATTTCTCTAATGTGCTTGAGGAGCTCAACAGAGTTTGTAATAAATCTACATAGAATGTTGATATTTCCTAAGAACAATTGGAATTCCTTATTATTTCGGGGAAAAAAAAATTAATATAGCTTCCACTCTTTCCAGATCAATCCTGACACCTTCCTTAGAAACTATATGTCCCAAGAACATTCTCTCTTACAAGGAAAATAATGATTTTTTGGGATTCAGCGAAAGGCCAAAATTTCTTCATTTAAGAAAATTTTTCCTTGGATGCTCTAAATGATCTTCATATGATTTGGAGAATACAATCATGTCATTTAGGTTAATGACTCTGAACTTGTCCTTTTCACTGACACGTGCGATATCCATGGCTCTTTGAAAAGTTTCTCTTGCATTCATCAGTCCAAAAGAAATTTTGTGATACAAGAATGTGCACCATGGTGTTGTGAATGTCGTCTTATCTTTGTCATCTGGGTGTATTACTATTTGATTATAGCCTGAGAAGCCATCCATCATTGATATTCTTAATTATCCTATCACTTTTTGTAGCAAATGATCCATCTTGGGTAGCATATAATTGTCCTTTTCACAACATATATTTAGATTTATGAAATCCACACATAGCTTATATCACCATTCATTTTTCTAATTGGTACCAAGTTTTCCACCCACTCTTATCATCGGTACAATAATATTCCCATATAGTAACTTATTTATTTCCTTATCTATCTTCGACAACAAAATTATATTAAATATTCTAAGTTTCTACATAGAGAGCTTATAATTCTCTTTGAATGATATCCCATGCTAGATAATAGAAGTATCGTAAGCTTTCAAATCTTCGTAACTCCGTGAAAAAATATCTTTAAATTTCTTAAAAAAATAATTGTACCTCTTCTTGCAAGCACGTTGCAAAGACTTGGCGAGTTTTACCTTTTCTGTATTTTATTTCGTGCCCAAATTGTGTTCCTTGACGTTTACATCCATTAGTTGAAAAATGGGTCAAGTAGACACATCATTATGATTGAATATATGCTCCAATGGGACCAACCACTTTGGGATGAAGTTATTTTTTAGTTTTATCACTTCGTGGCCTCAAATTTGGTTCAAAAAGTCAATAGTTCCTTCTTGTCATTCTTCCTCTTCTTCATCTATCTAAGGGGATTGACCCTCAAAATATATATTTATTGTTGAATACTCATCCACTAATTCTAGAAAAATTCTTATTTTTTTTATTATCTATGAAGTGCAGAGAGACCATGTGTGTGATGGACTTCATTTATCATAAGAGGGAACACATTAAATGGTTTGAGGTAATCTTCTGCATCGAGGATGGGAGGAATAGGAGGTGAAACTATGGTATTATGAAGAGCTGCAACCAAAACATCTCTATATCATGGGAGATCAGGACAATGGTCAATGTAGTGTCCATGTTGTGCGTAAATGGAAGAAAAATGATTGGTACATAATCCATTGCTACGATATGTAATGTCCTTTTCTTCAAGGGGTGGAGAAGAGGGAATGGGTGCCTATAGGGCACGAATAATGACCTTCATATCTTCCAATGAGGGATATTTATTGGTAGGGAGTCCCAATACATTACATAATTCTAAAGGGGTAGGTGTCGTATTAGAAGATGTGCTAGCGGGGCCCTTCTTCTTGGATTTATTCTTTTCTTTTATCGTAGTTCCTTCTAGTGTCTTCATAAAGTTTTGTGTGCATGTAGCTAGTGGAGCCTATCTAAGGGTGATCTACATAACATGACCTATGGGTGTAACTCTTGACATAGCCTATGTGACTGGTGGGGCCCAATACTAGACGGGCAGTGCCAGATCCATGTTGAGAAAGGTAAGCGTCCCTATCACTTGATGTAAAATGAAAGTATGTGAGGGATAAAGGAAAATATTTTGAGTGATAGTTTATGGAAGGAATAGGGTATCACTCGCTACATAAATTTTAGGTTCCGGTGGTGGATATTGATTGTCCTAAGTCTATTCACTAGAATAGGCAGTTATTATGCATATAGGAGTAGTGGAGGTAGATATTATGACATGGGGTTCTCCTAGATATGTTAAAATGTTTAAAATTCATGGGATAATCTCGGTCAAGTAGGAAACCAACTCCTTTTGGTACCCTATGAAGGGTAACATGCTATCTGGGGAGGACAAGGTCCTTGCTTTATAATGTGTTAACTAGTCAATGGTGATGATTTTCCCATTATGGGGGGAACTCATAGTATGAAAAATTTAAGATGCACCAACCTTCATGGCATACATGTAACTTCATCCAAAAAATATATTCTAATCAAGAGGGGTATCATGGACTTCTATATCTATCATAATTTCTTTGTTAGAAAATCCAATCAGGACATTCTAAAATATTCCTATAGGTGAAATTGGGTAGTCGTCATATGCCCTCAGGTCGATGTAGGAAGTTGTGAGTTTGGGGGAGCCTAGTCTCTTCCAAACTAACATTGACATAATGCATGTGGATTCCCCCTCATTAATGATGAATCTATGAATAGTGACATTTCATATGATCACAAGTATTTTGAAGGCAACTAGAGATGGTAGTCGTGGTTCTAAGTTTTCCAAGTTAAAGGTGATCAATATTGAATCTAAAGGATTAATAGCATCCAATGTGGAAAGTATTTTTTTCCATTGAGTTGGAAAATTTTGAAGAACCTCCAAAAATGAAAGGGAAGATGGAGATGAATATGGTCATTTACAATGATTTAACTATATGTTACCTTTGCATTATGTGATGTTTGTCATAATGGTCCCTTAACCATATTAGAAATTGATTCTATGGGTGGTCACCAAATTGTCAAAGGTGGTGTAATTGTATTTGATGTAATTTCTTCAGCTAGTGAGGGATTAGGTTTAGGTTCAGTTCCATAGTCCCAATGATTTGATTCTAGGACATTTTATTCCTACATGTAGATGTCACAATTGGTAGGGTTAGCTGAACTACCCCTTCTTGGTTTGGGTATTGTGGAGGACTAGCCCCATGCTATGGAATACTGGTTCCTTGGTGTGGTAATGGGTTATTCGGCATGGTTGGTGGTTGATTTGATTTGACTTCCCCCTACCATATCTCATGCATTTCAACTTGGGGCGTTGGGGGAAATGATGGGTATATTTCCCATATTCATAAAAAAATTCTCAAGTGTGATTAGTTCAATGACTAGTGTTCTTGTTCTATTTCTGTGGATTATTAGTACCCTGATTCGTATTTTTATTATGCTTAGGGGGAATTCCCCCAGTCTTTTAATTCTATTGCTTTTGTTGTTAGTTCCTTCCTTAACCTTCGTTTCCTTTCTATTTATTCTTTCCTTTCTTCTTATTTGTATTGGGTGCATTCACAATGTTGATTTTTTCAAATCATTTTTACCGCTAAGGGAAAGTTGGTTGGATAAAGTTAATGCTTGGAATTCTAGTGAGGTGTAGTGTTAGATTGTGGAGGGACAAAAAAGGAAAGTATGGATTATGTTTTGGGTGATTTCCATAATTAGGTCGGGATGTATACATTCCATCCAAGGTGCACATTGGGTATTGATTCCCTTGCATGGGACGGTTAGGAGAAGGTGCAATATGGTTTGGATAATATCCAAAAGTAGATGGTGTTGGTGGTTTGGATGTACCTATAAAGTGGGGAAATAATGATGGATGACCATATGTATTTTCCTAGTATAGGAGACCCAAGTTGAAATTTGATGATGTTCCCAATCAACCTATCAATAGCATTAGATGCCCCTATTTTATCTTGGTTGAAAAATAATGGTTAAAGAGCATATAAAATATCAAAAAAGAGGTGCAGTCCAAATTGCATATAAATAAGCTCAAATGTTTTAGTGTTACTTATTTATTCTTCTTTGGTTTGTAGCATAGTGTGTGCTACATCATTTGCAATAATGGGAAAAAGTGATTTGAGGAAGAAATCTAAAATAAAGGAGCTATAATATCCACCTTACAGAGATTATGGATTTTTTTTCCAAATTGTGGATACGATCTTCTATATGGCTAGTTGAAGTTCGCTAAAATTGGGTTAGAACCCAATATCATGACGAATTGGGAGCTAGAAGAAGGCGAGAAAGTATTTTTCTAGAGATTCAATGGTGTCATGTGCTTCTAAACTTTCATTAACATACCACTTCACCAAAGTGATAGTGAGGGTGAAGTGAAAATTACTTAGTCTAACTGAGTCCACAATGATGCTATTAGATGAACAGGATAGGTGAAAATACATTGCATGGTTGGTTGGATCTTCCCCTTGTTTACATTCAAATTTTGTAATATATAATGGTAATTTGGTCAGCATGGACGATCACATAGGGTCATGGAAGATAGGGTCATTTTTCAACTTCAAAAAATCCGAGAGGTTAAGTGAAGCTACAAATGGGATGGTCTATGTGGTGTTTTATATGCCTTCAAATTAGATATAAATTAAGTCCCATCTAACTGTTCCTTCTACATTTAATAATATATTTTTTAGCTTTAATATGTTCTTAGTAAGGTTAGAGATGATTGTCATATCTTATGTGACAAACACATTTATTTTGCAAGATATTGAGAATATTTTATGCAAATAACTTGAAATCCATTCTAGATAAAAATAAGGGACCTATTCCCTATTGTAGGATGACCAAAACCTGATTGGCTTAGAGAAATTACCACCCCTCCCTATAGTTTTGGAGGTCACAAGGAACCATATCCTATTTTCTAGGATTTTTGGAGGAAATAAATCCTCTCTTCAAGGAGATTGTCCATCAATTATTTTTGTATAAATAAAGAGGCTTGGGTAGCCCTTTAGGAGGATATATTTTATAGGTTAGAATCAGCAGTACTTAGTGTAGTATTTTTCCTAACATTTTCGTTTTATAATATTTCATGTATGAGCACATTTATTGATCAATGAGAAGCAATCTTTAGTCTCCAGAATTGTTTTTCTTTATTACCCGAGTCTCCATGGGTTATGGTCCAACCTAGGTGCTCAAGACCCCTCTTTTTACTTTTATTTTCCATGCATTATTTCAGCTAGTCATTTATGTGACATTTCTATGATTTCATTCATAAATATTGTTTTTTGCAAGTTGATAAGATATTTTGTTACAAGTTTTCTTATACATATTGTCTTAGTGAATTTAACCATAGTTATTTTATGCAATTTATTATTCTTTATCATGTACTAGCCTTCTTAGTTTTTTTTCTTTACTTGGTGTTCACATATTTATGAAATCTATTAGCAAATAAATTCCTATTTTGAAAACTTCTAAGAACCTCCATATTTTCCTTCTTTGCATAAATTGATCCATAATAATAGCCTTAGCTTGGGAAAGACTCATTGAATCTCCATGGAACATTCTTCACCTTCACCATCCCTCAAAATGCAATTACAATGCATAAAAATTGTCCTCAGCTATTTCCTATAGCAAAACAAGAGCATCTTGTAGCAATACGTAGATTGCACTAGAACGCCTCCAAAATTGCACCCAATGTATGTCTATTATTCCTTAACACATTACAATGCACATTATACCTTGTAGATGGAGATTAGAAGTTCAGAGACCCATTAGAAACATTACCCTAGTATCTCTAGCAAAAACTGCTTTCTTTTTGTAATTATGATTTAGTGTTTGAATGAATTCTTTCAGTTGTAAGTTGATTTTTCTTTGGCCTTCTTGAAATGAATTAGTTTAATTTCTTGCAATTAGCACAATTTTATTTATTTTCATTTATTTTCCAACAATTAGCATAGCTTTATTTTCCATCATTTACTTTCTTGCAAAATAAAGTAGGCTTTATTTCTTTTCATTCACCTTAAAAAAAATACAATTGGGTTACCTTCAATCATTTAATTTTATGAAAATAGAATATGGTTTCTTTCTGTTGTTTTATTTCCTATAATTTATATTAGGTTTACTTGTTGTTCCTTGTTTTTATGGGCATTTTCTGTAGCCTAGATTATAGAAGTGGTCCTTGTACATTTTAACTCATCTTCACTTGCATCAAATCAACCAAGGGATAATGAATTTCATGTTGCACATATAGTTCCAACACCTCTTAAGCCTTTGTATGAACACCTGGTTGATAATTAAATTTGATACCCTCAGGGTTTTCAACATTATTTTTTAATATTGAGGGCCATAAATTTTTGGCACCATTGTTGGGGAGGTGTCAAAGTATGCACTATTTTCTTCCCTAGTTGATTCACTTCTTTACTTTCTACAAAAAAAAATATGCATTACACATATTTCATTTCAAAAACATAAAATTGCATTACATTATAATTATAATTAAAAATATTTACAAAAAAATAAAAATTTTCTTCAATGCCACAACCCCCCACTTGATCACATGGTGTAGTAAGAACCACATCACCATCCACTTTTTCTAGTAGAAGTAGAAGAGGTGTTAGAGAAGGTAGAAGAAATGGATGGAAATGATGACAATGAGGAAGATCCTTTTGGGTTTTCCATTCAGTATATTTATTTAAAAGTTAATATGAAGAACATCCCTCCATCTATTCTTCCCAATTTCCATATGAGATTAGAAGGACCATAGGCCTTTATTTTTTTAGTTTGAAATACTGTGCAGATCTTATAATTACTTATTAGATGATCAAAAATTGAAATTTTTTCTAGCAACATTGAATGATATTGATCTTAAATGGTTTATTACTTTGAGGGATAATTCAATAAGATCATGGAATAATATGGAAATGGTATTTCTAGAAAAATGTAAAGACTATTTTATACATCATGATCTTAAATAGGAAATCTTTAAAATTACTCAAAAATAAGATGATATCCTTGAGGATCTGGTAGAGATATTTATGTATAGTTTTAAGTCGGAAAATTTGCATAATTTAGGATTTGACACATTAAAAATCATATTACTTAAAACAATCAAAGATGAATGGATTGATCTACTTAATCCAATGGGTAAAGGGGATGTATCCCAATTATCATTGAAGAAATTTTTGAAATATGTAAGCACATATCAGGAGGAAGGGAAAGAGTAAGTAAACCAACATCGACATCAATAAGTCAAGCTAAAATTCATAATTTTTTAGATAACTTTGAAACAAAAATTCTTAGTAATATAAGTGAAAAAATAGATATGTTAAGAATTAAAAATAAAGCAAAATTGTAATGTTGAAATTTGTGTCATTTGTGTAGAATCACATGCTAAAAGAGTTTTTCGATCATTACAAGGATTGAGAGAAGTTTACCAAGAAGATCTAGGAGCAAATAAAAAAACTAAACATGTGGCTCCAAGGAGACTTTCGAAGCTTCCACAATCAGGTATGGTGCAATATTTGTCCCAAAAAATTCAATTTTATATTCAATATTACCAAATAATTGGAATACCCCATTATCTTGGAAGCTTTGGCCACCCCATCCTCAAAATCAATCATGGAAAGAATGTTGGAAAGGATATTATGGAAGACATACACAATATAACCCCTATTTTCCTCAATATCCTCAACATCCTCAATTCCAACCTCAATACCATCCACCTCTACCACAACCACATCCTTAACCAAAACCATCTCAAAGACCCACTTCCACTCAACTACCTACACAACCATTTTCGAATCCAAATAATAAATTAACTCATCCCACTTACAATGCTAAGGTATAAATTTTCCAAACAACTCCTACTAATATAAATGTTATTCATCTTATATCAGGATGAGTATTATAAAAAAAAAGAAATATTATCTTATTGTCATTAAAGAACAACATCTAGAAGAAGAATATCCAAAGGAGACTAAATAATCATGGACCACATTTGATGGAGAGAAACCATTGGAACCTGTGATTAAGGAATTTATATTATGCATATCATCATATCATGTATGTGTTCAAGAGGCTAATCAAAAAATAGTAGAAGATTTGAATGGAATGGAAGAAGAAGACATATGCTGAGATCAAGAAATTCCCTATCCTTTCCCCTTTTTACTTCTTCGTTTTACCAAAAATTGACCCTTTTACCTAGCATTCCCCCTATATTTTTTATATAATCATGAAGGCTTGTGTTAATATGCATTATCTTCAAAGGAGTTGATATGTAATTATTATTTTAAGTTAAATTATCTTGTTTGTGTGTATTTTATAAGTATTATGACCATTAAAATCCATTAATCTAGGTATATTTAGTTCCTACACTCCGTGCAGTTCCTGCACTTGAATCAAGGAATGTATGGACCACCTAATTAATAAAAATTTCCATGAAGTATGCTGGTTTTTTGGCGGTATGAGTACCTATATGATATTTTTGTGGAGTCATTCGATAGTCAAGAGCATGCTTCTCCCTCACTATTAGTTCCAGGCCAAGAAGAAGGGGTGATTTTCCAAAACAGTCTCTTCACTACGAAATTTGATCCCCTCGTTTTGATTCTCGTTTTATCAAATTATTACAAATAATTTTCTCACCATGACAACTAATCGTTAAAATGGGTTTTTTTCCATCCAATTCATGTGTTACATATCACTCCTTTGCAAGTCAACAACTTAATCACCTTGACGAAATCAAGAATTATGGGTTATAAGGCCAAAAAATACTTTTTAGTTACATGTGTGCTTTCCTAGCCAATTTCTGTGCATGTGCAACTCCTACATTAGTACTTGCGTAGAATTGTGCTCTGTCTTCCACTATAGAACATGCACATGACTCAACGAAGAGTAAAAATAGAAATTTAATTATATAAGACTTGTCGGGCAAATATATCCCAAATGAAAGCTTCAAGGTCATGATTATTCAATCCTAGCCCCTCCCATCATGGAGCTAATTCATATTCCTCAAGGAACCCTAATCCTATATTTAGTGGATCTCATCCTTTTGATATGGATCTAAAACTTCCTCCTCTTTTCCTATAAATAAACTATAGGCTAGAGGGTTAAGGGAGGTTGTTGAAGGTAGAATTATGTTGGTCAAATTATGTTGGAGAGCTTATCATCTAAGGAAAGGTTTGTAGAATTATGGGAGGAGCTTCAAAACATCAAGGAAAAGGTTGTGAGAGTCTCTTATATTTCTAAATTAATACAATTGAGCTCTTTTTCCCACTATATTTTTCTATGGATTTGATGAAAGGTTTATGTTATTTATACTTTTTCCATTGAAATGATGCTAGTTACTAATCTCCTTGATCATTAGTTTGAGTTATTGAATTATCTATGTTGCAAATTCCTTTCATCCTTTGGTTTCTATGTGTGAAAATATGTTTCAGGCATTTAAGAGCTACATCGAGGCATAAAAATTATCTTCATCAAGCTTGTCATAATAAGGTATGGATTTCGTTTACTCTCCTTTCTAGTTTTATGTTGGCAAGTAAAGATAGACTCACAAAAAGAGTAGTTTTATTATCTGCTTGTTACAAGGTTTTGTTGGAAATTTAGGGAGATTGCTCTTATCCGCGAGAGGGATTAGTCCAATATAAAAAATTGGTGACCATATTGGGGAACATCCCGTTCTCTTCCTTTTCCTTAGTTTTGTTTTTCGATCCTTTTTTGATAGCCTCATCTGAGTCTTGACAAGATAGTGACCCTTTAGATTTTGTAATTTGTTTGATTGAATTTTATTTTTTCTTTAATTTTTCTCTCTTTGTGTGGTTTATGTTAAGAAACATAGCACATATTTGCATTGTTTTTCTTTAGCAACAGAGTGCATGTACACACAACTTAGCTTTTCACCTACGCACATCTTGGGAATTTAAAAAAAAAAAAAAATTCCTCTTATCAAAGTCTAAATTTTTGTTTTTGAAAGATTTTTTACATTTATTTTGACCTTCATTTAGTATTTTTGAGTTTTTTGGGTGTCATAAAGAAGCCTTCTTGATAATTAAACATTTCACAAATCTGGGTAGGATTTCGTCCGGTTTCTTATGGATTTATCAAAAAAATGATTAGTTGTTTTTAGATTTTTGCCTCCCTATCTTTTTTCTTGCAAACATATCAAGTTAAATGATTACTTTTCTTATTTTTGAAAGATCTTTTAGTTTAATGAAAGAATATTTTCTCAAGGTTCGATGTTTTTGTGACATTTTCTTCCTTTTTTGAATTCAAAACTAGAATCATGTCTTTTTCAATATTGAAGTTATTCATAGTTACACTGTAGACATCGTTGATATAGTGGCATTCATTAGAACAAATTAATTTCAAAGTTTTGATTGATTTGTCCACACATTTTGAAAACTTATGAGTGATTGATTGTAAAAGGAATTTTCATGGATGTTTGGCTTGTTGAGTAAACTGAAATTTTGATTTAATTTCTGCATTTGAATTATCTCAAAGTGAAAATTGGCATTTTATGGAAAAGAATGTTATGGAAATTTGAGTTTTTGCATTTTATTTGAAAATAAAAAAGACTCTTAATCTCCCATAATTAGGAATTCATTGAATGAAAATATTACAATTTAATATTCGATTGCAATAGTGTTTTTTGAGTTAGGTCATAATATAATCAGTTTCACATCCATCACCTACTGAGTAAACAACAATTCAATAACACAGTGTTAATAAAATTTATTATATTTTTTACATTTTTAGGTCTCTTTCCACCTACATATATCAGGTTGTATGGCTTTGGAATACAGAAGTGAGTTAAATTTCCAAATCTATAAACAAACATAGAATATTGCGGTAGGGAGTAAATCCATTTATTGCAGTTTTTATCTGGGAAACTCCTCTTACAAGGGATTCAAGAACGAGATCATGTCGGACCTAGTGGAGTGACTGAACCCACTTAATTGGTTACAGTATAATGATTTGAATGCATTATAAATAGTGTTGAAAGGTACTTGGAAGTAAACCTCAGATTACCCATGTTGAGGAACTTTCAAGGGGATTGAGCTTTGTTACTCTACCCTTATGTGTATGTCTGATCTATGACTGTCCCCCTTGGTTGAATTTTTGTAAGTGGTGACCTTCGAGACCATAATCTTAGGGCTATTACCTGAGGTGACGGCGGAAGGAAAGTCTCTGTTGTACCTAGAACACATGTTGACTATACTCACTTAGACCTTTTTAGAGGGTAATCTTCATTGGATATGGCATAAGTGGAGTTACTTGTACCATATTATGTTCATCAAGTAGATTTTCAGGATAACTTGTTCCACCTGCTCTATCTATATATACTTTTAACCTTGATTTCTGTGATGTTGGATTTCATCACCAACTAGTGATTTCCATGTGAAAAGGTTGTTTATGTGGTTTGACTCTTAGATTTGTTAGTGTGTGTTATTTGTTTGTTTTTATTTTTTAGAGGCCTTAGGTGTGATTATTTCATATTGTTTGAATTATCAATTAAAATTAATTGTGGCTGACATACCGAGACATTCTCGTAGAATGCAAGGTAAACCCCCTGAGTATACACCGAGTCAATTGAAACAAATTAAAGTTGAAAGGTCAAAATAAGTAGGATCTAGGACCTTAGATCAACCTGAAACATCTACCGTTGTAGAATATGAGATGAAATTGAATCAACCTCAAGGATTAGAAACAAACTTAGCTCAATTTGAACTAGTAGTTACCGAAGTCGTTAGACCATAATCTGATACTCGAGAAGCTCCAAATACACAACTAACTGAGGAAGAAATTTTTTAACCTGAGTCTAATATTTCCGAACTTGAGTCTCCTTTAGATGTTATAGCCCCTACTCCTGCTCCACTTTCTCCTAAAGTAAAATTTATTACTACAGATAGTCTACCACCTGGTCTCATTAGTATCGAATATATTACTGAAGAGGAGAAAGAAGAATCTCCAAGTACTCCAATTTTTACCCTTGAACAAAAAATTTCTCCAGACCTTCCTTTTTCTCCTTTTTGACCAGATTCATTGTATTTCACACCTTTGAACTTTTTATCTCAAGGTCTTCGTGGTTACTACACTTTGTATTACCCTGTGCCCAGATTTAATATGTCAGGAATTATTTCTAGAAGTATTCCTACTGACACATCCATGTTTTCAATCTCTCTAGAATAACTATTATATGGTGGTCCATTAGTCCCTCCTCGATATCAATCACTTTCTAGGACTTTTTCAGGATCTTTTCCTTCATCTAAAAATTCTATTATGTTAGATAGTGTATCTACTTCTACTACCCAAGGTTTGACATCATACCATTATATTAATATCATTTATAGAAGTGTAGGTAATCCTCAAGTTAACCCAATAGGTGGTTATTATATTCCTGGGGGGAAACCACCTCCACCTTGAGGAAATTTTTTTTCTAGATCATATCCTACTATTGGAGGACAACCTTTTACTGTAAATTATCAAAACTATGGTTAGATAACTCAAGTTGATTTAGGTCAACCTGTTGTGTCTCAACCCTTAGTTGGTGCTCCTTATCCAGGGATGAATAGCATTTGGAACCCTTCATTTTTTCAACAACCCTTGCAATTTTTTCCACAGGTGCCAATTTACCAACCTATTCAGCCTACTAGACAATCTATTTAGCAAATGCCCATCCAAGATATTCCAATACACGTCCAGTATCATGTCCATGGGATTCATCAAGAATCTATTCAAGTGAATCTACAAACACTTGTTCAGAAAAAAAATTCAACAACCTATTCAGAGTAGTCCACAAAATCCTATCCAATCTACTTTACAAATTATTGCTCAACAATTGGTTCTGAGTTCACCTGAAACCCCCATCCCAGGAGTATCTCAAACTATTGTTCTAATTACCCCTCAATTATTGGTGCAACATGTTAGTGTTAGTCTTTGCAGCCTTCCTCCAATGATCAAACATGCTCTTACAAAGTGATTTTAAGGTGTCAAGGTCAAATTTTGTCATTTCAGTGAGTCTTCAAGTAAAATTTGGTCACTAGGTATTAGGTATAGAGTTTGTTTTCACTCTTTTCAAAGTTGTCCAAATGTCGGTCCATGTCACCATTCAGCTAAGTGTACCATCATTCAGAGGTTTTCATCATCATGTCAGGTTCCAATGGGTCATTTTACACTTTGTTCACGCTTCAGTTGTGCCTAGGTAAGGTTCATTTCCCTCTCCTAGGGTTTTGAAGGTAATTTCTCTTGGATGGTCAAGTCATCAGAAAAACTTGTATCCTGATGTTCATACACCTTCCCCTATCTTTAATGTACCTTATTAAACACTTTCCATCACTAAGATCCCCCAAATTCCTCATTTTCGCACAAACCCTAGTTTCTTGCTACAACTTGGCAATTTTCTAGGCTAGGCCTGTGTTTTGCCCTTTTGGACCCCTTCCCCTCACTCAATATTTTAAATTCCACTTTCCCCTGCTTCCTAACATCCCTCCCTACTTCCCAAAATTTTCTCAATAATTTAGAAGCCCCTTATCCCCTTCATTTCGCTTCATTTCGACAAATCCCTTGTTCCACACATTGGGATAGGTTTTACTCCAATGATGTTTCTGAGCAATAAAAGATTAATTTGGAAAAACTAAGAGAGGTTTTTGTCCAAAATAGGCCAAGGAAGAAAAAAATCCTTCACTTTTTACACAGGTGTCATTGTTTTAGATAAATATCAAAAATACAGTCGCCTCAGGAGAATTGATTCACCTCTGAAGTGACCTTGGGAAAATCAAGATTTGTCCTAGCTTTGTTGGCCAAATGACTTGATTTATAAGTAAAATGATAACTAGACACAAAGAGATTTCTAATGAGCTATCATGAGCTCAATTTTGAGTTGAGGAAGACCTTCAAAAGTTGACTGCAACAACACTCTGCCTTGAGGCAGCCTCATTTTGCTCATTTTGACCAGTCTTGAGAGATTTGATTTTTGACAGGGCAAATGAACTCAAAATTGAAAAATTCCAATTGGGTTGGAAATTAGACTCAATAATATTTCAAAAGAGCTATCCTATGAAAAATTTGAACACCGGGAAGGTCTCCAAAAGCCTCCTTCAAAAAGGCGCTACGCATTGAGATGGCGCTACACATTGGGTAGTGGTTTGCAGTGTAATTTTGTAACTGGCGCTATGCATTGAGATGGCACTACGCATTGGGCTAAAAAGCCTGAAATCCATTCAAATATTCCACCAAAGCTCTCAAATTGCTAAATTTTTCATTTCCCAAGTAAGTTAACATCCCTCCATGATCAATGAATGAATTTCTCTTGGTGCTTATGGTGATTTAATGAGAAAAAATCAAAACCCTACCTCTTTACATTTCTTGCCAAAAGCAGTTGCATAGGGTTTATGAGTTGTATTTCTTACTACCAATTCCACTCCTAGCTATCTCTCACTCCCTCACTCCTTTATTCCTTCATTTTTCCCTTTCGTTACATTCTCATCTACCCATTCCACATTTCCCATATCCCTAATCAACTAACCCTAAATCCCTAATCCCACTATCCCAAACCCTAGTCAAATATCCCCAAAACACTAATTGCCATCCCAAACCATAGATGTCATACCCTAAACCCTTTCATTCCCTAAAATCATACAGCTAGCATCAAACCCTCCCCTCATTAGTCCCACTCATCCATGGCGCTCAAAAACATGAAGGTAAAACCGGTCAGCTGCCAAAAGGAGCCAAACCGAGATGACATCCATTGAGCAAGAGATTGAGGCTAATCGCGAAACTTGGCTTGAAAGGGTCAATATTCATTTGGAGAAGCTGTTGGAGAAGGCCAACAAGGAAAATAACATGTTGAGGCACATGGCGAATCATTATTGGGCAAGAAATCATGTTTGCAAGGCACGAATCAAGATCCTGAAGGCTAAGTTGAAGAGGGCATTAAAGCGTCGGAAAAGGCAAGATAGACTTCAAATTTTGGTCAAGGCTTCCTTGGCCTAGCATAATACATGATGGAGGACACTCAGCCCAAATTTCAAGAAATTTGCGACACTTTTTGCAAATTTTGATTTTTTTGGCCTAAACACAGATTTTTCAGCTCTACGCATCGCGCCACTTGGCGCACTCTTATAATTGGGAGCTCCTCTGGGGTAAAACTTTATATTTTGGATTTCTCATGAAAATTTATGCATTCCTACCCATGGCCAAGAGATTTTGACAGGTTTTGGGCTTCCTAAAGGGTCAAAAAAACCCTAAAAATGACCTTTCTGCCACTTTTTGGACACAGAAGAAGCAGTGTTTGGAGAACTCATTTTTGGAGGGGAAAATCGAAGCCAAATTCATAAATTTCACTTGGGTTGGAAATTAGACATGAATAAATTTTCAAAAAGCCCACTTGGAGCCAATTTGTATCACGGGAAGGCCTCCAAAATCAGCTCCAAACTGGCGCGACGCATAGAGAAATCAGGCGCAGCGCATTGGGGATTTTGGCTCATTTTTGACTCAGTAACTCTGTTTTTCACCTAGTTTTGGCCAGTTTGAATTTCTTACTTCCAAATGTAAAAATATTGATGTAATTTGATGTAATTTGATGGGTTTTGATGTAATTTTGTCAAATTTTTACTCATGGAAGTAGATTCATCCATCAAAAGGTGAATTGCAACTGAATGAATCAGTTTCCTATCTTATAGAGGCAAGTTGTTCCACTGCCTATTTTCCAGTTCTCAGTTTAGATCTTGTTGAAACAGCTCCTAAACTTGTGAGCTCGACCCCTAGAGGCTGGGGATGAGTTTTTGGTTGCTTATATCTTGTAATTTTTCAGTCATTGGCATAGGTTGGACACTTGGGATTGCTTGGAGCTTCATTGTACATTTCATCTCTGCATTTTGGCAAAGGAATAGACCAGGGTTTGCAACACTCCTTGGGATCCATGTGGCTCTTTTTTTTGATGATGTATTTCTCTCTGTGATTGTAAGTTTACTGATGTTTCATGTGTATCATCTTCCTTCTCATTTCTTCTTAAGTTAAACAAACAAGTAGTAAAGGTGGAATTCATTAGATTTGCAGTGCTCTACCTTGAGTTTTGTTTAATTTCCTATGTTTTCAAATTGTTTGAAGAGGATTCATGAAAGCCTATTTCCCTCTTCAAAACCTCACTAGTATAAGCTATCCATTTCATTCAAATTCAAAGCATCAAAACAATTTCCTTTCTTGCCCCATTTAGCTCTTTGCAAAACTGATCATTTCCCAGACCCAAAATCTGCCCTTCCCTTTGATCCAACAAACACCCTCAAAATAAAATTAAACTCTCTTACATATATACCTAGCCTAAAATCAGCCTTTATTCAATTCATCTCAAGCCTCGCTGATCATATTTTGTTGAGATTGAGCAGGAGAGAGCCCTCTCCCGATATGGTAGGGCTAGCTACCAGATTAAGTGTGGTTTGATGTTACCCTAGACTCTGCCTTTCTCAACCTGAGGTAGATTTAGGCCATAACACAACAAACTACTCAGGCTATTCCTTAGGCATCTGCCTATCAAGCTGGTCCTACGATCCAGTCTACACCTCAAATTCCCATGGTAAAACCTGGTATGGAAACCATGAAAACACCGTATTAAGGCCAAGCTTTTCATAACCATTTATTTCAAGGACAACCTTTACAAGGCCAACCTTTTTAGAGTCAATTATTTCAATGGCAGCCCTTCCAAATCCAACCCTTTTAGGAGAAATATTACTTGGGGAAAATGGATCAAAATTTCCTTTCTAGAGTCAACCATACCCTGGTCATACTTATCAAATTTTGTCTCAACCCTAGTTTGGTATGGCTACCCTGGCTACCCTAGAGGAATGCAAATACCAACCACATAGGCTATCCCAGGATATCCTGGGTATCCTCCTCTAGGTACTGGACTTAACCCTCAGGGCTATCAATATTTGCAATAGGATCCCAACTGAAAATTACCATTCATTGGAACCTTAGATTTACTGGATTTGTCTCAGACAACAAAAATTCCCATTTATTATTTACCCGTTTTGGCCGCTAATTCCTACTAAGTTTCCCAGTGACATTCTAAAGTTTGAAGGAAAATCAGGAGAGGACCCATCAAACCATTTCATGAAATATCATATTTGGTGCACATCAAATTCATTGATCGATGACTCCATTAGATTACGCCTTTTGCAAAGAAATTTAATTGGTTCAGCAACAAAATGGTACATCGAGTTACCATGAGCCTCTTTTCATAACTTCAATGCCTTAGCTACTGCGTTCTTAACACATTTTGAATTAACAATATGATATGGTACTAATATTGAACTTTTGATTTCTTTGAAACAATCCTCGTCTACTTACATCTATGATCATATACATGAATGGAGACGTAGATGTAGTTTAGTTAAGTTTTTATTCCATATCATATTTTCGGTGAATGGTTCACAAAATAATTGCCTCTAGTAATTACTCAAGATGTAGCCAAGGGAGGTGTTGTAACTGAAGAGAAGGTAATTTCTCGTGCCCAGTATCTAGACCTTGTTTACACAAAGTCTGGAGCTTTGTATGATAAAACCCTAGATTTTCTTCGCCTAGGTCAAACAACCTCAACTCCTACAAGATCTCATGGCAGTGATAGTGTGATTGGTTTTGTTAGCCATCAATCTTAGAGTAAAACGAATAATTTTGAAAATACTCATATTCTGGCTTTACCATATTCACCTAACGAAAAATCCTTCCCAGAAGTTACTTCTGAGATTAGTGTCATAAATTCCTCTACTAGAAAGAATAAACAACCCACAGGTAAAAAGAAATATAAAGGTAAAGCGAAACAAAATTATTCTCCGAAATAGAAATTAGATAAAAGAGAACCATCTAAAGAAAAGAAAAAAACTCGTTATCCTTGTCTAATTTTTGATGAAGATCATTACACCAAGTAGTTCCCTCATCGCCCCAAGGTTAGAAAATTCATTAAAGGTTCACCCACCCCTGTTGTTTTCAAATATCCATTTCCTTCTCAATATAGTAAGATGGTTTCACACAACCCTTATTATTCTTCCACATCGGTGGATATCATGATGATTTCCTCACAAGTTATGGTAGCCACAGTATCTAAAGATTATGGATCTAAGGGTCAAGTCATAGATGGAAACGATGCTAGTTTACCTATTCAATATTAAACATCAATTACCCCTCCTTCTAAACCATTACATATTGAAAAACCAAATTCTAACATGGTCATTCGACTGCCTCCTAAAGGTGTTCTTCTAAATTCAACTTTTAATCCTCATGCAAGAGTTTCTCATAATTACAACACTGTTGAAGAGCTGGCAATGTCACTGTTGACCCTTGTTTTTTATCTCTTTTTGTTTATGAAATACATATTATTTTCCATACTATCCATATATCCACCATAATATCCACCTTATTTTTACCAATAAATTCATATGCATTTATTTAAATTATGTTTTTCAATTATTACAAGTTTTTGTAAAAATTGAAATTTAAGTGCATTTTTTGACAGCATCAGAAATTCCCGTAAAGGCCTCATGGTTTGCATATTTGCAGGACACTTGGGCTCAAGATGGATATATTTCTAGAAGGCATGGGAACTAAAATTAACTGTAAAACTGTTGGTACAGTCAAACTGAGCTTTCATAGGCCCCGTCAAAGGCTGTCAAACATGACCTGTCTTTATCGAGGATCCCTAAAAACTAGGTCAAAATTCTTATTTTGTGGGATTTTCTAGATTTTGATGTATTTAATGGATGAATTCAACTTTATTGGATAATATAAGGATAGTCATGAATATAGGAGCTATTTTAGATTAATTTTTTAGATACTTTATCTATTTGAGCCTCAAACTTTGAAGGCATTGATATGTAGAATTTGTATGACTTAACATTATTATTTCTAAGACTTTGGAGACATAATTGAAGATTTGTTCTATTCTATTTGTTATTTTTATATGCTGGTTGATCAATTTAAGTTTTAAGTAGCTGAAAACACCTTCAATGTGCGAGGCAAGGGTGAAGGGCCCCCACACTGAGCTAAGTGCACTTCCTAGTTTATTTGTAGTTGCAATTTTTGAATTAGTTTGCTTATGCTTAACTTGTTTATGCTGATTATTTATGAGTGTTGATGAATCTAATGATCATTATTATTTTTCATATGAAATGAAATTTTTTTTTTTAATATAAACATTCTTTCTATCTAATTAATATCTTAAGTTAGAATTCATCTTTTCATGTTTTTACATGCTTTTCTGAATTCCTGTTTCTAACAATAGAATTACTGATAAATGAATCTATGATGAAGGAAAACTAGGACATCTTCAGTCAACTGCCTCTTCAATTATTGCTTCATGTATCTTAATCTATTGTTCAATTAGTATTTCTTGATTTCTAATTCATGAGGTAACTTGTTAGAAAAGGACAAACAACTCTCTTAAGTTAGGAGATTCTTCTGCTTCTGATTGCACACTTGAATTTAGAAATTGTTTAAGTTAGATTTATATTTGTAATATGAATTTCCCTAGTCATTGAATTTCCCTAAATTGATCATAACTAAAACCCATATACTTTGGGGATGATTCTAAGTTCCACTAGCCCGAATTGATAATAAATACTTATGTTAGTTTACACAGTAAATTGACCCAACATTTTGGCGTTGTTGTTGGGGAAGCATATTTCAAAATGGTCAAATAGGAAGATATAAAGATAAAAAAAAATGTAAAATCACCAAAAACAACAAAAACATAGTTTTTCTTTCCAGTAATGTTTTCTTATGCCTAGAGATAATGATCAGAAAGGTAGATTTGTGAAACAAAACCCCCCAACAGCTCATTCATCCATAGGACTAACAACACCAGTTGTTGGAAGACCTACTATAGAAGAGTAAGAGGAAAAACAGAGATCGGGATAGAGATTAACTTTAGTTGAAAGACAAATCATGTTAGCCTTTGAGGTAAAAATAAAGCAATCACCTAAATAACCTCCTTCTGTATGGAAACAAAAACATACAAGAAAACCAATTTTTAAGCAACTATAGCAACCTATCATTGAAGAAATCAAAGTACTAGAAGAAATAAAAAATCAACCTCATATTGAAACACCACATATCTTTGAACAAGAAATGGATGAAGAAGGAGAAGGATCAACTAGAATAAACATGTCTCTTGAACATAGACTTGAATATGAAAGACAACAAAGGGAATGGAGAAGACAACGAGAGGAAGAAAGAAAGGCAGAAACAGACAAAAGAGTAGAAGCACTTAGAAGGATAGAGGAAGAAGAAAGAAGAGAAAATCAAAATTGAAGTACACAAGAAAATGAGAAAGAAATTAACAATGATCAGGAAACTACTTTTGGCTTTCCAATCTTAGATGCAAGAGAAATATTATGAGAAGAAATAAAAATGAAAAACATTCCACCTTCTATATTGCCAAATTTCTGCGGAATGTCAACAGAAGATCCTGATGCATTCATGTTTGAGTTTGATATCTTGTGTAGAACTTATGGATATACTGATGACACACACAAGCTTCGACTTTTTCCTGCTACTCTGAAAAAAGTAGCCTTGAAATGGTTTATGGGATTAGGAGAACATAAAATTTCTTCTTGGGATGATATGAAGAAAATTTTTCTTAAATATCAAGCTTACTACAAGGCTAGAGAATCAAAAGAAGACATTTTCAAAATGACACAACAACAAGACGAAAGTTTGGAATAATATTTGGAAAGATTTCTTTACAATTTATAGAAATCCAAACATTATTATCTCAGTCTCGATACCATATATACCGTATTTCTTAAGGGTATCAGAGATGAATATTTAAACATCCTTAATGTGATGGGAAAAAGAGACATCTCCAATTTAGCATTTGAAGAAATTGATGAACATTGTTAGAAATACTCTAGGGGAAGAGCAAAGAGTGGAAAGAGAGATATTTCATCAAAAGCTTCCAAATCTGGAGCAAGTGCAGTAACAAGAGTAGAGATAGGAAGCCTACTAGAAAATTTCAAAACAAATCTCTTAAGCACTTTGGGAACAAAATTAGATGTCTTGAAAGCTAATAAAAACAAAGAAGAACAAGATGAAATCTTAGTAATTTTCTATCCAAATTGTAGGCAAAAACATCCACTTAGGGAATGCCCTTTTCAAGGTATACAAGTCTGTGGAATTTGCACAAAAAATAATGCAATAGAAAAATGTCCCAAATTAAAAGAATTGCAAGGAGAAGAAGTGCAATGAGTATATTATCTCTACTATATGGCACCAAGGACACCTTGGAAACCAAGGATGCCTCAAAAAATCCCTGAACAAACCCCTATAATTTTCAATATCCTCAAAACACATGGAATACACCAATTCCATGGCAGACTTGGCCACCACAAAAATATCAAAACCAACCTACACAAGGTTGGAGGGGATATGGTCATGGAAACCAACCATAACAGCATATGTATCCTCAAAAATATCAATATCAACAACCATACCCTCCACAACCATTTCCTCAATACTAACAATTCCAGCAACATCAACCAATGCCATATCCACCTCAAAATCAACCAATGTTAACTCAACCGCAACAATTTCAGTTTCCCACTAACCAACCACCTCCTAGACCAACACAATTTCGAGCTCAGCTAGTAGCTAATCCAAGTAACAAGGTGGATAGACCATCACATCATGTAGAAGAGGCAACATATTATCCTACTTATTCAATTCTTCCCATACAAGATGTCCACCTAAGGTATAGGAAGGTGTTACAGAAAGATTCTCCTCCGGTAATTGAAGAACAAATTGAACAAGGAGAAAAAATTCAACAATCTCAACTAGTAAAACAAATTCAGAAAGGTAAACCTATTATGACACAGACTCCACCATATCCACAGAGATTGATACAACAAAATATCCCAATATCTCCACCTGAAATTAATATTCTGGATGAATTGAAGAACACATATGTCAAAATTCCTTTGTTGTAGGCAATTAAAGATATCCCGATATATGAAAAAACAATAAAGGAATTATGCATTAAGAAATTCGGCAGAAGAAAGAAGGATCCACCTACAATCTAGGTAATTGGAAGTCTATCTAGCCTCATGTCTACAAACACAACCATTGAAAAATATGTTGATCTAGGAATTCCTATGGTTACCATTTCGATTAACAAATTTTTAGTTCCAAATACTTCAATAGACTTGGGAGCACATATCAATGTTATGACTATAGAGACTATGAAACATTTGAATCTGAACAACATTAGACCTACTACTACAGTTTTAGAACTTGTAAATAGAAAGTTGTACCAGAAGGTATATTGGAAGATATAATTGTCTCACTAGATTCATGGGAGTATCCTATAGACTTCTCTATTTTGCAGCCAAAAACAAATTTAGGAGGGCATCCCTTAATTTTAGGCAGACCATGGTTAGCCACTGTAGATGATCACATTGGATGCAGGTCAAGAAGTATGATTATTGCACATGGAGATGAAATGAAACATGTTACATTGTATCCTCCCGCTCAATCTCCTTCTTTATTATCATGGCTTGATGGAGAGGAACCACAAGAGCTTCAATATGTTCTTAGTCTTAATCAAGTTTATAATTTTAGAGAGGAGGAAGGAAATGAGGACTTATTAGATCTTTTCATCTCAGAACCAAATATTTCAGAGCAACTTAGAGTAACTCAATATGAAGCTGCTAGTTATCTTTTAAATGAACTTTTTCAAGAAAATTTCACTATACAATCATTGAAAAATACATTCAAAGGAATTTTTCCTGTTAATTCAATAACCAATTCAAATAGAAAAATCATTGAGATCAATCCTGAGAGACATTTGAATATTGGTAATAACTTACAATCATCACAAGAGGAAAAGCTAATAACAATTTTACAAAAATATTCAAATTTTTTTGCCAGGGATTACACAGACATGCAGGGAATTCTTCCAAAAACATTTATCCATCACATTTACACTGATGATCAAATTAAACCTGTAAGGCAACCACAAAGAAGGATGAACCCCATGATGAAAGAAATAGTGAAAGAAGAATTACATAAACTATTACAAGTAGGATTTATCTATCCTATTTCAGATAGTCAATGGGTTTCACCCTTAGTTGTAGTACCTATGAAAAATGGGAAATGGAAAATTTGTGTCGATTATAGAGAACTCAATAAAGCTACATTAAAATATCATTTTCTTTTACCATTTATTGATCAAGTTTTAGATTCATTAGCTGGAAATAAATTCTTTTCATTTATGGATGGATTTAGCGGATATAATCAGATAAAGAGAGCATTAGAAGATCAAGATAAGACAACATTCACATGCCCATGGGGATCATATGCATACAAGGTATTACGCTTTGGTTTATGAAATGCACCTGCTACCAGTTCTTGCAATCTTTGTTGATTTGATCCATGAGTGTGTAGAAGTTTACATGGATGATTTCACTGTGTATGGTACAACATATGATGATTGTTTAAAAAATCTTGAGAAAGTGTTAAAAATATGCATAGAGACAAATCTATCACTCAGTAATGAAATTTTTTAATGGTGTTAACTGAGGGGATAGTGTTGGGACAACATATTTATTCTAAGGGAATTAAGGTGGATCCAGCAAAAATTCAAGTCGATGTGAATTTGACACCACCCACAACACAAAAATAAGTTAGAAATTTCTTGGAATATGCAGGCTACTATAGGATATTTATTGAAAATTTAAGTAAAATAGCTTTGCCGTTATTCAAGTTACTTGCTAAATATGTGGAATTACAATCGACAAATAATTGTCAAAATGCATTTGCAAATTTAAAAGAAAAATTGTCAATTGCACCCATTCTTCGAGGACCTAATTGGTCTTTGAAATTTCACATTTCAACTGATGCATCTGATACAATAATTTGAGCATCACTTGGAAAAAAAGAGAATCAATTTAATTATGTCATATATTTCATAAGTAAAAACTTAACACCGACATAATTGAACTACATTGTTACACAAAAAGAAATGTTAGTTGTAGTACATGCAGTTAATAAATTTTGACATTATATAATATGTTATCAAGTTTACATCCACAGATCATTCCGCCATAAAATATTTAATGAAAAAATCAATCAAAAATGGCAGAATAACTAGATGGTTATTATTAATGCAAGAATTTAACCTTACTGTACAAGATCAACCAAGCAAAGATAATCAAGTTGCAGACTTTCTATCAAGACTACATTCACTTGGTGATCCAAATGCAGTATCAGATAATTTTCCAGATGAACATCTATTTGCTATAAATGTCAAAACTTCATGGTTTGCAGATATAGCTAACTATGTATCATCTGGCATCCTACCATATCATTACACAAATAAGCAGAAAAAAATAATAATTAGAGAAAGTGCTAGATATAGTTGGGTTAATGGAGATCTGTTCTATACTGGTATTGATCTAATGATTAGAAAATGTGTTAGAGAAGAATATATTATTGAAATTTTGAAATAATGTCATGACAAACCATGTGGTGGTCATTTTGCAAATAAGAAGACATCATACAAAGTGTTGAAACTTGGCTACTACTGGCCAACCATCTTCAAAGACTCCAGGGCCTATGTGAAAAGATGTGGCAGCTACCAAAGAATTGGTAGACCAGTGGCATCAGATGAAATTCCATTAAATCCACAAGTACTGATTGAACCAATTTAACAGTGGGCTTTATATTTCATGGGACCAATCAACCCTTCATCCCATGGAAAGAAGTACATATTGGTATGTACATATTATGTAACTAAGTGGATGGAGGCAAAGGAAATAGCACGGGCAACAGAAGATATTGTTGTGTATTTTCTGTTTGAAGAGATATTTCTAAGGTATGGAGTTCCGAGAGAGATAGTAACTAACCAAGGCACATAGTTCACATAAAACTTGTTCGAGATATTATGGAGAAAATAAACTCCACATCAAACACAGAAAATCAACTCCATATCATCCTCAAGCAAACGGACAAGTCAAATCAACAAACAAAGTCCTAGAGAACATTATGACAAAGACTGTACAAATGAACAGAAAGGACTGGTCAGAAAAATTGAGAGATGCACTATGGGCATATAGGATAACATGGAAAAACACAATTGGGTTTAGTCCATATCAGTTAGTTTATGGAAAATAAGTCCTATTACCCATAGAATTTCAAATACATACATTCAAGCTAGCAGCAGAATTGGGGATTGAATTATCTGAGGAAAAACAATAAAGAATTATGGAATTAAATCAACTAGATGAGATACAACAACAAGCAGTAGAGCACACATCTCTTGTGCAAGAACAAAGGATAAAATGGCATGATCGATTATTAAAGAATAAATTGTTTTAGAAAGGATATTGGGCACTCTTGGTTGACTCCAAGTTCAAAGATTTCAAAGAAAAGTTTACGACAATGGGCCAGATGAGATTGAAGAAATCTTTGATAATGGAGCTGTCAAGATAAAAAAAATTGACGAAGCATCTGTTTTGTTTGTCGTTAATGGACATAGGCTTAACGTTTACAATAAGGCTATAAATAAAGAGTATTTTCTGAGAAAAAATTTGATAGATTCAGATCTGGAACTAATGGGGCAAAATAGCAATATGCCTCTCATAATTCTAGAAGAAGAAGAAGAATAGAAAATAATATATATATATATATATAGAGTTTGGTTGTGAAAATTTAGGAAACTGGCACAATACAAACTCGAATTCATATCAGAAAACCAACTTGTTTGGCCAATATGAATTCTCTTTTTGTTTTCATTTTACTTTACTATGATTTTTGTAGATATACCCTCTAGGACATGTCAAACTTGAGGACAAGTCTTATCATAAGCTTGGGGTAAGGTGTGTAATAAAACTATGAAAATAGTTTCAGCAGCTGAATTGAAGATGGAATATGAACTACAATTACAAAGGAACCTAGTACATCATTCTAAAGATATAGAAGGGACTTGAATTATTATTGAGAAAAATATTCAGAAATGGACTTGTATCATTACGACAAAAGAATTTTTCAAACATTATTGCAAATTACGCTAGAAGGGACCTGAAAATACAAAATGTTAGAAGGGACCTTAGCTACATCAATATTGAAGATCATGTCAGAAGGGACCTGAAATGTCAAAGTTTAACCTGTAGAAGGGACCTGAACAACGTCATTCCAAATCAAATCAGATGCAAAGAAAAAATAAAGTCTCTACATAGTCTGAAGAGCTATCGTTATAACAAAACACAATTTTGACCATCATGAAGATCAAATGGTTTGAGGGAATTCAAGTTCAGTAAGTAAAAATTTCTCTTAAAATTTCAAATTTTTGCGAAAATATTCTAGAATTGTAAAGCTAATTTAGTAATGGTTATGCATTTTTATCACCTACATTTTTCATCATCTACATTTCATCACCTATGATTATTAGCCCTATTTTATCCATATCTATACCACTATCCTAATCACTCAATAAGAATTCCATAATCTATCCATACCATACCCTACCCTACTTTTCTAAACAAAAGAATCATAAACAAAAGGCTTAACATTAAACCTTTGGTGGACCTACAATAAAAAAACAAGAGGTTGGTGTCATTCTAAATATTTAATTTTAAAATATGACCATTTCATTGGTCAATTTTAAAAATTAATAAAAGAGAAAAATTAAAGCCTAAAATGATATGATAGCACAATTATTTCAAACAAAAAAACAAAATGCAAAAAGCACAATCATAAAAATTGGTTATAAGCTAAGCTAATGGAGCAACAGTGTAATCATAATGCAAACAATGGAATGAAAACTAACCTAAAGTATGATTATATGAAAAAAAAAGCATGACAATGATGCATGTATATGGATGAAAACATGATGAGAGAGTGATACATACAACAATGGAGGAAATTAGAAATGATTGCATACAGTGATGTGAATACAAGCAGTGAAACGAAAATATGATGGCGCATATGTAATAAGGTATGATGCATTTCAATGGAGGATGGAAGCAGACATAGTCATCAATGAAAAGCATGAAAGTAAAACATGAAAGGGACTGCGTAATAAGTGAAGAAAAGGATGAAATGTACACCGTGGAGTCAACATGACAGTTAAGGGTAAGCCATGGATGCACCGGTCAAGCGGTGGTTAATGAATGATCAAAACAAATTCAAATTCCATATTACAACACTGTGTAAACTGTGTTGGAAATACTAAGAGGGGGGGTGAATAAGTATTCCTTTCAATTAGAGAATTATTTAGTCTTCAATTATTATCAGTGTTTGTACAATGATAGTAGCAAACAAAAGGAACACAAATGCACACAGCTTTTTAAGGTTGAAACCCACTCCGGGACAAAAACCACCTAATGCTTTTCTAATAATTCTTTAATATTCAACTCTAATTGAAAATAAAGCTCCAACTTCCTAGAATCTAAAAAAGTGTTCTTCTCCAGCTCCCATTGGTTGGACGCTCCAACGCCCGAGATTATTCAGTAGTCAACTGAGTGGATGCCCCAACACCCAATGAGCTACAACTCACCCTAGCACCACCCTACCACCCTATAGAAGAATAAAAGAAGAATGTACTCCCATACCACAGAAAATGGTCCACTTTACAATGCTATAGAATGATGTAGAAGAAGAAGACACACTAGAGCATAACCACAACTATGACACAACCACCTAATGATGATCCTAGACCTCCCGATATTGCCTCTTCAACTCTTGGCAGATAAACACTAGAATTTTTTTTTACAATAATGTATTTACAATGACTTAGTACAATGATAGCTTTACAGTGACTGTATGCAGTGTTGCCCACTTGAAGACTTCATGTGATGAACTTCTTGCTACTGTTTTTCACATTGGTTTCTTCTCTTGTCATGCTGCCCTCTGCTGCACCTTGATTTTCTTTGTTGCCCTAGAAAGTCTAGTCCTTTGCATCCCTTGACAACACATGATATAGCTTTTTCTTGCCTTCTAGGCGCTCCATATTGAATCTAGTGTATATCTTTTATTTCATATCCTAAATATCTTATTTTCAGTCCTGTAGTATTCCTCTGCATCATATTTTCAATGCCATAGGTCTTCCCCAATTTGGATTCTTCAAGAGCGAGTTATGCACAATCTCTCACAATGCCCTAATTATGGACTGTTTCAGTGGAGCGAACTTGTACGGCGTGCCACATGTCACTATTCCTTTATTTGGCTCTGAAATTTATAGAGTGAAAACTAAAGTTCGCACACTATCTGCCACTTTTTACAAAATTCCAATCCGATACTCAGAGAGAGAGTTATGATGTTTTTCCCAAGGTCACTTCTTTGAGATGAATTTCAGGAGCCTGCAAAAACACTAACTTCCACAGATCATATCTCTGAAAATTTTGTGCACCCTTATTTTAAATTTCTACAGAAGCTTCCTTAGGATTTTTTCTTCACTTCATAAAAATTTCAGCTTCTGAAGCTTCGTAGAAAAAAAAATTATAGTGAAAATTCCACGATGACCTGTTTCAGATGGCGAAATCCCTTGCATAAGGAGGATATGAGGATCACAATTTATATAAATGTTTAGGTTGAGAGGGGCTTCAACAAGTGAACATGGGAGGGATTTTAGGAGCTTAAAAAATATTAATTATGACTTTTCAATGACCCATGCCACAACCCCATGGGGTTTTAGCCCACTAATTGGGGTTACAAACTTCAAACATGAATATCTCTCAAACCGTGAAGAATTATGTGGCATGCCATATATCAACGGAAACATATCGACAAGTAGAAACCATCAAAAGTATTCTTAACCCATAATATATTAATTTGGTAGGTCAAAATTCCCATTCAATATTGGGGTAGCCCCTAGTTCTTCTTGGGTTGACATAAATGACAACCGCTGATCAAAAAACTATTGAGAGGACTTCTGTCATTTCTAAGACCTCAAGAAACTGATATACACTGTGTTTTTCACCATCATCGCCTTTCGAAGGCTCAATGAGAGAAGGAAGGCATGAAATCAAAACACGCATCCATTTTTTTGCATCTCTCTGAGAAACAAATAAACAAGAGAGAAGACAAGGGAGAATTTGTGAGGAGAGTAGAAAAAATATAACGCAGCAAAGAAGGCAGGAAATATAGTAGTGAGAATAGTAGAGTGATAAGGGGAATTGACTGAAGTTTCACACTAATAAATCTGGAAAATGTTTCAAGCAATCACGCTATTAGGAGGAAAAAATCCCGTGAAGAATAAAGTAAGAAGAAAACTCAAATTTTGTTGTCTAAAGCAATTATGATTTGCGTGAGTAAATCTCGGGTTGTTAAAAAACTAAGAGTTATAAAAGGAGTTCTTCTATTACGGTCTTTAAAACTTGTCATTAATTTACGTTTTGTCTTTGACACAACTCATAAACACTTTGACACCACTCATAAATGCTCTGCCATCGTCAACACTAAATCCTCTGTTGATTAAAAATGAGTAAATGATAAGATATTGAGTGAAGATTTTGATAATATTGGAGTTGATTGAAACATAGAGACTTCAGTTAAAATAGAAGGAAAATCATGGGGATCATAGAAGAAAATCACGAGGATCATTGTAAAGACAAGTAAACTTGAAAACGTCCTCGTGCACAATCTTCTATTTCAAAAGGAATGTAAACAAAGAATGGAGAGTTTTGGTTTGAATTTCATAGTGAATTCGTTTTAATTGGGTTGTGTAGTAGATTAATTTCATTTGCACACTCAGTAGAAGAATACGAATCAAGTTTTGTGGAGAAATATTGGTTTAAAAGGCACAGTCAACATGTTTTATATTTTTTCATAGCAGAGGGCAGAGTCTGGTGAATTTTGAAGGAAAAGAGTGAACTCATTATGAGATTTTTGATGAAATAATTGAGTTATTCTCTTGCATAAACAATGATATTATATTAGATACATAATGCTTTGCATTAGGAAAATAATTGTGCATGGAATCGAAGGGTCACAAGACACTATTGTATATAAAAAATTCATTTTTTTACACAATCAAACAAGAAAATTTTTACAAAACAGAGGCAGAGGATTGTTATTCTTTTAAAAGAGATAGAGAATAAAATAGAGAGTAGGATAATAGAAACATGAATTTTTTTTTTTAATGTTTTCTTAAACTTCTCTATATCAAATCTTGTGTCTATTTGAAGCAGTAAGCTCACATTCTTCCAAAGTAAAACAGAGGATTGATTTCAATTACTTGGCAAGATCAGCAAACAAAGGTAAGCCTCATTACTGTGATAACATCTAGTAGTTGATTTTTTGTTTACAAAAATGAAGTTAATGACCGTATATGGGTACATAAAATGGTTTTCAAACAATATGACATTAAGAATAGAGCCCAAAGATTTTCAAATTGAACATTGGATTAGGGAAACAGTGGAGAAAGTTTATCAATTAGGCTTAATAGGCTTTCTTCAAAAATTCAAAGGGCACAATGAGGATATCACAAGGGAGTTTATAAACAATTGCAAACAAGATGAAACTATGGTGGGTAGTTTACATATTCCTTTAACTCTAGAATCTATTTCCGAAGCTTTAGAGTTGCCATCATTAGGTGAACTATACCACAAGGGATTGCATTTCAAAGACAAGGGTTGGACCTTCTTCTTAGATAAGAACAGAAAGGGTTCTTTTGATAGGTAAAAGGGATTTCCCAAGGAGTGGTTCAATGAACCTTGGGCTGAGCTAGTTTTGATAATTCAAAAGTTTTTCACTTGTGATAACATACATAGTGTAGTACACCAATATGACATTAGGTTACTACAACATATTAAAGTATATATCAGGATCAATTTTCCCTACTTATTTTATAGAAACTTGATGAAGATGATTGAAAGTGTAAAATCTGAGACCAAACCCAAAGAAGCCCAAATTCATCACCAGGGACTCATAAAAATCATTGTGGATTACCATATAAAAACTAAGGGAATGGTTTGGGAAGATTTCCTGATTCAAAATAAGTTTGTAGAGAAAGTCACTGAAAAAAACTTAAACCAATGCAGGAAACAAGAAATATAATGCATTCACCTCTCTATCCAAAAACCATATCAAGGAAACAATAGGAAACAGTTATGGTAAAGAGGGAAACATCATTCTTGACCATTTTTAGGAGACAGGAAAAGAGGAACTCAGCAGAACTAGAAGTGAAAGTCATAGAGACATCTCCTTTAACTAAACAAGCCAGTGAAATCATTGATGGGTTGCAACAAGAATTTTATGAAAATCCCATAGACAGAGATTCTTATTTTGAAAATAATGAGGTTGAAGCTACTCCAATTTGTAAAAATACCAAGGATGAATACCGAAACCTTAGCAGTATAAAATAGTTAACTGATAGCCTGGAGTTAAGCAGAATCATGGAAAATGAAAAAATAAAACCTATAAGACAACTAATGAAAAAATGGTTAAATAAAATGAGAAGATAAGTGAATAAATGGGAAATTTAAAAGCCAAAACAATCTTCTTTATACACAAGCATTCAGGTGGCTTGAGGAGAAAAATTCCTGGAAGGCCAAATATGAGAAACAGAAGGTCAAGACCTCAATTTACAAGGAAGAATAATGCAAAGATATGTATTAATTATACATGCAGCATAGTAGAAAGTTTCAAGATCAGGAATGGCATCAGTATCAGACCTCATGAGGTTCAAATGGAGAAAGCAAGCATGAGGACATGCTTGAACATCAGCTTGGGGGAGATGTTGGCCCTCATTTTTTTATCTCTTTTTGTTTATGAAATACATATTATTTTCCATACTATCCATATATACACCATCATATCTACCTTATTTTGACCAATAAATTCATATACAGATATTTAAATTATGTTTTTCAATTATTATAAGTTTTTGTAAAAATTGAAATTTAAGTGCATTTTTGGACATCATCAAAAATTCCTGTAATGGCCTCATGGTTTGCATATTTTTAGGACACTTGGGCTTGGTCTGGATATATTTATAGAAGGCTTGGGAAATAATATTAAGTGTAAACCTGTTGGTACAATCAAACCGGGCTTTAATAGGCCCAGTCAAAGGTAGTCAAACAGGTCCTGTCTTTATGGAGGATCCCTGGAAACTAGGTCAAAATTCTTATTTTGTGGGATTTTATTTATTTTGATGGATCTGATGGATGAATTAGACTTGATTGGATAATATAAGGATAGTCATGACTATAGGAGATATTTTATATGAATTTTTTAGATACTTTATCTGTTTAAGCCTCAAACTTTGAAGGCAATGATATGTAGAATTTGTATGACTTAACATTATTATTTCTGAGACATTGGAGACATAATTGAAGATATGTTATGTTCTATTTGCTGCTGTTATATGTTGGTTGATTGGTTGAAGTTTTAAGTCGCTGAAAATACCTTCAGTGTGTGAGGCAAGGGTGGAGGGCCCCAACACCGAGCTACCTGCATTTCCTAGTTTATTTGTGGTTGCAATTTCTGAATTAGTTTGCTTATTCTTAACTTGTTTATGCTAATTATTTATGAGTGTGATGAATCTAGTGATCATTATTATTTTCATATGAAAGAACAAACACATTTTTAAGTTAAACATTCTTTCTATCTAATTAAGATCTTAAGTTAGAATTCATATTTTCATGCTTTTACATGCTTTTCTGAATTCTTGTTTCTAACAATAGCATTACTAATAAATGAATTTATGATGAAGGACAACCAGGACCTCTTCAGTGAAGAGCCTCTTCAATTATTTCTTCATTTATATTAGTCTATTGTTCAATTAGTAGTTTTTGATTTCTAATTCATGAGGTAATCTTGTTAGAGAAGGACAACGATATCTCTTAAGTTAGGAGATTTTTCTCCTTCTGATTGCACACTTGAATTTAGAAATTGTTTAAGTTAGATTTATATTGGTAATATGCATCTCCTAGTCATTGATAAACCATATTCTAAATTTATCATAACTGAAACCCATATGCTTTGGAGATGCTTCTAAGTTCCACTAGCCCAGATTGATAATAAATACTTTCGTTAGTTTACACAGTAAATTGACCCAACGGTCACCTTGCACAATGTTGGTCCTTGAGGTGTTGCAGATTTGTCTAACACAAAGGAAATTTCTATTATTATGAATAGGAGCTATTGATCCCCGGGATTGTAATCTCAATGTATTTGTTCTTGAGATTCATGTACCTAGACTTTTTCATCAACTGGCATTTAAAATACCATTTTTAATCAAAACTAAATGATTATTTCGCTCTATAATTGATGAAGGAGCTTCTAAATGTATCATGTCTATTTCCTGTTAGAAAGCCTTGGGTCATAAAACCATCAATCAGTCTCCCGCAACTTTGAAAGCCTTTGATGGAAGAGGTTTTCATCCATATGGAATTTTAAATGATCTACCCATAGAGTTAGAAGGTAAGACGGTTGCGATTGAAGTTGAAGTTGTTGATGCTCAGCTTGATTATAACCTTTTACTGTGTTAAAGTTGGACCTATGCTATGTCCATAGTGGTCTTGTCATTTTCTTGCATGATAATGTTTCCTTGTAAAGGAAAAATCAGAAAAGTAGATAAATTGTCTTACTACACTTCTGAACCTAATTCTACATGTAGTGTACCCTTTATTGGAAAAACGGTTACTTTGTATGAAGATGTTGGGGTAGGTTTGCTTAAGGATTCGTCACTCATGGGAACTATTTCACTCCCTCCACCAAATTTTCCTCATAATTTTCGTAGGTTAACATGATTAGATCAAGAACAATGTAATCCTCTGATCCTTGGATTATTCCTTTAGAGTCTGAATTGACGTCATATGCCAGTGAGATTCCTTTGAGCCCATTTGAATCGGCTTATCAGGTAGTTAGATTGGTTTACAACCAACCATCATCCGAAATTGATTGACTGATTGCAATCATTGATGAGTATTATCATTTCTCACTGTTAGTACCAATATCATTTCCCGATCCCTTCAATAACGAGTTTCCAACTGACGAAAGTATCATGGAAATCATGGATTTGGACGAAATTCCATGTAATGATTATCATCATTATTCATATTTTCTACCTAGCCTTGATAAAATCGAGAATGATTTTTCATATATGTTTTCATCTGAGATTGTGGATAGTCCTCAATGTCATATGTCAATCCTTCATTATGAATCTGAAAATAATATAGGAAACATATATACAATTGTACCAGTCAACATCTCAGTTAAACCTGGAATTACAAAGAACATTCACATAGGTGATTCATTATCCCTTGAATAAATTGAGACCTATCAAGCCTTATTTCGGGAATTCTGAGATATTTTTTCTTGGTCCTATGATTAAATTCCAGGAATTGACCCTATCATTTTAATTCAAGAAATAGAGACTTACTTGGACGCCAAGCCTGTTAGACAAAGATTACGTCCAGTGCATCCAAGAAAATTTGCTGCTATAAAAGTTGAGGTTGAAAAACTACTTAGAGAAGGTTTCATTTATCATATTCCCTTGACTGATTAGGTGTCCAATATTATTCCAATTAACAAGAAGAAAGGGACCATTAGAGTATGCATTAACTATCAGGATATCAACAAATCTTATCCAAAGGACAATTATTCTACCCCTTATATCGATCAAATTGTTGATGATTGTGCTGAAAACAAGATTCTCTCTTTTATGGATGGATTTTCTAGATATAATCAAATAAACATACTCCTAGATGATCAACATAAAACTGAAGTCATTTTTCCATGGGGAACCTTTTCTTATCAAAAAATCCCATTTGGATTGAAGAATGTTGGCACAACTTTTCAAAGGGAAATGTCTTACATGTTTCACGATATCAAGCATATTGTACAACCCTACTTGGATGACTTACCAACTCACTCATTGAGAGAGAAATATCATCCGATGCATCTGGGAGAAATTTTTGTTATATGTAGGAATTACAATATTCACCTATCCTCAAAAATGTGCTTTTTGTGTACAATCCAATCAATTTTTGGTATTTTTCATGTCAAAGGAAGGAATTCGTATCGATCCACTAAAGGTAGAGCCTATTTTAAATTTTCCTCCTCCTTCCAATCTCCGCCAAATCCAAAGTTTGCAAGGGAAAGCAAATTTTTTACGTAGATTCATACATAGCTATGTTGAGCTAACTAAATTTTTTACTCGACTGTTGAAAAAGGGAATCCCATTTATCTGCGATGAGCTTTCTCAAAAATATTTTGATGCACTTAAAAATGTGTTAACCCATACACTGTTGTTGCATCTACTTGATTATCATCGGGACTAATTTTTGTATTTATTTGCATCTGATGCCACCATTGGCATGGTGCTATTTTAGGAATATGAATCCAGTGATGAGTAGAAATCTCACGAAAACTGAGATGAAATATGTACATGTGGAGAAATTGGCCTTGGAAGTCGTTTAAGTTATCTAAACTTTTCGTCGCTATATACTCTTATGCAAAAAAAACAATGATCTCTAATTGCAACCCTATGATGTAGATTCTCACCAGACAGTTGCTAGGGGGCAAAATAATCTAAATGGATAGTTACCATGCAAGAGTTTGATTTATAATTTTAAAATCTAAGTCTAAGAAAATGTTGGCATTTTCTGAGTTGTTATGTAACTTTCCCTACACCCAGACAGAAATCGTTGCAAACGATTCTCTTCTAGACACATTCCTCTTTCTTATCATTAATTTAGATCCCTGGTATGGATATATCATCATATATCTTTAAACTCATACTTTTCATCCATAATTGTCTCTAACTGATCTTCATCGAATCCAATACCAATCCCAACAATATACTATTGTTGGCGATACATTTTATCATTGTGGTGTTGATTCCATATTTCGACATTGTTTGAATCGTGAGGAAGCCAAGAAGTCATTAAATGGCTGCCATTATGGAGCTTTTTGTGTTCATATGTCAGGGTTCTCCACTTCCCAAAGTATATTTTGTGCTGGCTATTTTTGGCCCTCGATGTTTAAAGATTGTATAACCGTAGTTCAGAACTGCCATAATTTCTAGGTTTACCATCATGCGCTTCCAAATCCTCTTCACCCAGTCATCACTGTCAGTCCATTTTCTAAATGGGGCATTAATTTTGTTACATCAAACCCTCACCCAGATGGGGGGCATGGGTATATCATCCTAGCGGTAGATTATTTTACAAAATGGGCCAATTCAATGCCTACATATAAGGATGATGGAGAAACTGCAACCATTTCATATTCAACCATCCGATTTCCAGGTTGGGTGTACCTCAATCTATCGTTACGGACCATGGTATCCACTTTCAAAACTTTATGATGACTGAACTTTTTGCACATCTAGGCTTGTGCCATGACAGCTCTACCCCATATTATCCACAAGCAAATGGACAAGTAGAATTTGTTAACAAGGTTTTGACCACTATGATCAAACGGATTGTCGGCATTCATAAAAAAAATTGGCATATTATGATTTTTCAGCTTTGTGGGCGTACCATACCTCCGCAAAAACATCGACTACTTTACTCACTTCCAACTTGTTTATGGTTGGCAGGTTGATTTTCCAATTGAATGTAAAATTCTATTGTTAAAACAAGCCATTGAGTTGTTACCAGCTACCTCTGCAGAGGAAGAGTGTTTTTTGTACTTAGCATGACTATATGAGACTCACCGTGATGTTGCACTAGCTAGTGAGGCTCATAAGAAACACGTTAAGTCTCAGTTTGACCAAAACATGAATCTTCATTCATATTCTAAAGGTGAAAGTATTATTCTGTGATCAAGTGCATGATAAACTAGCTACTGGTAAATTTGAACCCATGTGGCATGGTCCTTACATTGTGAAACATGTACTAGCTAAAGGGGCCTATGAACTAGTTGATTATGATGATGTTTCTTTGGGAGATCCCATAAATGGTATTTACTTGAAGAAATATTATGCATGATTCATTTTTTGAATATTTTGTACATTAATTGTATCATATTTTTATGAATGTGTGCGATAGGTTTTGCATTTTTTACAATTTCCTTCTACTTCTCCTGCTTATCTTATGTAACACTTTATTTTTAGATGTAGACGTTCCCTTAGACATTGGCTTTGCTAATGGCTCTAGTCGTAGTACTGAGAATCTCTCTTCCATGTCTTGGGCTATTTACTCGCCCATTGATGAGTTAGTTTCTATTCATGGGATATGCCTAGGTCGAACGACAGATAACATAGCAGAGTATAGTGCAGTGATTGAACTATTATCTGATTTCATTTCATTTGGAATTCATCATTTGATCATTAGGTTAGATTCACTTCTTATAGTATTACATTTAAACAATGTCAATGCAATAGGAAGCTCAACAATGCTAATAATATTTTTATGGGTCTGTCTCTTGTAAATACAGTTTGATTACATTGAATATCAACATATTCCGAGAAATTTAAACGCATTAACTAATGTATTAAAAAATCATGTGTTAAATATACATTTGCAACAATTGTAAACAAAAATTATATTCATTCACATATTGAACAAGATAAACTGATATAATAAGTAGTAGTCTCTATTAGGTAAAATAGTCTGTAAAAAGTGAGTTACAAAAAATTTCATCCAAAGACATGGGGTCTCGTGGCCTTTATTATCCAAACATGTTGATACTAAAAAATCAAAATCTAACCCTAAATACTAGCAGCTAAGCATGATGGTGATCATGATAGGAGACTAGAACATGTTTTATGTGTCGTATAAGGTGGTGAATTGGACCTGGAACTCCTACTACATGCCTCTAGTACCATAAAGGAAAATCATCAAGCCCAGTCTCTGGAATGTTGAAAGCAACCATCTCTAGGTTATGCTCTAGCTCAGTCAAGGCCTCTGTTGCATCAGGGTTATGTACTACAATAACTATTGGTTGATTTCCCCGTTTGTAAAAATTTTAGAGTCCCAGTGCTCTAGCTTGGCCAATATATGCATGAATAGTTCAGATAATTAGCTCTAAATTTCAAAAACAAGCAAAAAATTAGAAAATCTAAAAACCATCAAAATGTGAAATTGTTGCCTAGGTCACCCCATTGCATCCCTGCTGGGAGTGGGATATCTGGGTCACCTTTGTCATTAATCCTTGGATATGGAAAGTCTTCAATTATAATGATCTGACGTTCCACCCACCCGAAGAACTCAGGAGTGTATTTCACCACCAGGCCATCGCCTCCATGGTGTGCCACCAACGAGACCCACAAAATCATGTGAGCATATTCAAGTCCTCCTATCTCTGTTAAAACATATTTTGGTGCAAGGAGGGTAATCTTATCTAGATAAAATTAAATCAAGATAGCGCCATATCGAAAGTTGTTAAGTTTCCATTGTTTTTCTCTAGTCGTTTTCCCTTTCATTTTGACAACTACCCCTTCGCACCAGTTGAAAATAATGGATTGTGAACACTCCATGATGATATGCATCTGAGACTTTGTAACCAAGTAAAGCATTGTGCTTCCACATAATATAGAATCTATAAAGTAAATGGTTCATAATGGGAGTCACTCAATGGTTTTGATGTTGATCCTTCCATCCTTGAGCTTAGCCACGTCAACAAAATGTTGCCTCAAATAAGTGCCAGTGGTTTCTCCACCTGGTATGTGTCCATACAAAGATATATCTGTCCCTCTGCAGGAGAGCCCAATAAACAAATATATATTATCAACATTGACTATAGTGAGGCATTGATCTCCTATCACGAACCACTGATCTTGGACATCCCATGCCCTCGCCATCTAAGTCATGAGATCTAGTTGAGCTTTCATCCTTGGGATTATCCAATATTTGTATAGGCAACAATATCTTAGGGATTTCATTGTTTATGGATTGTTAAGAGCTTCAGAATCTTGGATTTCATGCTCTCTCTCTCTCTCTCCACTCCATTATGAACGGTTAAAAAACTTGAAAACAACAAGTGTGGAAGATTAGAAAACAATGAGGGTGATGTTGCAGAATTTGGGGACGTATTTTTTTTTTTTTTTTTAAACCCTCAACACTTGTGCAACCTATTTTTATGAACATAGCGCATTTTCGCGATTTGTGGGGTCCCGATGAAGGGTAACCACACACATTAGAGGGCACATTTTAAAAAGAAAAAGGACCCAAGAAAACCAAAATACATGGCTAAATGAAAAATTAATCTGATTAAAATGAAGATAATGAAGAGCTCTCTTAACTGGAGAAGATAGTTCTCGATTTCGTCCACTGGTTTGCTCGGAATCATCTTCTAAAGTTTGTGGCAAAAGACCCTCCTTTTTTCTCTAAATTGGTTAAAAACTCAAATGGTAAAAATGAATTTACTTTTTGAACTGTTATAGGTTTTTAGGGCATTAAAATATTATTTTTTATATATTTTACCTTTAAAATTCAAAACTTTTGTTGTTTTTGCTATAATTTTTTAGCGGTTATGATAAATTTTTGGGTTTAATGTGCAGAAAATAGGTTATAACATAAAAATGAATCATTTTCATGTTGAGTGAATTTTATCACTTTATTAGGGCTCTGAAATGTTGGTCATTGGGTTCAACGCTCCCCGTGTGTTTCGGGACATGGACTAACCGCCTCTCGTGGATCCTAACTCTAGCGATTGTAGTGGAGACTAACACCTACGGGTTTTGGTCTAATTACAATCGTGATTCCAACAATTGGTATTAGAGTGACACGTCTCGAGTTCGAAACTCACCTGGCTCATGTTGGGGGGGATATTGTTGGACATTGGGTTCAATGCTCCCCATGTGTTTCGTGACATGGACTAACCACCTCTCGTGGATCCTAACTCTGGCGATTGTAGCGAAGACTAATGCCTATGAGTTTTGGTCTAACGGAAATCATGATTCCAACATGAAAAAAGAAAAATAAAACCCATGGATTTCTCTTTCAAGCCCTTTTCAAACTCTCTAAATAAGAAAAGATCATTGAGCACTTGACTATTCGAACTCGAAAAAGTACATGAACAATCATCTATTCAATATAAGTTTACCCCTTTTTGGAACTGAACTAGGCTATTTACGAAAAGGTATATGTTGAGTTATCATGGTAAATATGGATCTCTCCTACATTATTTTATCCTTTTTTGGGCTTGAGAGACTAAATTTACGAAAAATAACATTATGGAATTTACTTACGTTTTTCTCTTGACTCTTTAAAACTGAAAATCATCGAGCTTTAATTTCTCTGGGCTCGTTAAAAATTACTTTGAAATAACAAAACAAGTTTTCTTTTTGTGTGTTTTCAAGCTCTTTAAAAATGAAAGTGACATCGAGTTAACCCTTCACTAGACTCATAAAATCTAAACAGTGTAGGACTCATCAATCATGATGAGACTGAACCACTCCTTCCTATGGTTTTCTAAAACTACTTTGGAGGACTCATCAGAAGGATGAGCTTATGGTACAAGAAAATGTTATCCTCGTCAAGCTTGAAAAAAATAAAGAGGTACTTGCCAGTAATGGTGGGGAGGAATTTGGAAAAATCATTCATTTTTGTATTTCATTTATGCCAGTATGTCTCTCTTAATGAATGACACATTGACACTCCCTCATATATGTATACGGTTTGGGAAATCCATTTTTCTCACAGTTAATCGAACCTTATTGAAAATATTCAACTCGTTTTAGGTATTAATTCAAATGCTACCAAGTCTAAGTGTCTTGTCGGTGATAAATTCAAGAGAATTCCAACCTCAGTTCAAATTACCTTGCAATTTTTAGCCTTCAATCACATCAGACATCCCTGAGTTAGTACTTACAAACTGTTCTTCAAAACTTTACATTAGTTTTGTGTCATAGGACCTCCTATGACAGATCGCTTCCTATCGACTTCAACCCATTATCTAGGAAGCTTATCTAGAAACCCTCTTCAATACCTTGAGGCTTGCATGCCCTAATGGTTGCTTTCTTGTATTCGACAACGGTTTCTTATCATTGACTTTCAGTCGAACGATTCTATCAGTGTTCGACTTCAATATATCTTTTCACACTCCATAGATTGTATTAGAAGTACCTTGAGGACCATTTTCATTATTGGTGGTTTCTCTCGCACTTGTTAATGGTTCACATTATTGATCGATAATCAAATGGTTTCTACCATGTTCGAATTCAAGACATTTACTCGCATGGTTAGATTATTACTAGGAATCAATAGAGATGGAGATCAAAACCCTGGATCTAATTTCATCCATCAAGGCTGCGAGGAGATATGTATTCATGATCGAACAAATAGAATCACATTTTATGGATGCATCCATACTATGTGTATTTTTGACATTATTCTTAATGTATTTCCTTACTATTTCATCGAGTTATGTTTACTTTGAGTATGGGAATGCCTACCTCAGTGATGATTATATTGCATTGTAATCCTTGATTGATTATTGCAGGTCTCTAACCATGGTATCTGATCCAATATTTGGCGTGATAAAGCACTTCAATCCTTAAATATATTTTATGACTTCGCACTTTAGGGGGAAATATTAGTACATGTCATTTTTTCACCACGACAACTGATTGTTAAAATGGATCTTTTGCTATCCAATTCATGTGTCCCAAAGCACTCCCTTGCAATTCAACAACTTAATCACCTTGAAGAAAGCAATAATTCTAGGTTATAAGACAAAAAAACCTAATTTTTAGTTACCTGTGTGCTTTCCTAGCCATTTTCTGCGCATGCATAGTTCCTACTATTGGTACCTACACAAAACTTAGTATGCTCTGTCTTCCACTATAGACCGTGCAACAAAAAGTAAAAATAAAAATTTAATTCTAAAAGCCTTTTTGGGAGAATATCCCAATTGAAAGCTTCAAGGTCATGCCTATTCGAGCCTATCCCCTCACATCATGGAGCTAATTCCCATTCTTCAAGTAACCCTAATCACATCTTTAGTGGATCGCATCCTTTTTATATGGATTTGAAATTTCCTCCTCTTGGCCTATAAATCAACTACATGCTAGAGGGTTAAGGGAGGTTGTTGAAGGTAGACTTATGCTGGTCAAATTAGGTTGGAGAGCTTATCATCCAAGGAAAGGATTGTATACTTATGAGAGGAGCTTCACCTCATCAAGGCAAAGGTTTTGAGACTCTTCTATATTTCCGAATTAATACAATTGAGCTCTTTTTTGCACTGCATTGTTTTATGGATTTGATGAATGTTTTATGTTATTTCTATTTTTTCCATTGAAATGATGCTAGTTACTAATATCCTTGATCATTATTTTAAGTTACTGAATCATCTATGTTGCATATGCCTTTTACCATTTGGTTTCTATGTGTGCAGATATGTTTCAAGCATTGAAGGGTTGCATCGAGGCATAGAAAGAATATTCATCAAGCATGTCATAATAAAGTATGGATTTCACTTAATATCCTTTCTAGTTTTATGATTCAAGAAAAGATAGACTTAGGGAAAGACTAGTTTTATTATCAGCTTGTTACTAGGTTTTGCTTGAAATATAGGGAGATCTCCCTTGTCTGCAAGAGGGATTAGTCCAATATAACACAAATCTCCATTGATGGAAACCAATTGTGATTTTTATTCTTATTTCGATTGTAATGGATTGGTTGGTCTAGAGCCATTTTTTTATTTTAAAATGTATAAAATCTAAGATCTGGCTCTAAGCCAGGTTAACGTACCTTTGTTGAAGAGATGTTGCTAGTTTGATAGGGTGTCATTCCTCAACTAGATGTGGTCTATCTCCTTATGTAAACAAACTATTTTGATTTAATACAAAGGATCCTAATGTTAGGTTCATATTTATATTTCTTGTGTGTCTAATGATCTACTTTGATTTTGTAAGTTAAGGTTTTAAATGAGGGTGTGAGCTAGACTGGTAGGGCCAACTAGACCAACACAACATCCCTCCAGCTTTGTATTTTTTGTATGTTTTGAAAATATGCCATGTTGGTGTGACTTTCATTATAAAAATAGTGTGTTAACAACAAGGTTCTTTGGTGGTTTGATGTATAAGTGATAATTTCTCTCATACTCTATTTTCCATTACATATTCTCATTATCTTCATGTGTGGTTAATTGGTTAAATAGATCTAAATTATTTGTAATGAGAGCGAGGTTATTCTTTCAAACAATGCACTTATTTAATCGTGTCATCAAGAGGATTGATATATTGAATCGGTATCCTATTTGTATTATGAAATTATTTTGGTTTTCTCATCGTAACACTGGTAATCTTGGAATATTGATCCTTTCATATGTTTGGTATTTTGTGAAGTGCATTTGGTGATTTCTTTGATGAATAGATACTTATATATTTTCATCCATTATTGGTATGTAAATTGAAAGTGGGTTTCCTTATTTATCACTGTAACACCCTCCTCCCACATCTACCCAAGTAACTGACCATCCGAGGTAAACATGTGATGAAGAGTTACTCTGATATGATTCAACCTTCTAGATCACCTTAAGGAACTGGAACCGACACCACACCATGACACAGATTTTCTGCGCATACTACAGGACACCCAGGAGCCATCCCAACCTTCCAGAAGGATAGCCCCTTAATCAAATTGACTTTTTCATGCATCAATCCCCTAGTCACTCCATTGAAATGGGAAAAAGTCCAATCGCACGCACAACATGGGTATGCATGTGAGTGGGGACTTTTCCCAGTAGTTCTAATCTTGTCTCCCCACTTTTTTTGCCACTTTCTTAGGATCAGAGATGAGGTCATTGCCTAGAACTCCAGGACACTTTCAAAACTAAAATATAGCAGTGGAACAATAATTTAAATGAAAACACTTGAACAAGTACTTGACTGTACACCTACTAGTCATGATAGGCATTTCGTCAAACATGTCAGAAATATGTAATCTATAGGTTTAAATAACAAATTTGAGCATAGGGGTCTCATACTTATCTGAGAATCGCTAAGAAGCACTTTTTCCTCATCACATTAACTGCATTATCATATATTTGATCATATATACATTGTTCATTCATTTATAAGTCAAAACATGATGAGAGCCATACATCATCATTATCATAAAACACATTCATAACCAACATATAAACAAAAAAAATGACAAGCATAGAACAACCATATACGACATGTAATAAAAATAATATTTACCAATCAATACAAGAGGAAAAGAGATCTTATTGCCCTAAGAAAAATTGCAACCAATTCTGGGACTTCCACGTTCCACCCGACCATAGACATGGCTGAGCCAAATATCTCTTCATTCAGTCACCCTTGTGCTATATTCCAAGCATGAATGTGGGATCTCATAAAACTCATCAAGAAAAACCAAACTAGGGCCTCAAGAGGCCAAGCCACCTCAACCCTCGACCAGTGATTCCACCTCACAGTCGTACATCACTATCTGTCACCAGATCGGTCTCTACCCAAGTTGTCCAGGGCTCCAAAGTGCTTGTTGAAACCAAGACTATAGGACTAGTAACTCAACCCACATTTGCTGCCAAGATTTAGAGCGTTTGTCCAACCAAGGCTCTGGGGCTAGTAACATAACCCACTAAGGGCTCCAGATCGTTTTTCTAGCCAAGGCTCTAGGACTAGTAACTCAACCCAAGATATTACATGGCTTGAGAGCATTTTCCCAACCAATGCTCTAGGAACTAGTAACTCAACCCATAGCTAAAATAACATGAGAACCAACCAGAAAAAATAAAAATAAAAATAATAAATAAATAATAAATAATAATAATAATAATAATAATAATAAATAAATAAATGAAATGAAACGAAATGAACACACAACACCATAGATATACAAGAAATAGTAAGCCTAGGAAAATCCACTATCAATCCAAGAAATCCTCCATGCCAATGACATATCATGACCAAGAAAACACATGCATATTCCATGTATTCCAAAACTAGTTAGAAAAACATACATACAACTAAGTACCTGCAAGGAAGACTCATTGTGGCTGCTGATCACGTTTTAATCTTGCGCTTTCCTACTCTTCCTTTGCATTCTTGCTCCAAATATCCAAGTATTCCACACTCATCCAAGAGTTCTCAGAGAAAAATATAAATATCCAAGAGTATGAGAGAGAGATAATAGAATGAGATCTCCAAAAATCAACTAACAAAATTTGAACTGACAAGAGCTTGCCCACTGATCCTGAGAAGCATTTTTATTAATGAGGCCTCTAATTTCTTCATTTTCCGTTATTTTCCTTAATTTTCCTTCTCACGTGCAACCTGTGACCTTTCACCTCCCTTTTCTCCTATTTTCCATTATTTTCATAAATAAATGCTAATAATTTCCACTTTTCCTTCCAAATCCTTAGCAATTTCCTTTTCCAATTTCCATAGCCATTATAAACCATATGAACACCCACACTAGGATGTTTTTCTCAACATTTAGCTTGGAATACGTTTCCCATTATCTTGGTTATTATTTTTCGTTTATTAACTTTTATTAGATGGAAATTTCACCAAGGCTATTACAGAACCCTCCACTTTGGGGGAACACCATCCTCTATGTTCAATAACACATAAAACCAAAAATAATGTTATAAACAAAACATATTTCCCATGGAGATTTATAACTTAGCTCGTTGCAGTATTTACAATCATCAACCTGTTGAGAATCAAACCATCATGACAACATAAAAAATATAACATCATAATGACATGATACCCATACTTTTTCTTGGAGCTTTATAACATAGCTCATGGCAGTATTTACATCCATATACATATGTACATAAACCAAACATCATGCCAACATATACCAAAACATATACCAAACACATGCAAAAACATTGGCTCAACCAATGAATAGGGAAGGATACATAGCCCACATTTGATCCACCATCTCCCATGTAGCTTCAATGGGCCCATAGTTCTTCCACTGCACTTTAACCTCCTCAATTGCTCGGTTTCGAAGCATGAGCATCTTTCTCTACAAAATGCATTGCGGTCCTAGCTGGAATTCTCCTTCTGAATCCACCTGCAATACATGTTGTTCAATCATATGATCAACATATTTAAGATACTTCTTAAGAAATGACACATGGAAAAAATCATGTACTTTCATTGTCAGAGGAGGTACAAGTTGATAGGTTACCAGCCCAATCCTTTCAGGAATATTGAAAGGTCCACAAAACTGAGGTGTCATATTGGCCCATGATCCAATCTGCAAGGATCTCTTCTTGGGTTTTGATGGGAGTGTGGGTGCAGGTGTTAAGGAGAGCTCTTCATACTTGGTTACAATGTTTTCTAACTCAGGAGGAATCTGTTCCTGATCTCCTATTCCACTCTTGGTCATCAAATTTTATCATATTTGTTTGATACAACTAATAAAATGCACATTCGGAAGCAAAAGTCCCTTTTCCAATTCAAAACATTATAATTCACCTTTATAATATGCGGAAGAAAAATCCCCTTTTACCCTTCGGAAATGTATTAACAAACCTTTAAACAATGAAACCATTTCGGGAGTGGGTCCCGGACTTTAAAATTCTTTAATAAAAATCTCTTTGAAACAATATTCAAACCTTCGGAACACACATTAAACCCTTCAGAATCAACGTTTAAACACCTTCGGAAATGAATATTTAAAAGCCTCGGAAATGTAATATTATGATGTGCTTTAAACAATGTTTAAAGCCTTTCGGCCTCACATATATCTGGATTTCAAACCTTAATAAAGTTTCATTGCATAAAACATCGGGTCCATACCTTTATTTAAACCTCGTGCAACTCCCAACATGAACACCGTCGGATCTCCCACAGATCTAATCGAACGGCAATCGCGTTCATTCGACCTCCAAACTTTTTCACCCAAAAGCAATGCGAAATGGGTGGTTTCGTGCCTGTGACGTGTTAAATTTTTATTTGATCGCGTTCAATTGGATTAAAACCGCTCGCACTCTAAAGGCTGTGCGACAACAGTGCCTGGTTTCCTCCAAAACAACTTTTCTTCAAACTTTATTTTAAAATCGTGTTCAAACGTGGATTTTCACCATTTCTTCGTTTTAACTTCCATTCCTCTTGAAACCCTCCTTTTTCCGATGCGAACCTCAATACACATAGAACAATTATCGAATATTTAAAATCAAGCCACAGAAACAGAACTTCTCTCGATTTCCTCTCAATCTTTGCACAAAAACTAATACACTCTCAATTTTACACAGGAAACATATATATCAAATGGATTTTCAAAGGGATGAACCTCCTTTCTGCTGTGTAACTTAATAACCATAAATAAATTAAGACTTCCCGATCTCAAGCAAACGAACCAGAATTATCTAAATTCCTCTGAACCTTTACACAGAAGTAAATATACTCAAAATTCTACATAGAATGTATAATCAAATAGATTTCGAAGAGGTGAAACCCTCCAGGAACTTTGCCAAGCATACATAGATAAAAAAAAATTCTGCAATTTTATTAAAACAGAGAGAAAACCCTCTCAATCCAATCTTCTATGTCCAAATCCCGAATTCCTCTTCCTCAGAGGTTACAATTTACAAGTTCTTACATAAAAATCGACCTCTTCTTTAGCATCGAATTCTTCAAATTTAGACCAAATCCTAATTACATAATATCCTCCTTTAATCTATCAACTGAAGCTAAATATGCTGAAACAAATCTAAAACTATTAAATCCTCCTAAATACTAGTTCAATCCTATCTATTACAACTGTAAATTGATAGCTAAAGGTACCAACCCCTTTGCTTGTAACTTTTTTTGAATTTTTGGAATAATTAATGAAGCCTTTTGTCTCTAACCCTCATGCCCCTGCATCAGACTCCTGAGGACAAAAATATTCATGGGCTCCTATCCATGAGCTCCTCTACAGAACTGCCCAATTTCTGCAGCATGGTTTCTGTTATCCAGGTAGCATCCTCAATTAGTTGATCCTTCCACTTGATAAAATATTGAAAATACTCCTATCCCCTGGTTTTCTTAAACACTTTCTTGTCTAAGATCCTCTGGCTGTAGTGTATTTTTTGTGGGTAACTATTTTACCCAGTCAATATTTTCTCTGTCTTCTGGTCTGTCATCTGTGCCACCATCTTCATATCTATACAAATCAGCAACATTGAATATTGGAGATATTCCAATATCAGAAGGTAATTCAATTTCATAAGCATTTGTAGAAAACTTTCTCAATATCCTGCATGGTCCTATCTTTTTGAATTTTAACTTGTTATACTGCCTCTTTGGAAATATTTCTTTTCTTAAGTGTGCTAAAATCAAATCACCAACTTCAAAATTAACCTCTCTTTTGCTCAAATCTGCTCTGTTCTTGTACTTGATGTTGCTGTTTTGTAGCTGCTACTTTACCTGTTCATGTATTGCATGAATTTCTGAGGAAAACTCCTCTCCTTCAGGACTTCTCATTTCTTATTTTCCCAAGTTCTTCAATTCAGATACTCCTCTTGGGTGCATTCCATAAACTATATGGAATGGACTCTATCCTGTACTTCTATTAGGTGAATCATTATATGCATACTCTGCCTATGGTAAAATATGATCCAACTGTTTAGGATGTTCTCCTGCAAGACTTCTCAAAAGATTACCCAAACTTTTGTTCACTATTTCAGTTTGCCCATCAGTCTGAGGGTGATAAGATGAGCTGAAACTCAGTTTAGTACCAATCTTCTTCCAAAATTTCCTCCAAAAATGACCAACAAATCTGTTACCTCTATCAGAAACAATACTTTTAGGTAACCCATGTAATCTAACTATCTCTTTGAAAAACAAATTGGCAACATGTGTAGCAACACTGGTTTTATAACATGGAATAAAATGTTTTATTTTTGAAAATCTGTCAACTACAACATAAATTGCATCATTCCCTCTCTATGTCTTAGGAAATCCTAAAACAAAATCCATACTTACCATATCCCAGGGTCTGTCTGGAATAGGTAATGGAATGTACAGACCTGCATTTTGACTTTTCCCTTTTGCATATTAACAAATTTTACAATTCTTCACATACTTTTCCACTTCAAATCTCATCTTTGGCCAAAAATAAAAATGACTTAGTTGCTCATAAGTCTTATCAACACCAAATTGTCCAACAAGTCCACCACTATGTTTCTCCCTGATTAAATTTTCTCTCATGGAACAATTTGGTATGCACAACTGATTTCTTTTGAACAATAAACCCTCTTGCAAGAAATAATCTAACCACTGACTTTTGTCTATCAAAATAGGATTACAACATGCTTCAAATGATTCTTTGAAATCCAAATCTGTTTTATAGAGTTCTTTAAGAAAAGCAAAACCCAACACTTCAACTTGACTCTCTTGAACAAGAATGCTTTTTCTACTCAAGGCATCAACTACCTTGTTTGCTTGACCACTTATATGCTTCAATACAAAGTTAAAACTTTGAAGATATTCAACCCATTTTGCATGTTTTTGATTCAATTTAGGTTGTTGCATAATATGTTGTAAAGCATGATTATATGAATATAGCACAAATTATTTAGACATTAAATAATGTCTCCACTTCTTCAATGATTGTACAATTGCATAAAAATCCTTGTCATAAGAAGAGTACTTCCTCCTTGTCTCATTCAGCTTCTCATTGAAATATGCTACAGGCCTATCTTATTGACTTAATACAGCTCCAATAGCTTATCCACTGGCATCACAATTCACTTGAAATGGTTTCTTAAAATCAGGAAAAACTAAGACAGGTTTCTCAGTTATCTTTTGCTTTAAGAACTGAAAATTATTTTCATCTTCAAAAGTCCACTTGAATGGTTGTTTGTCCTTCTTTATGGTTTCAATGATAGGTGCATTGATCTTACTAAAATTCCTTATGAATTTTCTATAAAAACTAGCAAGTCCATGAAAACTTCTTACCTCAAAAACACTTTTAGATGAAGGCCACTCCACAATTGCCTTTATCTTCTCTGGATCCATTTTTAATCCTTCAGCAGAAATAACAAAACCTAGATATAACAATTCTTCTTTCATGAATGAACATTTCTTTAAATTTATCAGTAATTTCTCTTGATGTAACTTCCTTAAGACATAATTAAGATGTCTCGGGTGTTCCTCCTTTGTTTTGTTGTAAATTAATATATCATCCATTTATACTATTGCAAATTTACCAATAAATTCCTTTAATACTTCATTCATAAGCCTCATAAAGGTGCTAGGTGCATTTGATAAACCAAAAGGTATTACCATCCATTCATACAATCCCTCATTTGTTTTAAAGGTTGTTTTCCATTCATCTCCTTCCCTTATCCTAATTTGATGATACCCACTTTTCAAGTCTAGTTTTGAAAAATATCTTGCTCCACTCAAACAATCCATCAAATCTTCAATTCTAAGTAAAGGAAATATATGCCTGATTGTTATCTTGTTGATTTCTCTTAAATCAGTGCACATTCTCCAACCTCCATCTTTCTTCGGGCTTAATACTATAGGTACTGCACAAGGACTCAAACTTTCTCTGATCAAACCTTTGCCAACCAATTCCTGCCCTTGCTTTCTGATTTCTTCATTTTCTGTAGGATTCATCCTGTAAACTGCTTTGTTTGGAAAATTTGATCCTAGAATCAAATCTATCTGATGGTTGATTCTTCTTACAGGTGGTAATTCATCAAGCAAATCATCCACAATAATATCATAATAGTTCTCCAACATTTCTTGAATTTCAATTGGCAAATCAGAAATTTTAGTAGAAGTAAATACTACCTTAGGTTTGCAAACTAAAGCAAAATTTACCTCATCATCTTCAATTTGCTGCAAGTATTCTTTTCTACTCAACAATAAAGCCTTTGGATCAGAATTTTTGCTTGATGCATCTTCTTCCATAGGTAACAATGTTTGATTCATACCATATTTGAAAAACTTGTAAGTGTTTCTCTTTCCATCATGTACTGCTGCTCTGTCATACTACCAAGGTCTACCCAAAAATATGTGACACACATCCATAGGCATCACATCACACATGATTTTATCTTTGTAACTTCCCATCTGCAATTCTATTTCACATTGTTCCTTTACTATCAATTGATGTCCCTTCTGAAGCCATGACACCTTGTAGGGTGTTGGATTCCCTTGTCTTCAATTTCAACTTCTCTATCACCTCTGTAGAGACCAAATTATCTATATTTCCACTATCAATTACCAATTGACAGCATTTCCTTTGAACTTTGCACACACTTCTGAACAAAGTATTTCTCTGTGTTGGTTCAGCAACTTCCTTTTTTTTGTTTTAAAAAAACCTTGTTAACCACCAAAGATTCTCCTTTCTTTGGCACAATTTCTTTCTCTATTTCAAGCAACTTTACTGCTTCTTCTCCAGTCTGAGCAACAATTGCATTTCTCTGATTTGTCCCCACATTCTCTTTCTCTGGACATTCATAGGCTCGATGTCCTAATTTGTTACATCTGTAACATCTGACTTCTCTTCCTTTGTTTCTACCTCCTCTTCCTCTGTAAGAACTCCTTCTGCCACTTGTATCACCTTTTGTGGGTGCACACTGAGGTGAGTTGATGCTAGCTCCATCTCTTGGTGTTGTAGATCCTCCTCTACCACCTTGATTTCCTCTTCCTCGGAAAGTACCTCTTCCTTTGGCAGATTTATTTCTTAGGAGTTTTTATTCAGCTTTTAAGGCCATCTGGTAGGCCTCTTCTACTGTTTTAGGAGACAATATAATTATCTCATCTTGAATCTCCATTTTGAGACCATTTATGTACTTGGAAATATTCTCCGCTATATCTTCAATTTGTCCTACTCTTATGCTCACTTTGTAAAACTCTTCTGTGTATTATTTTACTATCATTAATCTCTGTCTATGATTCTGCATTTGTCTAAATAATGAAAGTTGATAATCACTAGGCAAAAAATTACCTCTCATCTTTGCCACCATTCTGTTCCAATTCTTGATTGGCTTCTTACCAACTCTCCTTCTTTCTACTTGCACTCCATCCCACCAAAGTGCTTCATGTCCTTTCAACCTTGTGACAGCAAACTTAACTCTCTTTTCTTCACCCATCTCTTCATAATCAAACAATTTATTCATTTCATTGATCCAGTCTATCAACTCTTCTAGATTCAATCCTCCTGCAAAAGCTGATACTTCAAGTCTAGGCTTGGATGTAGAGCCTAAAACTAATTTAAATAATCTCATATCAGCAGTACGATCAACATTTTCTTCTTCTTCTTTAGCTTCAAGTTCACTGACATCTTCAGGATCTCTCTGTTTTCCTACTTCAATTTCTTCCAATCTGGCTTGAATTTGCTGCCTAGTCTCTAGTACTTTAGCATTTGCAACTGCTCTACCTCTTCTTCTACCAGCACCACCTCTACCAATTCTGACAACCATATTGGATTTCTTTTTCTGACTTTTGGAATCCTGTTCAGTGTCTGAAAAATGCTCTGAAGACTACTTTGATACCACAAATGATAGCAGTGTGGGTGCAGGTGTTAAGGAGAGTTGTTCAAACTTGGTTTAAATGTTTTCTAACTCAGGAGGAATCTGTTCCTGATCTCCTATTCCACTCTCGGTCATCAAATTTTATCATATTTGTTTGATACACCTAATAAAATGCACATTCGGAAGCAAAAGTACCTTTTCCCTTTCAAAACATTATAATTCACCTTTATAATATGTGGAAGAAAAATCCCCTTTTGCCCTTCAGAAATGTATTAATAAACCTTTAAACAATGAAACCCTTTCAGGAGTGGGTCCCAGACTTTAATATGCTTTAATAAAACTCTCTTTGAAACAATATTCAAACCTTCGAAACACACGTTAAACCCTTCAGAATCAACGTTTAAACACCTTCGGAAATGAATATTTAAAAGCCTTGGCAATGTAATATTATGATGTGCTTTAAACAATTTTTAAAGCCTTTCGGCCTCACATATATCTGGATTTCAAACCTTAATAAAGTTTCATTGCATAAAACATCGGGTCCATACCTTTATTTAAACCTCGTGCAACTCCCGACGCAAACACCGTCAGATCTCCCACAGATCTAATCAGACGGAAATCGTGTTCATTTGACCTCCGAACTTTATCACCCAAAAGCAACGTGAAATGGGTGATTTCACGCCTGTGATGTGTCAAATTCTGATTTGATCGCATTCGATTGGATTAAAACCACTTGCATACTAAAATCTATGCGACAACAGTGCCCGGTTTCCTCCAAAGCCGCTTTTCTTCAAACTTTGTTTTAAAATCGCGTTCAAACGCGGATTTTCACCATTTCTTCGTTTTAACTTCCATTCCCCTTGAAACCCTCCTTTTTCCGATGCAAACCTCAATACACATAGAACAATTATCGAATATTTAAAATCAAGCCACAGAAATAGAACTTCTCTCGATTTCCTCTCAATCTTTGCACAGAAACTAATACACTCTCGATTCTACTTAGGAAACATATATATCAAATGGATTTTCGAAGGGATGAACCTCCTTTCTGATGCGTAACTTAATAACCATAAATAAATTAACACTTCCTGATCTCAAGCAAATGAACCATAATTCTCTAAATTCCTCCAAATCTTTACACAGAAGTAAATATACTCAAAATTCTACACAAAATGTATAATCAAATCGATTTCAAAGAGGTGAAACCCTCTGGGAAATTTTCCAAGCATACACAGATAGACAAAATTCTGCAATTTTATTAAAATAGAGGGAAAACCCTCTCAATCCAATCTTCTACGGCCAAATCCCGAGTTCCTCTTCCTCAGAGGTTAAAATTTATAGGTTCTTACATAACAATCGACCTCTTCTTGAGGATCGAATTCTTTAAATTTAGAAAAAATCCTAATTACATAATATCCTCCTTAAATCTATCAACTGAAGCTAAATATGTTGAAACAAATCTAAAACTGTTCAATCCTCCTAAATACTAGTTCAATCCTATCTATTGCAACTATAAATTGACAGCTAAAGGTACCAAAACCTTCTCTTGTAACTTTTTTTTAATTTTTGGAATAATTAATGAAGCCTTTTGTCTCTAAGCCTCATGCCCCTGCATCAGGTTTGATGTGCAAGTACACCTGTTCCCCAACTTGAAACTACTTAAACAAATAGTTCCAATCTTCATAGATCTTCTGCCTATCCTGTGATGCTTTCAGATTCCTCTTGATTACCTTCATTTCTAGTTCCATATTCGCTAACATGTCTGGTCCAATCAACACCCTATTAACTAGACCACTCTAGCTGATGGGAGTATTGCAACTCCTCCCATACAATGCCTCAAACTGAGTCATCCTCAAATATTTCTGATACCCATTGTTGTAAGCGAACTCTACCAGTGGAAGATACTCTTCACACTTTTGTTGTTGATGTATCACATACATCCTCAACATGACCTCCAATATCCTCGTGACCCTCTCTATCTGTCCATATGTCTGTGGATGATAAGTTATACTGAAGGCCAACTCTGTGCCCAAACCTGCAAACAATTCCCTCCAAAACTTGGAATTGAACTTTTCATCCTTGTCTGACACAATATTATGCGGAAAGCCATGCAATCTAACCACATCCCTGATGAATACCCGTGCTACATCATTCAGTGAGTATGTAGATTTCATTGGAATGAAGTGCACTACCTTCATTAACCTGTCCACCACAACCATGATCGAATCATGTTGTCTAGATGTACTTGGTAAGCCTGTGATAAATTCCATGGAAATGACTGCCAATTTCCACTCTAAAATCGCAATCGGTTGTAGTAGACCACCTGGATGTTTACACTATGCCTTGAGTTATTGACAATCAAGATAAAATCTGCTATGTATTTCTTCAAATTCAGCCAATAGTAAAACTTATTTATTGTTGTTAGTGTCTTCTAATAGCCTGTATGAACTTAATATGGTCTCACATGAAACTCCCTCAATATCACCTTTTTGAGTTCAATATTGTCCGGCACATATATTCTGTCTCTAAACCAGATCAATCCATCTGTTGTGAGACGATACTCCACATCCTGTGCACATGTACCTGTACCTGTATTTGTACCACTACATGTACCTATACCTGTACCACTACCTGTACATATACTTGTTCCTATACCACTACATGTACCTATACCTGTACCACTACCTGTACATATACTTGTTCCTATACCACTACCTTTACCTATACATGTACATGTACCTGTACCACTACCTGTACTCTGCTGCAAACTATGCTTAACATCCATATACCTAAAATCCTGCTGACCTACCTACAAGATCCTATCCTGCAGATTATTCCCATAGGAACTATTAGATGCTATATGATTCACCTGTATATTCCCTCTAAGAGAATTTGCACGCATGTTCTCTTTACCTTTAATATAACTTACCTCAAAGTCAAACTCACCGATCATGGCCAACCATCTAGATTCTGTGATGTTCAAATTCGGTTGGTCAAATAGATATCACAATCCACAGTGATCACTCATCAATACAAATTGCATGCCCAAAAGATAGTGCCTTCAAACACTCAATGCATGAATGATGATTTCCAACTCAAGATCTTGTGTCAAATAATTCTGCTCTTGCTCTTTTAGTTTTCGTGACCCATAACATATCACATGTCCTTCCTGCATAAGGACTCCACCAAGCCCTCTCTTGCAAGCATATGTGCATACCACAAAATCCTTGTTTGGATCTGTGATATTTAACACTGGAGCATGTGTCAAAAACTACTTCAACTGCTCCAAACTCAATGTACATTCTTCTATCCATTCAAACTTATTACCTTTCCTTTATAATGATGTGATAAGATAAGCAATCTATGAAAAGTTCCTAATGAACCTTCTGTAATAACTTGCTAATCCCATGAATGATATTACCTCATCCACATCCCTAAGAGCTTCCCACTCCATGATAGCCATTACATTTTCTGGATCTGTTATCACTCTTAAAATTTTGAAACATTTCTTTACATGGTCATATAGTTCACTCATCAAAAGGATAAGGTCTCCTTAGCCATTTCAAGTTGGTATAGGAAATTTTTGTTTTCGTTACATTTTTAGCCTATCCTGAGTTTCATGGTCACCTCCATTTATGTCATTTCATGTCCCATTAGTCCTCATATGGTGTCAGTTTTCATTCCCCATGCATTTAAAATAAAAAAGGGCACTTTTGTCAGTTTTTCAAATTTTCGTAGCGTTTTACACAACGGAAAAACAGGTTTTGCTACAAAACTGCCTGATAGTTTTGTAGTGAATTTGTCAGAGGTTAAACTAACTTTTCTTCGAAAATTTGTTTTCTAACCGGTCTTGTCAAATCAACTATGAAGTTTCATTCTATGATTGGAGGATTTAGGGTGGAGGTCATTCAAGTCTATTATCATTAATTCAAAGCTACATAGCCATGTCTGAGGTCATCATTACCTTCTTGGGCATGTATGTGTTATGATTGAAGTAAGAGCTATCAATTAAACCATAAAACCTTACCCCAATTAGCCTTTTTTCATATTACGCTATATCTTTGCATGAAATTCAATCCTTGGAGAGCTGCTTCATCGAGCCAAGCAGGTTGCTAGCAGATTTGAACTTTGCAGGTGTCATCAAGCATGTGAGGCTATGAAGATATAAAACACCCATGGCTACAAGAAGGAAAAAAAAGAAAGTTGGTCATTGCCATAGGTATGAGCCCATGGACATGAATTTACTCAATGAATACCCAACTGCCATGGAGGTTTTCAGAAGAACTGGTTGCTTGCAATTCTGTCAGAGCTTGTAGGGCTTTCATCTACAGGTTTCCAAGGAGTTTTCCACCAGATTCGTAGGAAAAACTTCAAAGGTTGGAATCTTGAACCTTACAGTGACAACAGAGAGCATCTCATCAGCAACAGGAATCCCTATAAGAGGGTAAAAATGGTTTAAAGGCATCAAATTCACAATGCAAGATTGCAAAGAGTTCATCAAACCAGAACACAGTGAAATTGACTTGATAAATGCTATTCCTAGGAGCTTCATGAATGAAAATTATTCAAAGCTGCTGATGATCATCTTTCATCTAGAAGTATTTTGCATCTTGAAGGAAAGGTTTCACATGTCTGTCTACTCCTATCATCTCAGGCTTCTTCTGCATTTTGTGGGTAAGAGGTCACTTGAATTGCCTTTTTATTTATATAGAAGTCTAGGGAAAATGTCAAATAAGGTTCAAATCAAAACTAAAGGCAATGAAACTTCTCTTTTTCATCATGGTTTGATTAAGATTTTGGTGTTAGAGGAATTGAAGAATTTAGATAGAGATTGGACTTCCTTCTTGTTCATGAGTGGTTATGAAATTGATGTTGTCACTCCTGAGAAAGCCTCTAAACCTAGAAATATTTCATCACCAACTGTGGCAGAGGAAGTTGAAGAAGGGAATAGATCACCTCCTCCAAAACCAGTGAGCATGGAAGAAGAACCTTTGCAGAATATTGGCACACCTAAAACAACACCTGCAAAACAGAAGCAGACAGTCAGCAAACAAGGCAGCAAGAGAGTCACTAGGAGCCAGATAGTGGCTAAAGGAAACTTGCAGGATATATTGCATGCAATTGACATTGAAGAATCTCCCATTTTCAAAGATTAATACATTGAAGATGGAGGACGAAAGATAAAGAAAGCTAAGACTGCTAAAAAACTAGAGTTTGTAGGTGATAATGTTGGTTTCATTTTTCAAACTAGGAAGCCAATGACTATACATGCAAGGACAACCATGGAAAGCGACAAGAGAATGAGAAAAACAATGAAGTTTTTTCCCAACCAGCAAACATCATAGATTTGTCTTCACCAGAAAAAGAAGAACTGGTTATCAAACAAAGAAAGGGTAAAGAGAAAATTATTGAAAAAATAGAAATTGAAACCCTTAAAGGGAATTTGAAGGAGGCAAGTAAGGATATATCAGTTTTGAAGCAAGAGGAAAAGAAACATAGAGCTGAGAAGGTTTATTTTTAACAAATGAGGAATATTTGGGAAGATCAAGTCACAAGTGTTTCAAAAACCTTGGACAATATAGAGAAGTCGATAAAGTGGACTCAACCACTAAGAGGAGAAGTAAAACATATCAAAAAGATAAAATTGCACTTGCAATCCAAGAACAGGGCATTAAACAACAACGTGCAAGATCTTTAGGAGCAATTGGATTTGATTCATGTGGAGTTGGAAAAGCTAGGATTGAAGATGATAGTGGTAAAAGAGCCCATTAGTCAAATAATTGTAAATGAGGAGGAAACACCACAGGAGTAATAAGTTGAGATAGAATATATTTTGGGAGGCTCATAACATGCAGAGAATTCAAGTTTTGCAGCTCGAGAAAAGTTTTTGAATACCATCTTGAAAATAGAAATTTCTGGTTTTTTACGCAGTTTCGTAGCGTACCTCAGCTTGAGGCCAGAAATACGCTACGAAAATTCTTGTAGGTTATTTTTTGCATTTAAACTCAGTTTTGGCATCTTTTAAGGAGGGATATCGATGGTTTGCAATGTTTCATGACATAATGAAGGTGATGGAACAGCAAAATAGTCAAAGAGATAGATGGAAAATCCATTTTTCCTACGCTACTAAAACTCGCTACGAAATTGTCTAAAACTGTCATGTTTTTGTAGCGAGGAGTTTTGAAAAATTTTGAGCATCTCAACAGTACATCAGCCAGATGGAGACCTCCAGCATGTCAGTGGGACATATCAGTAGAGAATCATGGCTCAAAAGGAGTTCCAGATAGCCAGCAAATCAGTCAAAACAATGTTTAAAGTCAAGGTCATCCATACCTAAAAAGTAGGATTGTGTTCCATAGATCTAGGGGTGCTTTGAAGATGTAAAGTGGTGGTGAATGATGGTGATTTGTTTTTTGATAATGTGACATTCATTATGTAGCCATTATGAAACTGTTTTACTAATAGGATAAACGAATGTGATAAATAGGAGATAGAGTCATATTAGGAGTTTGTTTTCTTTAATGGATAGCTGTCATTTTTCTGTTTTAAGTTAGTGGTTTCAGTTAAGATAGGCGTAAGAGTAGAATTCAAGGATCTAGCTAACTGGGCTGATCATCTTGATTGTAAATAATGTCTATTTATAGACTAAACATCGAAGAGAAAAGGGTTGGAGAATATTCCACCAAATTCTTGCTTGTATGTTTTATCCATTATCAGTAATACAAAGTGACATTCCACTTCCAGACCTGATATTCTCGTGAGGTTTTTTATGTGTTATAGATATGTATCTCTATGTTTAATCACTTGCAATATATTTCATCTCTAATTACTCATAATTCACAATTTTATGCTCTGACATCCTTTAGTGGTGAAATTATTTTGTTTTCCTATGTTGTGTGTGTGAATTATCTCTGTTAAAAACCTCTACCTGCCTCAATTTCCATGTGAAGAACCACTGTCACTAAGACTACGGATTATTGCCTCCATAAGCCCAATGGTAGCAAGCCTTCATTTTTCAACCTGCAATCATACAAAAACAAGTTACAATTCCATAGAGTTAGCCATCTAGTACCATCCTTATTCAAAATCACAAACCCCCTTTAAGAGAGCCCTCTCAAACAGAAGATGCTAATCTTCAGTTAGAAGTGGTTTGAAAGAGGTACATTGAGTTGATTGATGAGTAGCTAATCAAGATAAATTTGGTGATAACAGGATCCACTACTATGCCTTCCTTGGAAACAAAATTTCCCAAGTAATGTACGTATCTCTGAAAGAAACAACACTTGTTGAGCTTAGAATACAACTGTTGCTTTCTCAACAATATCAATGTTGTTGCTAAGTATTCAACATGATATTATTAATTTTTAGAATATACCAATATATTATCAATGAACACAATAAAAACTTGTCCAGATAAGTACACAACACACTATTCATCAAGCACATAAAAGTAGTTGGAGCATTATTCAAACCAAATGGAACTAAAAAAAACTCAGAATGTGTGTACTGGTATGAGAAATTTGTCTTGTAAATATCCTCTTCCTTGATGCATACTTGATGATGTCATGATCTCAAATCAATCTTCAATAACATTGTTTATCCCTTCAATTGATCGAACAAGTCATCAATCCTTGAAAACAGATGCCTTCACTTGATTGCCACTTTGTTCAAATGCCTGTAATCAATGCATAACCTGAGAGTACCATCTTTCTTCTTCACAAATAATATTGCTGCACCTCAAGGTGATACACTTGGCCTAATGTATCCCTTTTCTAGCATTTCCTTCAACTGTGGCTTCAACTCTACCAACCCCGGTGTGCTCATCCTATAAGGTGCCTTAGATGTTGGTGTTTCTCCCGGTACCAACTCAATAGAAAATTCTACTTCCCTATGAGGTGGAAACTTTGAAATATATGTGGGAAATACATTCTGAAACTGTTGTAGAACTGGGTAACTGCTCAAAATAATTTCATCCTCAACTTCCTTACCTTTGTCACTAGAAATGTGCACTACAAATAACAAACACCCTTTCTTATGATTACGCTTGGCCTGCGTAGTTATCACCATTCTAATTGATGATGATTTCTTCTTACCCCACAAGACTCTTTGTTCCCCATTTTCATCTAAGCACTCATTACCCTTGTCATAACAATCCACCTTGGTCCTATCAATATACCATGATTCCATATCCAAAATCATACTATACGATCCCAATGACAATACATTCAGATGTGCTAATGTAGGCATACCATTCAAGTCAAATGCATAAACTCTTACCCAATGATGAATTGTCTTCTTGATACCTGTATCCAACTACACTAACCAAGATTATACATGCACTTCCTTATTCAAAGAACACTTATCCATCGGGTCAAGATTAACATAGTTATAATTATATCTAGGGTCAATCAAAATAGAAACTTTTAGTGTCAGCCTAGTCATACTGCCATCAGTGATCAAAATTGCTCTTTTGAATTTGCATATTAGGAGTCCCATACCATAAATTTTCACCATTCCATTAGGTCATGGATTCATTGATGGTAGTGGTCTTTCATCAGTTTTCCCTCATGTGAAACTTGCTGATTCTCCTCTCTATGGTCTTTAGTCTTGAGTTACTTTCACTTTATGAGTCATGTTAGTAGGTCATAGGATGGGTCTCATTAGGTTCTAGGATCTCGCCATGGTCAAATTAATGAGCCAAGTGTCAATAAATATCAACAAAGTCATGAGGAGGTCTAATAAACTCAAAGTCACAGCACCTGGGAAGATAAAAGAAATGTTTTATTTAGCTTGATGTCATTTTCGCCTCAAAAACATGTTTTGAGGTGAAAACATGATACTTTACTTTTATTATCATCTTTATGTAATTTTATGTCATCATATGTAATTAGTCACACTTCAGAAGCTACTATCTCTACAAAGTCACCACCCTACCTTTCAAAGACGTTTTCCACAACATTTTCAATCTAGAAATGTGTTCTAAGTATGTCCATCAGAAAGATCTCGGAAAGAGCTTTCCAATGGTATATTACTCTCTCAAAACTGACTCCTGGATTGAAATCTATGCCTAAATGAAAGAAAGGTCCTCTATAGCCTAACCCTTCCCCTTTTCCCATTTCTTCTTACAATTTATTTCACAAAAAGTTTGAATTTTTCTTTATAAAACCCCTTTTCCCCTACCCGATTGCATCAATCGCATTGCAAAAATTTTAATAATTCCCCTAGATGTGATTAAATAAACCCATTCTCCTCATTTTTCCCTTAAAGCTTTATAATAGAGTTTTAAAATTTTTATTATAATTTCCCCCGATTTGATCGCACCTCCCCACTCCGGGTGCAATCGCGGCATTTTAAATTGCACATCCCGATTGACCCATCCGATCAAAAAATCGGCGGTACGTTGACCCCACCCGATTGCATCCCAACTAGTCGATGCCCATCCGATCGGACGGCCCACAGCCCATCGCTCCATCGCAATCGCATTGCCCTCAATATGTTACACCCATTCCCTTCTGATCTTCTGATTGCGATTGGTTGGGCCCCACCTTAACCTTTTCTGCCCATTTCCCAAACAAATGCGGATTTTTCCTTTGTAAAGAACAAAAAGTTATTTTTGTTTGTTTTCAAAGGATTTATGTTATCAGACTTTGTTTTTAATTATCCCCACCTTATTGTATTACTCCCGCTCCATCGCAATCGGCACTTCTTCATAATTCTTTAAAACTCCGCCGGCTCACCTCCAGGTTACGTTGCGATTGTTTGGTTAGTCCCAACTGTTGTGTAGATTAATCCGTCTTGCGGACAAGACCGATCTCTCTAGTACTAAAAGTAACTAGCAACAAACAGCCAATTATACTAATCTCTCTCTAAGCATACAAGATTCATAAAAATGCTATATAGGTGTAAGGCCTACCTTATGTCCAGCGCTTGCTTGATCTTGTTGAAGTCCTTCCCGTGCACTTGAAAGAACGTTCCTCGTGAATCTGTAGTCACAAACAAGCAAAAAGATTACATAACACCTATATAGACATTATTATAAATCATACTCATCATAAGGATCAAGGAATTTATGAAATAAACCATGAATAGACAGTTTAATGAGAGAAATGAGTATATTTGTATTAACTTCAAATAAAATGAAACCTTTACAACCTGTGCCTTGATGTCGTGCAGGTCCTCCTGGGGTCCGAAGCAGGAATCTCTTCTACTTTGACAAGCATTGCACTCTTTGAACCAAGACGGATAGAGATGAGTGATTTAACCTCACAGAAAGTCTTAGTTAACTGAGTCTGAATCTCAACAGCATTTAACCTCAAATATCTTAAAGCTTGAACTCCCTTTGAGGCTACCCAAGGCCTCTTTTTATAGTGGAAAAGAGGAGGTTTTATGTTCCAAATATGAAGGGATAGAATCCTCCTTCAAAGGGATTAGCTCCCTACATCAAGGGGTTAGCTCCATCAAGTGAGGGATGCATGAACCTTATCAAAGCGTATCCATTCCCGAAAATTCCCATCTAGAATCTTCTAGAATTCATCTGAAATCAACTTTTTATCTTTACTTTCTCGCCTTTTTGAGTTTTACAGAGGTCCGCACCTATAACACAAAGAACGTGTGGTATGGTTCCGCAGGAGAGCTGAACTTTAGGTGCGGGACCGCAGGCAATGAATAGAGAAAGTGCGATACCAATGTTTAGGGGATTTTTAGGAACTTTTCTCTAATTTTGAAAGCTTGACATGAGGAACTGATATGTTAGACTTGCAAAAGGAGGAAGTATGAGTAATAATGAGCTCATACTCATAGAAAAATGTCAGGATGACAATTTTTAGTGTAACAAATTTCCCCCTAAAGTGCAAAGTCTGGAATAGATGAAGCTGAAGTCTGTCATATATGAAGAGTGCAGTACTTTATCATTTCAAAGATCATCCTGTGGACACCCCAGTCGGAACCTGTAAAAACATTCAATGCAAAAAATATATACATATATATGTCATCACTGAGGTAGGCATTCCCATACTCAGATTAAAACTAACTAGAAACTAACTCAAATCGTTCTGATACAGGAATGATTTTAATATTACATCAATAGTGTAGACACAGCATGGGCACAGCCATCTGTAATGAATAGTCTATTGTATAATAATAGAACTCCTCGCAGCCTGGATGGTGGAAACTAGATCCAGGGTCTTGATCTCCGCATCTCAAAGTAGTACGATTCTATCCATGTGAATAAATGTGTTGAAGTCGAACATGGTAGAAACCACTTGATTACCAGTCAATGATGTGAACTGTTAACAAGTGTGAGAGAAACCACCAGTAATGTCAATGGCTCTCAAAGTACCCAGTACAATCCATGAAATGTGAATGAATGAGCTGAAGTCGAACATCTCATGGAATCATTCGATCGAAGGTCAATGATGCAACCTGTCGTCGAAGGCGAGAAACCTGCCATTGAGGCATGCAGATTTCAAGGTACTGACAATTTCTGGATCAACTTTCTAGATAATGTGCTGATGTCGATAGAAAGTGATCTGTCATAGGCAAGCCTACAACACGAAATCATAGATCAAGTTTTGAAAATATATTAGCAAGGACTGACTCAGGGATGGTCAAAATGGATGACAGATATTTTGCAGATGAATGGTTTATTTGAACTGTCCTCTTGAACACATAACGACACTGCAGATGGCTTGGTAACAATTGACCCAAAGCTAATACCCAGAAACCGGTTGAAGACTTTCAATGTGGTTTGATTAACTGTTAGGCAAAGGATTTCCCAACCCAGGTGAATGAAAGTGTCGTGTTCAAGAGTGGTTGACTGAATTTTCGAAAAATTTAAAATATAACAAACACGCCCATTTTTCTCTCTTTTTCCCCCACCATTTCTGGCAAGTACCTCTTTATTTTTGACAAGCTTGAGGAGGATAACATTTGCTTGATTATAAGCTCATCATTCGGATGAGTCCAACTTAGTTTAAAATTCGAACCCTAAGAAGGAGTGGTTCGTTCCTGTTGAAAATTAAACAGGTCCTTTACTGTTAAGTTTTAACGAGTCCAGTATAAGAGAAACTCGGTGTTTTTCAATTTTAGGGAGTCAGAAGAAAAACTTAAGAAAACTCCATGGGTGTACTTTTTCGTAAATTTAGTCTCTCGAGCCGAAAAAGGATAAAATAATGCAGGAGAGAACTCTATTGACCATAATTAGTCAACGTATACCTTTTTCGTAAATAGTCCATTTCAGTCCGTAAAAGGGGTAAACTTATACCTTTGGAGCATGTGTCAAAAACTACTTCAACTGCTCCAAACTCAATGTACATTCTTCTATCCATTCAAACTTATTACCTTTCCTTTATAATGATGTGATAAGATAAGCAATCTATGAAAAGTTCCTAATGAACCTTCTGTAATAACTTGCTAATCCCATGAATGATATTACCTCATCCACATCCCTAAGAGCTTCCCACTCCATGATAGCCATTACATTTTCTGGATCTGTTATCACTCTTAAAATTTTGAAACATTTCTTTACATGGTCATATAGTTCACTCATCAAAAGGATAAGGTCTCCTTAGCCATTTCAAGTTGGTATAGGAAATTTTTGTTTTCGTTACATTTTTAGCCTATCCTGAGTTTCATGGTCACCTCCATTTATGTCATTTCATGTCCCATTAGTCCTCATATGGTGTCAGTTTTCATTCCCCATGCATTTAAAATAAAAAAGGGCACTTTTGTCAGTTTTTCAAATTTTCGTAGCGTTTTACACAACGGAAAAACAGGTTTTGCTACAAAACTGCCTGATAGTTTTGTAGTGAATTTGTCAGAGGTTAAACTAACTTTTCTTCGAAAATTTGTTTTCTAACCGGTCTTGTCAAATCAACTATGAAGTTTCATTCTATGATTGGAGGATTTAGGGTGGAGGTCATTCAAGTCTATTATCATTAATTCAAAGCTACATAGCCATGTCTGAGGTCATCATTACCTTCTTGGGCATGTATGTGTTATGATTGAAGTAAGAGCTATCAATTAAACCATAAAACCTTACCCCAATTAGCCTTTTTTCATATTACGCTATATCTTTGCATGAAATTCAATCCTTGGAGAGCTGCTTCATCGAGCCAAGCAGGTTGCTAGCAGATTTGAACTTTGCAGGTGTCATCAAGCATGTGAGGCTATGAAGATATAAAACACCCATGGCTACAAGAAGGAAAAAAAAGAAAGTTGGTCATTGCCATAGGTATGAGCCCATGGACATGAATTTACTCAATGAATACCCAACTGCCATGGAGGTTTTCAGAAGAACTGGTTGCTTGCAATTCTGTCAGAGCTTGTAGGGCTTTCATCTACAGGTTTCCAAGGAGTTTTCCACCAGATTCGTAGGAAAAACTTCAAAGGTTGGAATCTTGAACCTTACAGTGACAACAGAGAGCATCTCATCAGCAACAGGAATCCCTATAAGAGGGTAAAAATGGTTTAAAGGCATCAAATTCACAATGCAAGATTGCAAAGAGTTCATCAAACCAGAACACAGTGAAATTGACTTGATAAATGCTATTCCTAGGAGCTTCATGAATGAAAATTATTCAAAGCTGCTGATGATCATCTAGAAGTATTTTACCTGTGAAGGAAGGTTTCACATGGTCTACTCCTATCATCTCAGGCTTCTTCTGCATTTTGTGGGTAAGAGGTCACTTGAATTGCCTTTTTATTTATATAGAAGTCTAGGGAAAATGTCAAATAAGGTTCAAATCAAAACTAAAGGCAATGAAACTTCTCTTTTTCATCATGGTTTGATTAAGATTTTGGTGTTAGAGGAATTGAAGAATTTAGATAGAGATTGGACTTCCTTCTTGTTCATGAGTGGTTATGAAATTGATGTTGTCACTCCTGAGAAAGCCTCTAAACCTAGAAATATTTCATCACCAACTGTGGCAGAGGAAGTTGAAGAAGGGAATAGATCACCTCCTCCAAAACCAGTGAGCATGGAAGAAGAACCTTTGCAGAATATTGGCACACCTAAAACAACACCTGCAAAACAGAAGCAGACAGTCAGCAAACAAGGCAGCAAGAGAGTCACTAGGAGCCAGATAGTGGCTAAAGGAAACTTGCAGGATATATTGCATGCAATTGACATTGAAGAATCTCCCATTTTCAAAGATTAATACATTGAAGATGGAGGACGAAAGATAAAGAAAGCTAAGACTGCTAAAAAACTAGAGTTTGTAGGTGATAATGTTGGTTTCATTTTTCAAACTAGGAAGCCAATGACTATACATGCAAGGACAACCATGGAAAGCGACAAGAGAATGAGAAAAACAATGAAGTTTTTTCCCAACCAGCAAACATCATAGATTTGTCTTCACCAGAAAAAGAAGAACTGGTTATCAAACAAAGAAAGGGTAAAGAGAAAATTATTGAAAAAATAGAAATTGAAACCCTTAAAGGGAATTTGAAGGAGGCAAGTAAGGATATATCAGTTTTGAAGCAAGAGGAAAAGAAACATAGAGCTGAGAAGGTTTATTTTTAACAAATGAGGAATATTTGGGAAGATCAAGTCACAAGTGTTTCAAAAACCTTGGACAATATAGAGAAGTCGATAAAGTGGACTCAACCACTAAGAGGAGAAGTAAAACATATCAAAAAGATAAAATTGCACTTGCAATCCAAGAACAGGGCATTAAACAACAACGTGCAAGATCTTTAGGAGCAATTGGATTTGATTCATGTGGAGTTGGAAAAGCTAGGATTGAAGATGATAGTGGTAAAAGAGCCCATTAGTCAAATAATTGTAAATGAGGAGGAAACACCACAGGAGTAATAAGTTGAGATAGAATATATTTTGGGAGGCTCATAACATGCAGAGAATTCAAGTTTTGCAGCTCGAGAAAAGTTTTTGAATACCATCTTGAAAATAGAAATTTCTGGTTTTTTACGCAGTTTCGTAGCGTACCTCAGCTTGAGGCCAGAAATACGCTACGAAAATTCTTGTAGGTTATTTTTTGCATTTAAACTCAGTTTTGGCATCTTTTAAGGAGGGATATCGATGGTTTGCAATGTTTCATGACATAATGAAGGTGATGGAACAGCAAAATAGTCAAAGAGATAGATGGAAAATCCATTTTTCCTACGCTACTAAAACTCGCTACGAAATTGTCTAAAACTGTCATGTTTTTGTAGCGAGGAGTTTTGAAAAATTTTGAGCATCTCAACAGTACATCAGCCAGATGGAGACCTCCAGCATGTCAGTGGGACATATCAGTAGAGAATCATGGCTCAAAAGGAGTTCCAGATAGCCAGCAAATCAGTCAAAACAATGTTTAAAGTCAAGGTCATCCATACCTAAAAAGTAGGATTGTGTTCCATAGATCTAGGGGTGCTTTGAAGATGTAAAGTGGTGGTGAATGATGGTGATTTGTTTTTTGATAATGTGACATTCATTATGTAGCCATTATGAAACTGTTTTACTAATAGGATAAACGAATGTGATAAATAGGAGATAGAGTCATATTAGGAGTTTGTTTTCTTTAATGGATAGCTGTCATTTTTCTGTTTTAAGTTAGTGGTTTCAGTTAAGATAGGCGTAAGAGTAGAATTCAAGGATCTAGCTAACTGGGCTGATCATCTTGATTGTAAATAATGTCTATTTATAGACTAAACATCGAAGAGAAAAGGGTTGGAGAATATTCCACCAAATTCTTGCTTGTATGTTTTATCCATTATCAGTAATACAAAGTGACATTCCACTTCCAGACCTGATATTCTCGTGAGGTTTTTTATGTGTTATAGATATGTATCTCTATGTTTAATCACTTGCAATATATTTCATCTCTAATTACTCATAATTCACAATTTTATGCTCTGACATCCTTTAGTGGTGAAATTATTTTGTTTTCCTATGTTGTGTGTGTGAATTATCTCTGTTAAAAACCTCTACCTGCCTCAATTTCCATGTGAAGAACCACTGTCACTAAGACTACGGATTATTGCCTCCATAAGCCCAATGGTAGCAAGCCTTCATTTTTCAACCTGCAATCATACAAAAACAAGTTACAATTCCATAGAGTTAGCCATCTAGTACCATCCTTATTCAAAATCACAAACCCCCTTTAAGAGAGCCCTCTCAAACAGAAGATGCTAATCTTCAGTTAGAAGTGGTTTGAAAGAGGTACATTGAGTTGATTGATGAGTAGCTAATCAAGATAAATTTGGTGATAACAGGATCCACTACTATGCCTTCCTTGGAAACAAAATTTCCCAAGTAATGTACGTATCTCTGAAAGAAACAACACTTGTTGAGCTTAGAATACAACTGTTGCTTTCTCAACAATATCAATGTTGTTGCTAAGTATTCAACATGATATTATTAATTTTTAGAATATACCAATATATTATCAATGAACACAATAAAAACTTGTCCAGATAAGTACACAACACACTATTCATCAAGCACATAAAAGTAGTTGGAGCATTATTCAAACCAAATGGAACTAAAAAAAACTCATAATGTATGTACCTAGTCCAGAAATTTGTCTTGTAAATATCCTCTTCCTTGATGCATACTTGATGATATCATGATCTCAAATCAATCTTCGAGAACACTATTTCTCCCTTCAACTGATCAAACAAGCCATCAATCCTCGATAACTGATATCTGTTCTTAATGGTCAATTTGTTCAACAACTTATAATGAATGCATAGCCTGAGAGTACCATATTTCTTCTTCACGAACAATACCGGGGTGCCCCGTGATGATACACTTGGCCTAATTTATCCCTTATCTAGTTACATTTCCTTCAATTGCAGTTTCAAATATATTGAACTCCGGTGTGCTCATCCTTGTGCCTTAGATGATGGTGCTTCCCCTGGTACCAACTCAATAGAAAATTCTACTTCCCTGTGAGGTGGAAACTATGAAATATATGTGGGAAATACTTCCTAAAACCGTTGTAGAACAGGGTACCTTCTCAAAACATCTACATCCTCAACTTCCTTACCTTTTTCACTAGAAATGTGCATTGTAAATAATACACACCCTTTGTTGTGACTACGCTTGGCCTGCATATTTTTCACCATCCTAACTGATTTTGCTTTCTTCTTACCCCGCAAGACTCTTTTTTCCCAATTTTCATCCAAGCACTCAATAAACTTGGCATAACAATCCACCTTGGTTCTATGAAGATATAGCCAGTCCATATTCAAAATCATGTTATACGATCCCAATGAAAATACATTCATATGTGCTTAGGTAGGCATACCATTCAAGTCAAATGCACAAGCTCTTACCCAATGATGTAATATCTTCTTGGTACGTGTAGCCAGTTGCAATAACAAAGACTCTGAATGCAATTCCTTATTCAAACCTCACTTATCCACCAGGTCAAGATTAACATAGTTATAGTTATATCTAGGGTCAATAAAAATAGAAACTTTTAGTGTCAGTCTAGTCATATTGCCATCAGTGATCAAAATTTCTCTTTGGAATTTGCATATTAGGAGTCCCATACCATAAATTTTCACCATTTCATTAGGTCATGGATTCATTGATGGTAGTGGTCGTTCATCGGTTTTCCCTCATGTAACACTTGCAAATTCTCCTCTCTATGCTCTTTAGTCATGAGTCACTTTCACTATGTGAGTCATGTTAGTAGGTCATAGGATGGGTCTCATTAGGTTCTAGGGTCTCACCATGGTCAAATTAATGATTCAAGTGTCAATAAATATCAGCAAGGTCATGAGGAGGTCTAATAAACTCAAAGTCACAGCATCAAGGGAGATCAAAGAAATGTTTTATTCAGCTTGATGTAATTTTCACCTCCAAACCATGTTTTAGAGGTGAAAATATGATACTTTTCCTTTATTATCATCTCTTATGTAATTCTATATCATCATATGTAATAACTCACACTTCAGAAGCTGTTATCTCCACAAAGTCACCATCATGCCTTTCAGAGAAGTTTTCCACAGCATTTATAATATAAAATCATGTTCTAAGTATGTACATCAGAAAGAGCCTGGAAGGAGCTTTCCAACGATATATTATACTCTCAAAACTGACTCCTGGATTGAAATTTATGCCTAAGTGAAAGAAGGTCCCCTATAGCCTAACCCTTCCCCTTTTCCCATTTTCTTCTTACACTTTATTTCACAAAAAGTTTGAATTTTTTCTTTATAAAACCCCTTTTCCCCTACCCGATTGCATGAATCGCAATGCAAAAATTTTATAATTCCCCCGATGTGATTAAATAAACCCATTCTCCTCATTTTCCCTTAAAGCTTTATAATAAAGTTTTAAAATTTTTATTATAATTTCCCCCGATTTGATCGCACATCCCACTCCGATTGCAATCGCAACATTTAAATTGCACATCCCGATTGACCCATCCGATCAAAAAATCGCCGATGCGATTGACCCCACCCGATTGCATCCCAACCGTCGATCTGCCCATTTGATCAGACGGCCCATAGCCAATCGCTCCATCGCAATCGGCAAAATCCCTTTGCACAATACACTTTGCCCCGCTCCCCTCTTGATTTCCGATTTCGATTGACCTTTGGGTCCCACCTTAAGCCTTCCGCCCATTTCCCAACCAAATGCGGATTTTTCCTTTGTAAAGAACAAAAAGTTATTTTTGTTTGTTTTTCAAAGGATTTATGTTATTGAACTTTGTTTTTAATTATCCCCACCCTATTGTATTACTCCATCGCTCCATCGCAATCGGCACTTCCTCATAATTCTTTAAAACTCCGCCCGGCTCACCTCCCGATTCCCGATTGCGATTGTTCTCTCGGTCCTACTGTTGTGTAGATTAATCCGTCTTGCGGACAAGACCGATCTCTCTAGTACTAAAAGTAACTAGCAACAAACAACCAATTATACTAATCTCTCTCTAAGCATACAAGATTCATAAAAATGCTATATAGGTGTAAGGCCTACCTTATGTCCAGCGCTTGCTTGATCTCGTTGAAGTCCTTCCCGTGCACTTGAAAGAACGTTCCTCGTGAATCTGCAGTCACAAACAAGCAAAAAGATTACATAGCCCCTGTATAGACATTATTATAAACCATACTCATCATAATGATCAAGGAATTTATGAAATAAACCATGAATAGACAGTTTAATGAGAGAAATGAGTATATTTGTATTAACTTCAAATAAAAGAAAACCTTTACAACTTGTGCCTTGATGTCGTGCAGGTCCTCTTGGGGTCCGAAGCAGGAATCTCTTCTACTTTGACAAGCATTGCACTCTTTGAACCAAGACGGATAGAGGTGAGTGATTTAACCTCACAGAAAGTCTTAGTTAACTAAGTCTGAATCTCAACAGCATTTAACCTCAAATATCTTAAAGCTTGAACTCCATTTGAGGCTACCCAAGGCCTCTTTTTATAGTGGAAAAGAGGAGGTTTTCTGTTCCAAATATGAAGGGATAGAATCCTCCTTCAAAGGGATTAGCTCCTTACATCAAGGGGTTAGCTCCATCAAGTGAGGGATGCATGAACCTTATCAAAGTGTATCCATTCCCGAAAATTCCCATCTAGAATCTTCTAGAATTCATCTGAAATTCACTTTTTATCTTTACTTTCTCGCCTTTTTATGTTTTACAGAGGTCCGCACCCATAACACAAATAACGTGCGGTATGGTTCTGCAGGCAAGCTGAAATTTAGGTGCGGGACCGCATGAAATGAACAGAGAAAGTGCGATACCAATGTTTAGGGGATTTTTAGGAACTTTTCTCTAATTTTGAAAGCTTGATATGAGGAGCTGATATGTTAGACTTGCAAAAGGAGGAAGTATGAGTAATAATGAGCTCATACTCATAGTAAAATGTCAGGATGACAGTTTTTAGTGTAACAAATTTCCCCCTAAAGTGCAAAGTCTGGAATAGATGAAGCTGAAGTCTGTCATATATGAAGAGTGCAGTACTTTATCATTTCAAAGATCATCCTGTGGACACCCTAGTCGGAACCTGTAAAAACATTCAATGCAAAATATATACATATATATGTCATCACTGAGGTAGGCATTCCCATACTCAGATTAAAACTAACTAGAAACTAACTCAAATCGTTCTGATACAGGAATGATTTTAATATTACATCAATAGTGTAGACACAGCATGGGCACAACCATCTGTAATGAATAGTCTACTGTATAATAAAAAAATTCCTCGCAGCCTGGATGGTGGAAACTAGATCCAGGGTCTTGATTTCCGCATCTCGAACTAGTACGATTCTATCCATGTGAATAAATGTGTTGAAGTCGAACATGGTAGAAACCACTTGATTACCAGTCAATGATGTAAACTGTTAACAAGTGTGAGAGAAACCACCAATAATGTCAATGGCTCTCAAAGTACTCAGTACAGTCCATGAAATGTGAATGAATGAGCTGAAGTCGAACATGTCACGGAGTCATTCGATCGAAGGTCATTGATGCAACCTGTCATCGAAAGCGAGAAACCTGCCATTGAGGCATGCAGATTTCAAGGTACTGACGATTTCTGGATCAACTTCCTAGATAATGAGTTGTCGTCGATAGAAAGTGATCTGTCATAGGCAAGCCCACAACACGAAATCATAGATCAAGTTTTGAAAATATATTGGCAAGGACTGACTCAGGGATGGTCAAAAATGGATGACAGATATTTTGCAGATGAATGGTTTTATTTGAACTGTTCTCTTGGACACATAACGACACTGCATATGGCTTGGTGACAATTGACCCAAAGCTAATACCCAGAAACCGGCTGAAAACTTTTCAATGTGGTTTGATTGACTGTTAGAAAAAGGATTTCCCAACCCAAGTGAATATAAGTGCCGTGTCCAAGAGTGGTTGACTGAGTTTTTGGAAAATTTAAAATATAACAAACACGCCCATTTTTCTCTCTTTTTCCCCCACCATTTCTGGCAAGTACCTCTTTATTTTTGACAAGCTTGAGGAGGATAACATTTGCTTGATTATAAGCTCATCCTTCGGATGAGTCCAACTTAGTTTAATATTCGAACCCCAAGAAGGAGTGGTTCGTTCTTGTTGAAAATTAAACAGGTCCTTTACTATTAAGTTTTAACGAGTCCAGTATAAGAGAAACTCGGTGTTTTTCAGTTTTAGGGAGTCAGAAGAAAAAAGTAAGAAAACTCCGTGGGTGTACGTAAATTTAGTCTCTCGAGCCCGAAAAAGGATAAAATAATGCGGGAGAGAACTCTATTGACCGTAATTAGTCAACGTATACCTTTTTCGTAAATAGTCCATTTCAGTCCGTAAAAGGGGTAAACTTATACTGAAGGGACGATTGTTCATTTACTTTAACGAGTTCGAATAGTCAAGTACTCATCAATCTTTTCATATTTAGAGAGTCTGAAAAGGGCTTAAAAGAGAACTCCATGGTTTCGCTTTTTCTGTAAGTTTGAATGAGTTAGAAAAAGGGATAAAAATGTACTCATATGGCCGACTTTCAATTTAATTTACGAGTAGGAAAAGACGGAAAGAACTCGGCATTTTTATATGTTTTACGAGAATGAAAAATAGCGAAATGATCTCGGGATTTTCATGAGTTTAACGAGTCTTGAAAATAACCAAAATTGACTCCAATATTTCGCTTTTTCGTAAAATTTTTAAAAGAGTCTGAAAAAGTGATAAAAGTATGCTTTTTGTTGAAAAACGATCAATTCTCCTGAAAAATCCAATTTCTGCACAAAAACTTGAAACATTACACATACCTGTTTAAGATAAGTAAAAATTCTTTCAAAAATACCCTTTTTAAAGTGAAAAATAAATAAATTAAAAATTCATCCATTCGAAAAAACTTATAAAAAGGACTTTTTCAATTTCATTTTTACCGTTCCTTTGAAGAAAGTTCCTGTGAAGATTCTGGAAAATCTGTCCGTTGGAATCGAGAACCGCCAGTCCTAGGTAATCCACAACCTCTCAATCTTGTTTTTCATCCGTTTCAAATTTGTTTTTAGGCTTTAGTTTGTATTTTTGGGGCAAAAAATGGTTTAAAAGTTCGCCCGTGGGGTCCGCAGGTGTGACACACGTTACCTGCGGACCCCGACTTTTTTCTATAAGAAAAAAGTCGTGGGTTCCGCACCCGGCACACAGTACGCGTGCGTATCTACACACTGTTTACAAAGCGTAGGTTCGGTACCCGCGCGGTTGGATTTAAAACATATATTTCTCATTTATTTCCCAAAAAATTTCAAATAAGACTGTTCTAACTTGCCTTTTTATGCATTGTAGGATTGACAATATGCTGATCTGGCGAGAACGTGAACACGAGGAAGTGGATGAAGTTGGCATACTCCATTTTCCCACACAACAGGCATTAAGAGCATGTGGCTTGTACAAATTTTGGGCCATTTCAGGCATGAGGGCACAAGTAGAACTCCTGACATGGTTGGTGAACAGATGGAATGTGACTGCTTTTATTTGGTGGCCGTGTTTTGTTTGGGACTAGGCCAGGTGGCCAGTCTGTCGCTAATCTCCAACTAGAATTCTCCAATGACCAGGCAAATCCTCGGGACAAACGGATTGACATAAAACACATCATCCGTCCTGAATTGAAAGTTATTGCTTTTACTGTTACCAAACTGTGTGGGAGTGCTGCGCTTCATGTAGCTATTGGTTCCCAAATGCGTATTGCCGTGGACTGTTTTCGCGGCACCATCTTTAACTGGTGTGAAGCTGTGTTGGCTAATGTAAAAGGCCAACTAACCAGAGCAAAAAATGGGAAACTGAATAATTTTGGATACGGATCCATCGTTGTCTTTTTCTCTAGAGAGGATCCCCATGTTAGCTCCTCAGAGTATTGCTGTTGATGCCGGTCGACTTCGAGAACCGAGGATGGTTCATTGGTCCGCATTGATGGTTCGTCATGCTATCGAGGGTATTGAGATTGTCCGATTTCCTTCTTCATATTTTCGTTGGCTAGATCGCCAACTTTTTGTGATAGCGGATTTTCCATACGCCGGGATAGATTTCCGCGGCGACCGAGAGATGGTTCTCCCAGCAAGGGAACAGTGGGATGAGTCAGGTACAATCATTTTTCAACGTTTGCTAAATTCTAATTTTTTTAATTTTTTATCGTCTTTGAAAAATAATAACCAAAATTTTTTTGAATACAGATGTGGGTCCACAAAGACCAGCCCATCTCCAACCTTATGAGAGAAGACAACCAGTTGCGGCCGCACCAGCCCCAGCAGGCCAATCAGCGGAGATTTTGACTGATTTAGAGCATCATCTAGAGCGTTTGACTCTAGATATTCCAGAGACGAGCATAGATGACATTCCTCTCAGGTTGCAGAGATATGTGATTGGAGATCTAGGACCTTTTAGGAGGTTCCTATGCAGGGTAGCCCGAGCAGTGGTTTCTTATCGTGATCATCATCAGTGATGGGATGATCGTGTAGACTCATATTTTGACTTTTGAGTTATCATTTTTTGCCGATCATAAGGTGTTTCCAACCTATGATCGAAGACGATGTATATTTTTTGAAAACACTCCTATACTATGATATATCACTATTTGCCGGCTATCTGTATACATATATGAATGCGTTTGATTTACTGTTTTGATTATTGCAAATGTCTATTTATCATACTAGAAGAAATTGAATCTGCTAATGTATTCAAATGTCTTGGAATATACTGATATTCAATATAATCAAATTCACGTTCCAAAAGATGAACTCTTAAAAATAATCGTAATAATACTGGATTTATAATGGTATAAACCCTGTTAAGCTGTAATACAACAAGTTCAGAATCTAGCCTTACAATCAAACTTCGAATTCCAAATGATATGGATTCAGATAATAACTCAATCACTGCACTATACTCGGAAATGTTATTTGTTGTTTGACCAAGGCTTTCTCCATGCATGGATACTAACTCGTCAGAGGGTGAATAGATAACCTAAGCTGCGGAAGAAATGTTCCGTGTACTATGACAAGCACCATCATCAAAACCAATGTAGGTTTGAAGAGACGTCGACATCTGCAATATCAAGAGTAAAACTCAGATAAGCAGGGATAGTGATAAAAACACACTCTCTAAAATAGGCACACTTTTCTAATCTAAAACACACCAACAGTAAAGAAATCTAAACTAACAAAATCTCCACACCACATTTAAGCATAATATCGCTTTAGATAGAGCCCATTTCTGGGTTTATCCAAAGGGACACCGTCAAAATCTATCAACTCATAGGCCCCTTTTGCTAACTTTCATTTAACAATGTAAGGACCATGCCACATAGGCACGAATTTGAATCCAACCTTACAATCAAACTCTGAATTCCAAATGTTATGGATTCAGATAATAACTCAATAACTGCACTATACTCGGCAATGTTATTCGTTGTTTGACCAAGGCTTACCCCATGCATGGATACTAACTCGCCAGAGGGTGAATAGATAACCCAAGCTGCGGAAGAAATGTTCTGTGTACTACGACAAGCACCATCAGCAAAACCAATATAGGTTTGAAGAGACATCGACATCTGCAATATCAAGAGTAAAACTCAAATAAGCAGGGATAGTGATAAAAACACACTCTCTAAACTAGGAACACTTTTCTAATCTAAAACACACCAGCAGTAAAGAAATCTAAACTAACAAAATCTCCACACCACATTTAAGCATAATATTGCTTTAGATAGAGCCCATTTCTGGGTTTATCCAAAGGGACACCATCAAAATCTATCAACTCATAGGCCCCTTTTGCTAACTTTCGTTTAACAATGTAAGGACCATGCCACATAGGCACGAAATTCCCAGCTCCTAGCTTGTCGTTAGCTTGATCATAAAGTAAAACTAGGTCTCCTTCTGAAAAATTTCGAGGGGTCACACTTCTATCATACTGAGATTTTATCCTTTTAACATGAGCCTCGTTTGCTATTGCATCATTTCGTTGATTCTCATCTAATTGGGCTAAGTACAAGAAACGTTTCTCCTCTTCAAACGTAGCTGGAAGTAATTCTACGGCTAATTTTAGTGACGGTATTTCGCATTCAATCAGCAACACAGCTTCCAAACCGTAAACCAGTTGAAAAGGAGTGAAACCCGTTGATGTTTTGACTGAGGTTCGATATGCCCAAAGCGCTGAAAATAACATGGAATGCCAATTTGTCTTGTGAATACCAATGATTCGTTTGATCATGGTGACTAAAAATTTGTTAATGGCTTCAACCAGACCATTGGCTTGCGGATAATACGGAGTGGAACTATCGTGGTGCAAGCCAAGTTGGTCTGTTAGTTCAGTCATCATGACATTATGAAAATGACTTCCATGATCTGTAATAATAGCTTGAGGAACACCGAACCTAGCAATTACGTGATTAAATACGAAAGTTGCAGCAGTCTTGCCGTCAGCCGAAAATGTAGGCATCGCCTCGGCCCATTTTGTAAAATAATCTACTGCTAAGATAATATAGGCATGCCCCCCAGCCGAGTGAGGGTTACATGTAATAAAATTGATACCCCATTTTGCGAAAGGACTAACAACAATTATAGGGTGAAGAGGAGCGGGTGGTGCGCGCATTTTTCGATAAAAAATTTGACAGTTGTGGCATTTCCGAACCGCATAAATACAATCTTTAAACAACGTTGGCCAGAAATATCCTGCATGAAATATCTTTTGGGCTATGGCATACCCAGATATATGACCGCCACATGCTCCAGAATGGCAGTCATTTAACACCTTTTCAGCTTCTTCATGAGTTAGACAACGTCGGAAAATAGAATCCGCTCCACGACGATAAAGTGTATCACCAATGATATTATAATGTTGGGATTGGAAGCGTATTTTCCGTCGCTGAGTTCGTGAGATGTCAGGCCAAAAAGATTGGGTTTGGAGATAAACATTAATATCTCCATACCAAGGATCAAGTGTAATGATGAGAAACAAAGATTCGTCCGCAATGGACTCTTCTGCCACTGTTTCAGTATCAGTAGAGGGGAAATCGCACATCAGTTCCGCAAATACCAAAGATTTCTTTGCCTTGGATTTTTCAAATTCCAAGTCAAATTCTTGCAGGATAACTATCCATTTGGAATATTTTCCCCCTAGCAATTTTTTGGTCAAAATATACATCATAGGGTTGCAATTAGAAATTACCGTGGTTTTACGTAACAAGATGTAATGTCTAAAACGTTGAACAACTTGAACAGCTGCCAAGGCCAATTTCTCCACATGTGTGTATTTGATTTCAGTCGGATGCAGATTCCGACTAAGATAATAAATCACATGTTCATTGTGAGATTCATCTTCCTGAACTAGTACCATCCCAATGGTGGAATGAGAAGCAACGAGGTACAAAATTTAATCTTGGTTGTAGTTGGGAGGATGCAATAACGGTGCATGGGTCAACGCATGTTTAAGTGCATCAAAAGATCGATCAGCGATCTCGTCCCAAAAGAATGGAATGTTCTGTTTCAACATCCGGGTAAATCCCTTTGTAAGCTCGGCATAGTTAGGAATAAATCTACGTAAAAAGTTTGCTTTCCCCTGCAAACTCTGGAGTTGGCGCAAAGTCGAAGGAGGAGGCAATTTAACGATGGCTTCGACCTTCGATGGATCAACGCAAATACCTGCTTTCGAGACAACAAATCCCAGTAATCGACCTGATTCTACGCATAAAACACATTTATGCGGATTCAGCCTTATCCGATAATGCCTACATCTCATAAAAATTGCTCGTAAATGAGTGGGATGATCGGCCCTACGTAATGAATGAGCAGGTAAATCATCGAGATATGGCTGAACAATGTGCTTAATGTCATGAAATGCATAAGACATAGCCCGTTGAAAAGTTGCTCCAACGTTTTTTAATCCAAAAGGTAGTTTACAATAAGCAAACGTTCCCCATGGACAAATAAAAGTTGTTTTCGGTTGATCAGCAGGGAGTATGTTTATTTGATTGTAGCCGGAAAAGCCATCCATGAAGGAAAACAATTCACTTCCAGCACAATCATCTATTATTTGATCGATATAGGGAGTTGGATAATTATCTTTTGGACACGCTCGATTAATATCCCTATAATCGATACATACTCTTATCGTTCCTTGTTTTTTGGTCACAGGAACAATATTCGATACCCAATCTGTTAAGGGAATTGGATAAATGAATCCTGCTCGAAGTAATTTTTCAACTTCAATTTTTATAGCAGCAACTTTTCTAGGATGAATTTGACGTAATCATTGACGAACAGGTTTAGCATCCGGGTAAGTCTTAATCTCATGAACTACGATCGATGGATCAATTCCTGGTATTTCTTCATAAGACCAGGAAAACACGTCACGGAATTCTTGAAATAGGGCTTTATAAGTCTGAATTTCTTCATCTGTACAACAAGCACCTATATGAATGTTTTCAATTATTCCTGGTTTTACTGAAATGTCAATTGGAACCGTTCTAGATATATTTTCCAAATTTAACTCAGAATCAGGATTTTGCAAAGGATTCTGCGGTTCTTTAACATATTCAGCAGTAAAAATTGAAGCGAAATCATCTTCAAAATGATCTAGCTCAGGTAAAAATGAAGATCGATGATGTAGATCTTCCCATGGTAAATCATCAACAGACAAAAACTCACGAATTTGTTCATCTGTATGAACAAGTTCAGGAAATGTCATTGTAACTGAACTAGATATAGAAAATGATTCCTCTTGGATCCCATTCATTGGATCAATTTCGGTTGAAGAGGGGTCGGAAAGTGACTGTACATCCTGGTATGCAATTTCAAATGGACTCAAGGGCATCATGCCATCAAATGAATCAATCTCGGATTCAGAAGGTACGATCCAAGGATCATCAAACATAACAGTGTCTGACGAAATCATGTGAATATTTGCAGTAGAAGGCGATACGTTAGGAGGAGGAAAGGAAAAATTTCCTAGTAAACCAGAATCTTTAATCAGACCCACTCCAACATCCTTATAAGGGATAGCCGTTTTACCAACATGCTGGATTGTTTATGAAGAGGCTGGGTCGGACGAGAAATAAGTTAACTGATCTATTGTCATGATGTTTCCTTGATATGGAAATTTTATGAGTCGAAAGACCGAAGAAACAACAGCAGTCATAACATAGGACCAACTACGACCCAGAAGAAGGTTGTAATCTAGAGGGGCATCAACCACTTCCACATCTAGATTAACGATTTTACCTTCGACCCCTATGGGTAAATCCTACAAAATACCAAAAGGTTGAAAACCTCGACCATCAAAATCCTTTAGAATTGTCGGAGATTGGTTAAGTGTAGGAGAACCAAGCGATTTCCAACACTGAATTGACATAATACACGTTGAAGCTCCCTCATCAATCACAGTCCGAAAGATTGGTTTGTTTTTGACTAACACTGGAATCTGAAAAGCCATTTGGTGAGGTAGGCGAGGTGTACTATTTTCTAAATCGAAGATTATAAGGTTAGAATCCTGAACATCGACGGCTCCTATGGCAGACAATAATAATTTACGTTGTGCTGGACACGATTGCAGCACTTCCAAAGCTGACATTGCTGAAGGAGAAACAACTAAGTCTTCAACAATGTTGTAATTCTGAGCAGCTCTCGCATGTGGATTGAAAGCTGATTTACGAAGAACACCTTTAGCAGGCAGTTTGATTATTAAGTCTGGATTTTGTTTCTCGATCTGTAGCGGACCAGAAACAGGAGGAGGTGTAGTTGATGTGTTTGCATTAGAAGATTTTGCTTCTTTACCATCAACAGGATTCTTAGTACCGTAATCTTGCGATCGCGTCGCAATCCTTACATGAGACATCATCATAATAGGCTCTTCTAAAGTAGTCGAGGAAGAACTAATCATCTTACTATCTTGAATTGGAAAAGGATCCTTCAAGACAGCAGGTTGTTGCGATCCTTTAACGAATTTCGTAACTTTGGCTCGATATGGACATTCTTTCGTGAAATGATCTTGTTCACAAATGAAACAAGGATAGCGAGGTTTACGTTTTTCGTCATTGGATTCATCTTTATCAGTTTTCTCTTTCGAATTCTTTTTGTTTTTGTTCCTCCCCTTCTTTTTACCACCGGATTTTGATTTTGTCGTAGATGTTTCAACGACATGAATGTCGGCAGAATTTCGGGGAATCAGGTAAAGTTATAATTGGAGAATAATTATTTGAAGATTTCCTCTTGCTTTTAGAATTAACTGTACCAATCATACCGTCAGCGGCATGAGACCCTGAAGGAGCTGCAGCTATTTGACCTTGCTTTGGAAGATCGGGAATTTTCTCATGTAAAGTACCTGACTGTGTATATACGAGGTCAAGGTACTGAGCTTGGGCAATTACTTGCTCTTCAGTAAAAACACTAGCCTTAGCTACATCTTCAGTGATCTTGGGTAACAATGATTTAACAAACCATTCTGCCAAAATTTGATTTGGAATATAAACTTTCACCAAACGCCTCCTACGTCGCCATTCATGAATATGATCAGAAATATACGTTGACGTAGATTGTTTTAGCAAAGTTAATAATTCCATGCCATTGTCGTATCTGACAGGCAACTGAAAATGAGTCAAGAAAGCAGTTGCTAACTGACTAAAGTTATGAAACGAGCCTCGTGGCAACTCAATGTACCATTTGGCTGCAAAACCTATGAGAGTTCTTTGAAAAAGATGTAAACGAATCGAATCATCAATAATTGAATTAGATGCACACCAAAGGTGATAAGTCATAACATGATTCGATGGATCCTCTCCTGACTTACCTTCAAATTTTGGTATATCACTGGGAAACTTATGAGGCATTGGCGACCAATTTTGATAATAAAAATGGGATCATTCGTAAGGCGCGTCAAATCAGGTAAGTCCAAAGTTGCGATAAATGGTAATTGACGGTTAGGGTCACGAAAAATTTGAGAAGCCAAAGCAGATCCAGGAGGCGGATACCCAGGATAACTAGGAATCAGATTTGCATTAGGTATTGTGTAACCTCCCAGAAAACCAGGATGAACTGGACCATACTGAGGTTGTTGATAAGTATAACCAGGGTACAGTTGATACTAATAGTTCAGATTCTGTACATAGGGACCGAATTGCGACTGTCCCTGGTACGGTTGATACGTAAATTGAGGTTGACTTGTAACAATTGTACTTATACCAGCTTGTCCTGCAGGCATCTGAACTGTAGTCCGAATGGAAGGTCCTGAATGAGGTACAAAGACTTGAGGGATTTGCACAGATACAGGGATAGAAGAAGACGGTGCTACAGATACTCCAGAAACAGGTGTGACAGGTTGAACAGACGTTGGAGCAATTACAGCAGTTTGAGGCGGAGTCTGGGGTGCACTAGGCCCAGACTACTGAACTGAACTAGGTGCAGGAGTTTGAATAGCTGGCTGAACAGGTTGCTGGGTTGGACCAAAAACCAAAGGCTGTCCAGGTTGATAAGGCAACTGCACATTAGGCTGCAAAGGCTGTTGATATTGGGACGGATCCCACACCATAGTTCCGGGGTATTGTCCCATAGAAGGTTGAACGTAAGGACCAAAACCTGGTTGAACGTAGGGTTGATTAGTAAGTGGTAAATTTCCGGCTCCTTGAATAGATGGTTGACCAGAAGGCTGTTGGAAACCTTGAATTGGGTACTGACCTTGAGGTTGATAACCCTGAGGTGCGTACTAAGGCTGGGGTTGATAAGGACCCTGAGGAGCATATTGTGCTTGGGGTTGACCTTGAGGAATGTACTGTCCTTGAGGTTGATAACCCTAAGGTATGTACTGTCCTTGGGGTTGTCCCCGAAAATAATATGATTCCATAGTTTGTCCTGGGAAAAAGCTACCTTGAGGTTGTGCCCCGGGTGGTAACTGACTACCTTGAGGTTGCCCCCCAGGCGATAACTGACTACCCTGAGGTTGCCCCCCGGGCGGTAACGGATTTCCTTGAGGCTGTCCCCCAGAAGGAAACTGACTGCCTTGAGTTTGAGGATTTGGAATATTATCAGACATCATAAATATTTGATCTGCGTTCGACGTTTCAATTTTAAGTCCATCAAGACCAAATGATAACACATTTTTGATGGGTTGAGGAGTTGCTCCCGAGAAAGTACCAGACAAAGACTGATATCCTGAAGGAACAGAAGGACCACCATGTAAAAATGATTCTGGCGTTTGAGAAAACATGGATGACTCTCCGGCCATAAAAGATGACGGATAATAACCTCTGGGTGTAGGATGAAATGGAATTCGAGGTGGATAAAAAGAAAGACCTGGATTCTCTAAAAATTTCGTTAAAGAGAGATACCAAGGATTAGTTCGAATGGGGCTGTAGAAAATAGATTCACGCTCCCTAAGATTTAACAATTGAGGGGAGTCGGGAAGAGATATGTCTTCGTCTGGATTAGTAAGTTCTTCAATAGAAATAAGTCCAGAGGGAAGATTATCTGTAATGATATTTCTTACCCTAGGTGAACCTGGATCGCTAGAGGTTGGTGTAATAAATCCTGAGGATTTTTCCAAAACAGAAGATTCAGTTTCAGGTTCAAAGATTTCAGGTTCGTCAGATAATTCACCAGAAGGAGAAATACTTTCAGTAACTTCAGAAACTGAAATCAGTTCTTGAATGTATTCTGTTGTAGGTATTTGATGATCAGGATGTATAACTATAGATGAACTTCCAATTTCTATTGATCTAATTCTACTACTACTGGATGCTACCAGAGCACGAAGCCCTTCAAGTTGACTTGGTGAATATTCAGGGGGTTTCCCTTGTATTCTCCGAGATTGTCTCGGCAATTCCGCCACGATTAAAAATTATCTAATCACATGCAAACAAAGAAAAATTTCAATGAAAACACCTAAAGTCTCTAAGAAAAAAACAATTGAATCATTCGCTTAAAAATCTAAGAGTTCAAACCACACACAAACAGTAACTTTCAGTACTAAAAACACTAGTTGGTGATGAAATCCAACTTAGTAGAATTTTAACACGAAAAGGGCGGTTGGAACAGTTACCCCGACAACCTGCTTAATGAAACAGACCGGTGCAAGTTTCTCCACTATACCATCTCGAGTGAAGATAACCCTCCGGAGAGTCCAAGTGAGTCTAGCCGACGTCTGTTCCAGGTACAGTGGGATCTTCCCTCCACCGTCACCTTAGGAAAGAATCCTAAAGATCATGGCCACTAAGGTTACCAACTGAAACAAATATACCTAGGGGAACAGTCTACGATCCGACACACACGCAAGGGTGGAGTAACAAAGCTCAATCCCCTTGAAGGCTCCTTGAAATAATCCAAGGTTTACCGACAAGTGACCCCTGGCTCCTTGACAATGGTCTATCCGAGGTTTACCGTTGTTAATACGTGTATATCTTCTATCGTTCCCAATGAGGAAGGATTGATTACCCCACTAGTTCAGATATGATCTCATGCTTGAATCCTTTAGGAGGAGCTTCCCAGAGCATAGATGCAACAATTGGAATTTCTTCCTACCGCAAGATTTATCTACTTGTTTGTTTTAGCTATCTTGGAGAGTTAATTACTCCCTACACCAAGATACTAGCCTAAGCTATGTTGGTGATAAGAGCCCTAGAAATAAAAGATTACTAAATGAATTTTAATTAAGCGTTACTTTTATGAGCTGTTTCTTAAGTCAATGGGTGTGGAAGTGAAACTTTGGATGATGTGAAGACTCGATTTCCAAAAAACACTAAAATGCACCTAGAATGATAATCAATTATTTTTCTTTCAATGAACTTCTATCTAAGAAAGAGTTGGAGAATGCAATTCTTTTAATAAACAATTCCTTCTTTAAACATGAAGAATGATTGAAAGAAAATATTTTTTCTTTTCAACGATGATATATATCAAGCTCATAAAAAACCCCTTTTTCTTTCCAAACTTGAAGCTACAAAACAATTTTCCTTCAAAAGAAAGCTATAAAAAATAAAAACTACTCAAAACCACAAATTCTAATCTTGAGAACTATGATTTTAAACAATCTAAATTGAGTAAAAGCTTTAAGATTTTTTTTTGAAGAATGTTTTCCTTAGTTATTCAACAAACTAAGAGTCTATTTGTTTAGAATAACAAACAGATCAAAAACACTCAAAATATGTTTTTTTTTATAAAAATGAAATTCAAAACTTTCAACCAAGTTTTTTCGAAGATTCGCAAAGAAACAAAAGGCTCTATTTCTCAATAAAGGATGTTTTCACAATTAGGTCGGATTCAAAAAGACAAAAAGAGATCAATGTAATCTTAGATACTTCAAACTATCAAAGCTTCGAATCGCTACAAAGACCAAGTGGAAAAACAATCCAAAATGCAAAATCTTCTAGAAAATCATCAAAACATCAATACTGTTGGAGTTCATTCACAAAAAATTCTTGACAGAAACAATAATCAATCTGGGCAGAAACCAAAGAGCTAAATCCAAATAAAAATAAACTAGAGAAAGAAATCTAGAGGTTTTCTAAAATTTTTACAGGGTCCGCAGGCAACCAGTATTGATAGGTGCGGTCCCGCACTGTATTCTTAACAGAAAGTGCGAACCTGCCCGCACTGTCAAAATAATCCAAAGTGCGGTCCTAATAAAAATTATAGAAAAACTTAAAATATTTCTAAATTTTCAAAAACAGGGAAAATATAAATTACCCAGACATATATATATCAATCAAAAACCAGGAAATAATGTTTCCTCAAATCAAAAATAAAAGAGAACCAAAAACAACAAGTTCTTTCCCCAGCGGAGTCGCCATTTTGTTGTGTAGATTAATCCGTCTTGCGGACAAGAACGATCTCTCTAGTAATAAAAGTAACTAGCAACAAACAACCAATTATACTAATCTCTCTCTAAGCATACAAGATTCATAAAAATGTTATATAGGTGTAAGGCCTACCTTGTGTCCAGTGCTTGCTTGATCTCGTTGAAGTCCTTCCCGTGCACTTGAAAGAACGTTCCTCGTGAATCTACAGTCACAAACAAGCAAAAGATTAAATAGCACCTGTATAGACATTATTATAAATCATACTCATCATAATGATCAAGGAATTTATGAAATAAACCATGAATAGACAGTTTAATGAGAGAAATGAGTATATTTGTATTAACTTCAAATAAAAGAAAACCTTTACAACCTGTGTCTTGATGTCGTGCAGGTCCTCTTAGGGTCCGAAGCAAGAATCTCTTCTACTTTGACAAGCATTGCACTCTTTGAACCAAGATGGATAGAGGTGAGTGATTTAACCTCACAGAAAGTCTTAATTAACTAAGTCTGAATCTCAACAGCATTTAACCTCAAATATCTTAAAGCTTGAACTCCCTTTGAGGCTACCCAAGGCCTCTTTTTATAGTGGAAAAGAGGAGGTTTTCTGTTCCAAATATGAAGGGATAGAATCCTCCTTCAAAGGGATTAGCTCCTTACATCAAGGGGTTAGCTCCATCAAGTGAGGGATGCATGAACTTTCTCAAAGTGTATCCATTCCCGAAAATTCCCATCTAGAATCTTCTAGAATTCATCTGAAATCAACTTTTTATCTTTAATTTCTCGCCTTTTTGAGCTTTACAGAGGTCCGCACCCATAACACAAAGAACGTGCGGTATGGTTCCGCATGCGAGCTGAACTTTAGGTGCGGGACCGCAGGCAATGAATAGAGAAAGTGCGATACCAATGTTTAGGGGATTTTTAGGAACTTTTCTCTGATTTTGAAAGCTTGACATGAGGAGCTGATATGTTAGACTTGCAAAAGGAGGAAGTATGAGTAATAATGAGCTCATACTCATAGAAAAATGTCAGGATAACAGTTTTTAGTGTAACACCCACCTAAAAGCCCTCCGCTCTTTCAATGAAAAATCACTCTTTCCTTTGTAAAAGCGCAAATAATTTTTTATTTGTTTTAAAAGGAATTCCCCTATATCCCCCTTGGCTTTCCTCTCACCTATTCCAATCGCATCGGAGTTTTTATGCCTCATTCTAATACACCTACCCCTCTCTCGCTCCAATCCCCGATTGCGATTGCGATTGCACCATTGCATCGCAAGTTTTCTATCACTGCATTATGTGTCAAACCTCCTCCGATCTTCCAATTGCGATTGTGATTCTGGACCACATCCCTTTCCCTTCACTCTTTTCCATAAAAAAGCAGACTTTACTTCATTTAAATCATAATTTCATTTTTCAAAGGCATTTTCTCCAAAGTTGGTTTTTTCTTCAGAGAGTAATAACATAAATAAATAGTCAAAGGCCGTGACCTAAATGTGAAACAGAGACTTCTACAGCAGCAATAAAATAGGGATCTGTACTTCAGATTTCCTATTTTCACTCATTCAGCATAACAGTGAAACTTCACAGATGGTCAAATTGTGTTGTTCTCCCTCTTTTTCAGGGGCATGCTGTTGGTTTCTTTCTATGATCGGATTTCAGTTCTTGAGCTGGTAAAACAGCTCCCTTTTCTGTGGATATATTTCCCCACATTTATGTCTATTTAATGTAATTTTCAGTCATTTGTAAGGGGAGTAAGTAGGGGAATAGTGTGGAAATTAAGGAGGATGCTCTGCACTCCACTGTAACAGTTTGACAGGGAATTAATAAGATATGTAGCTCTGATTTGTAGGATCCATGTGGTATGAATTTTAGCATTTGTTCTCTCCTTTGTGTTCATTTGTAAATTGTTATGTTTACCATTCATTCATAAACATCTCGGGTTGAATGCTTTCAAGATAGATAGGTAGAATCCACTTTTAATGCTCTGCCTTGGGAAATCATTCAATATTCTGTGTTTTCTTCTGTTTGAAAAGGATCCATCTCCTATGCCCTTTTCAGCTCCTCACCAGTCTTACCATCCCATCATATTTAAACTTAATTGTTAAAATTTCTTGCCTACCTTGCCCCACGAAATACCCTGTATCTCTGGTTTAATTCCCCACATTCAAACTGCCCCATTTCTTCCATACAACCCTGAAAAATCCATTCATTTAAATATTTCCCATTATTATACCTAGCCTAATATCAGTTCATAATCGTACTTTGTTGAATATCTTTTTATGGAGAGAGCCCTCTCCTGACCTTGTAGGGCTAGCTACAAGGCTGAGGGTGGTTTAAAGGTTACCCTAATTTTCCTTCCTTCAGCCTGAGGTCTAAATTAGGTGATAACATTTCTGGCGACCATACTAGGGAGATTTAACACAAAGATTCATCACCTCAGTAATATTTTCCTTGTAAATTTCTGGACTCTGGATGGAAATGTTCAGAGTTTTCTAGGCTAAAATAAAGCCGTGTACAATAGAAATTCGATCACACTAGCTTCAAGAAGATACACAAGGGCCAATCCTGATCCAAATACTCCCCCTGTGTTTGAAAATCCTTATCTCATTCCAAGAATAGTCAGAAGACAAGAAGGATCACTAAGTCCTAGACCTATTTACAGATCCCATACTTGGCCCAGTGAGTGGTTGTTTGTAGAGGATATTTATTTTGATGAGTGTTTTGAGCTTTCTTTATTCAGAAGTAAATCTGAAACTGCACTTGATGACACAGTTTTAGATCTAAAATTTCTTGTATATCTTGAAGTTCAAAGGGCAAATACATCAATTGATGATTATATTCTGAATTCTCCTCAGACTATTATCACTATAACTGATATCGCTCGGCCTTCAGAGTTATTAGAAACAAAATTTCCTCCCCCTAATTCATCACCATTCCCATCAGTAAATTCTCAGCTTTTATCTCCTCCATCAACACCTCCCTCAAATCCCAGTAGCACAAACACTGTTGTAAATCCACCTTCAGTCATGGCTGCCCGGTATGCACCCCTAGCTTTACCTCAGAATCTAAATGATATGCCTGCTGATTATCAAAGTAAAATACCTATCTTTGATGCCACTCGAAGCATCACAGCCTAGCAACATGTTGATAAGATGAATGACTTTTTTGATCTTCATGAAGTAGAGGCAGAGAATGTAACAACAAGGTTTTTTTTCCAAAGCTTTGGATGTGAAGTTAGAAAGTGGTTCAGAGCCTTACCAACAGGCTCTATTCACACTTTGCAGGAGTTACATACACAGTTCTTAGACCGATGGGAGGTAAAGAAAAACCCACTCCAAATTTTGTCCGAATATAAAAATATTAAAAGAAATGTGGGTGAAACTATACAGGATTATTGTATAAGATTTAATGTTGTATATAATGCTATTCCGGCTAATATTAAACCCCCTGTGGGATTATCCTTGCTCAAGTTTCTAGATGGTTTCGATGTTGATATGGCATATCAGCTGCGAGAAAGAGATCCTACCACACTTGAAGACATGCAGAAGATAGTTGTGAGCATAGAAGCGAATTTGCTAGCCAAAAGAGCGCGGACTAGAGCTAAAAAGAGAGTCACTGTGAAAGAAGAAGCGTCTCCTTCAGACAGCAAGATGGACACTTTGATCTGGACAGTGGAAAATATGGTTGATCGGATAACCATTTCAAATAGGCCTGAAGCACAAATAAGGAATCCGAATTTCAGAGGACATCAGCAGCCGCAATTTAGAATTAAACAAAGAGAATAGAGAGCGCAGGACCAAGCAGCACCACAACAGCAGATCAGAACTCCTTTGTAGCAGAATTACATTTAGGGAACAGAGACGGACAATGGTGATGATCCTATGATTGAAGCCAATCATTTCTTCACAGCAGACGGTGCACCAATATTTCTCACAGAAGATGAATAATATACAGCGACTGCAGAAATTTGAAGAGATGAAGATTTCATTTTGGCTAATGATACAGTATTAGAAGAAAAGTTTGATGATTTCCAAAGAGGATATATGAACGCTTTATTAGCGCAATAGAAGCAATACTCTTTGAGGAGCAAAGATGTGCCACATAGTCCCATTCATAAAAGAAAAGAGCTGCAATCGAGGAACGATTCTCCAAATACTCAGAAGAAAGGGAAAGAGTCTACCAATCCTTCCCCCAGCAAAACATCTTCAATGATCAACACTGCAAATGAAAAGAACCAGCAGAGCGCAGCAAAGGAGAAAATAGAGAAGAAAATATCATCTCGTTAAAGAGGTATAAAAAGTCCCTTGTTTTAATTTGAAGAATGAAATTTCTAAGCTGAAAGTTTCCATGCCCTTGACTGAGTTGGTGAAAAATAGTGCTTATAAACATCAGGTGTCTAGAATTTTGTAAATAGACTCTGTATCATATATGGTAAATGTTGAATATGATTACCCTGAACTCATTTTTGGTCTAGCCACAGAATATCAATCTGAAGAAAGTGAATTCCCTCCCTTTTACCTGAGTCTTAGATTACATGAGTTCATCTTACATAATGCTATGTTGGACTCCGGAGCCTCACATAATTTGATGCCTAAAGCCATTATGGAGAAGTTAGGACTTGATATTACCCAAAAATACCATGATTTGTATTCTTTTGACTCAGGTAGGGTCCATTTTATTGGTCTCATCAAATACTTGGTATTATCTTTAGACCAAATCCCAGCCAAGAATGTTTTGATGGATGTAGTTGTTGCCGATGTTCCACCACGGTTTGGAATGCTTCTATCCAGGCCTTGGGGTGAAAAACTTAAAGGAACCATGCATCTTGACTTATCTTATGCCACCATTCCTGTGTTTTGTCAGTTGAGAAAACTATATAGGGAGAAGAAAATGAAATATATGATCACTAGCAAAGAGAAGCCAATTAATCATCCCATTAATATAGTTCACACAGATTTAGAGTCCTTTGTATTATATTCAGATGGTGGTTTGAATGATGAAAATTTTCATTTGGTACAAGTAGAGGAGATACCTGAAATTTTAGAAAATTTTAGGGAGGTCCTTAAACAGGAAAAAGACAAAGCGGAAAGCATTTCTAAGCTTCCTGCCTGCCAACAGAAAAAAGACAGTGAATAGCAGAAATATGTAGAGATCAGTCAAGATAAAGTGGAGAAAGAAACAAAATTTCAGCATCTAGCAGAAGAGGAAGAAAGCCTTTGGAGCATGGACTTTGATGGAGCTGTTGGTAAGGACAGTGCTGGTATTGGAATATGGATTCGGAGCCCCACTTTCCAGCCTGAAAAATTTCCTATTAATGTTAGAGTCTGTACTTACAATTTGGCTTTTGACTGCTCTAACAATGAAGCAGAGTATGAAGCTTTGATTGCAGGTCTGAAAATTTTGAAGAAGCTAAATGCGAGTATTTTTGTCTATGGAGATTTAGAGCTCATAATCAAACAGGTCAAAGGAGTGTATCAAGCAAAGCATCCAGGATTGAGGGCCTATAGAAACACAGTCCTAGACATTTTGAGGAAATTTCCTGATTACACTTTAACAACAGTACCCAAAATGCAGAATCTTATTTCAGATTATCTTGCCACTACTGCAACCAACTTGAAAATTTCAATGAACTCCAGCAACAAGTTTGAGATTTATGTCAAAAATAGGCCTGTTGTCCCCAAAAATCTAAGGTATTGGAAAGTGTTTTGGGATGACAATGAAATCAATGCTTTTTTGCAGAGAAAAGGAAAATTCAAAGATACTCCCATAGAAGGTGACTATGAGGTTGATGATCAAGAAATCTAATCAAATCAGATGGACATATTGCAGCTGAAAGACAATGTAATTCCTAAAGGTCTCATACCTTTAGAGGAGCTTTTTTATCAGGATGATGTAGCAAAGAAACCAAGCTTGGTGCCTACTAAAAAAGGAGTTGAAGATGTGAATCTTGGAACAGCAGACAAGCCCAAGTTTTTGAAGTTATCTAAAGCATTGTCTCCTAAGGTAAAGGAACAGTATGTTAAACTACTTTCTGAATTTTCTGATGTGTTTGCATGGGATTATTCAGATTTGAAGGTGTATGACAAAAATATAATTCAGCATACTATTCCCATCAAGCCGGATCAGAATCCATTTAGATAGAAGTTGAGAAGAATCAACCCAAAACTGCTGCCATCCATTGAAAAAGAGGTAAATAGATTATACAAAGCTGGTATCATTGTTCCAATTAGATTTTCTAAATGGATTTCAAATTTGGTCCCAGTACGTAATAAGACAGGAGAGATAAGGTTATGTATAAATTTTCGAAATCTGAATAAAGCATCCTTAAAGGATAATTATCCACTTCCGAAGATGGACCATATTCTATAGAGAGTAGTTGGAGCATCAAGGATGTCACTACTCGATGGCTACTCAATTTACAACTAGATCTTGGTGCATGAGAAATACCAAGACAAAACTACCTTCACAACACCCTGGGGAACTTTCCAATATGCCAAAATGTCATTTGGGCTGAAGAACGTTGGAGCTAATTTCCATCGAGCAATGGACATTGCTTTTGCCAATGAAAAGGATGTTTTTCTTATTGTTTATTTGGATGATCTGACAGTGTTTTCTGGTTCTGATGATGAGCATTTACACCATTTGACAGTTTTTTTTCAGCGATGTAGAAAGTTTGGGAATTCTCTTAATCCAAAGAAAATCCTTTTTTCTATGGATGAAGGCAAGCTGCTAGGGCATATCATCTCTAAAGATGGTATCCGCATTGATCCTTCAATAGTGGAGGTAATTTAGCACATAGACCTTCCACGAAACAAAAAGGAGATTCAGGCATTCAATGGTAAGATGAACTTCTTGCGTAGATTTATACCCAATTTGGTTGAACACTTAAGATAAATGACTAACATGTTAAAGAAAGATAGCACTGTCAAATGGAGTGAGGAGGCTATCAATTCATTTAATATGGAAAAATTTTCTCTATCCAATGCCCCAATCTTGATTAGTCCTGATTACACTCAAGATTTCATTATATTTTCATTTGCATCGGAGCATACTATGGCTGCGGTTTTGATGCAGAAGAGAGATCAGATTGAAAATCCATTTTCCTTTTTCAGTAGGACTATTAGAGATGCTGCCTTGCGGTATAATATTATTGAGAAAAAAGTGTTGGATCTTATAAAGGCATTGAAGTATTTTAGGGTCTATATTCTGCATTCACATACTATAGCATATGTTTCTAATGTAGCAGTAAAGGATGACCTGATGCAAACTGATCCAGAAGGTCGAAGAGGTAAGTGGATAGCAGCTATGTTGGAGTATGATTTGGAGATCAAACCCACAAAGTTGATCAAAGGACAAGGCTTGGCAAAGCTAATGGCTCAATCAAACCTGCATGCCTTGGATATAAACCTCATAACAACAATGTCAGAAGATGAAGATGAAGGTTTGCTTGTTCCAATTTCAAACATTTTTTTACAATCCCCATGGTATTCAGATGTTTTTTATGTTCTTCAGCATCTTTCACCACCTCCAGGGATGTCCAAGAGCAAAGGTAGATCGTTGAAACTCAAGTCTGCTAAATATTGTATTTTAAACAATGCTCTCTATTATGCTCAATTGTTTGGTTGAAGATGAGGCGCAGCAAGTGATGCACGATTTCCACAAAGGTGATTGTGGTGGTCATTTGTTTTGGAAAACTACAGCTAACAAAGTGTTGAGAGAAGGATATTATTGGCCCACTTCATTTTCAGATTTGTATAAAACAGTAATGAACTGCCATGAGTGTCAAGTTTTTCAAGGAAAAAGGAAATTGCTTCCTCTTCCTTTGAAACTAGTTTCATTAAATGCTCCCTTTCAGCAGTGGGGACTCGATTTCATAGGATAAATCCATCTCGCGTCATCAGCACAGCATCGATGGATCTTGACAGGTACAAATTACTTCACCAAATGGATCGAGGCCGTTCCAGCAAGGCAGGCTACAGATATGGTAATCATTCAATTTTTAGAGTCAAATATCTTGTCTCGTTTTGGCTACCCTCACAAAATTATAACAGATAACGCAGCAATGTTCAAATCTAAGAAGATGGTGGATTTCTGTGAAAAATACAACATTGTGTTGGGCCATTCAACAGCGTACTACCCTCAAGGCAATGGCCTGGCAGAATCATTGAATAAATCTTTGATAAACATAATTAAGAAAATGCTGGAGGCAAAAAAAAGAAACTGGCATCGAAAGCTTATCAACGCATTATGGGAAAACAGAGTCAGCAATAATAAATCCATAGGTATGTCACCATTTGAATTGGTTTATGGTACTGATGTTGTTTTTCCCACATCGCTTACAGTTCCGGTCATGAGATTATTGCAAGAGGTTGGCAGTGAAGAAGATGATAAACAGAGAAGGATCAATCAAATGATCCATCTTCAACAAACAATAGAGGAAGTGTCACAGAACGCTATTCAGTTGCAAGAGAAGATAAATAAGATCTATGACCAAAAGACCAAAGGAGAAAAATTTCAGTTGGACGATGTGGTGTTGAGATGGGATGTAAGAAATGAGGACAAAGGGAAGCATGGTAAGTTCGACAACCTGTGGAAAGGACCATACAGGATTTCAACATACAGGGGACATAATGCTTTCTTGCTCTTAGAGATGGATGGTCAAGATTTCCCTAGAGGAGCAGTGAATGGTAGGCTTTTGAAGCACTACCATTGTTGAAGATAATGGATCAGAAACTATGTCACAATCATTGTATATACCATGTTATTTTTGGTCATATTTCAAAACACATAGTCACTGAATTTTGGGGCCCGAGGTGAAGGCTATAAAACTTGAATGATATGTGTAAAGTTTGGTTTTATTTTAGTTTTCAGTCTTAGTTTTGAGTCAGAGTCAGTCTGCATTGTGTCAGTTTTCAGTATTTTTTTGACTCCATGCCCAATGGATAAGGCTACCTGGTCTACGGTGTTCTTGGCACCTCCAAGGAGCTACCATCCCCATTGGAGCCAATTTTAGCATGAGTCTAGTCATGCTGCCATTAGTGATCAAAATTTCTCTTTGGAATTTGCATATTAGGAGTCCCATACCATAAATTTTCACCATTCCATTAGGTCATGGATTCATTTATGGTAGTGGTCTTTCATCGGTTTTCCCTCATGTAACACTTGTTGATTCTCCTCTCTATGGTCTTTAGTCATGAGTCACTTTCACTCTGAGTCATGTTAGTAGGTCATAGGATGGGTCTCATTAGGTTCTAGGGTATCACCATGGTCAAATTAATGATTCAAGTGTCAATAAATATCAGCAAGGTCATGAGGAGATCTAATAAACTCAAAGTCACAACATCGGGGGAGATGAAAGAAATGTTTTATTCAACTAGATGTAATTTTCGCCTCAAAACCATATTTTAGAGGTGAAAATATGATACTTTTCCTTTATTATCATCTCTTATGTAATTTTATATCATCATATGTAATAACTGACACTTCAGAAGCTGCTATCTCGACAAATTTACCACACTTCCTTTCATAGAAGTTTTCCACAACAGTTTCAGTACAAAATCATGTTCTAAGTATGTCCATCAGAAAGAGCCTGGAAAGAGCTTTCCAATGGTATATTATACTCTCAAAATTGTCTCCTGGATTGAAATTTATGCCTAAGTGAAAGAAGGTCCCCTATAGCCTAACCCTTCCCCTTTTCCCATTTTCTTCTTACACTTTATTTCATAAAATGTTTGAAGTTTTTCTTTATAAAACCCCTTTTCCCCTACCTGATCGCATGAATCACATTGCAAAACTTTATAATTCCCCCAATGCGATTAAATAAACCCATTCTCCTCATTTTCCCTTAAAGCTTTATAATAAAGTTTTAAAGTTTTTATTATAATTTCCCCCGATCCGATCGCACCTCCCACTCCAATCGCAATCGCAACATTTAAATTGTGCATCCTGATTGACCCATCCGATCACAAAATCTCCAATGCGATTGACCCCACCCGATTGCATCCCAACCGTCAATCCGCCCATTTGATCGGACGACCCACAGCCAGTCGCTCCATTGCAATCGGCGAAATCCCTTTGCACAATACACTTTGCCCCGCTCCCCTCCCGATTTGCGATTGCGATTGACCTTTGGGTCCCACCTTGAGCCTTCTGCCCATTTCCAAAACAAATGCGGATTTTTCCTTTGTAAAGAACAAAAAGTTATTTTTTGTTTGTTTTTCAAAGGATTTATGTTATTGGACTTTGTTTTTAATTATCCCCACCCTATTGTATTACTCCATCGCTCCATCGTGATCGACACTTCCTCATAATTCTTTTAAACTCCGCCCAGCTCACCTCTCGATTCCCGATTGCAATTGTTCTCCCGGTCCCACCTAAAAGCCCTCCGCTCTTTCAATGAAAAATCACTCTTTCCTTTGTAAAAGTGAAAATAATTTTTTATTTGTTTTAAAAGGAATTCCCCTATAGCCCCCTCAGCTTTCCTCTCACCTATTCCAATCGCATCAGAGTTTTTATGCCTCGTTCTAATACACCTACCCCTCTCCCGCTCTGATCCCCGATTATGATTGTGATTACACCATCGCATCACAAGTTTTCTATTGCTCCATTGTGTGTCACACCTCCTCCGATCATCCGATTGCAATTGTGATTCAGGCCCACATCCCTTTCCCTTCACTCTTTTCCCTAAAAAAACGGACTTTACTTCATTTAAAGCATAATTTCATTTTTCAAAGGCATTTTCTCCAAAGTTGGTTTTTTCTTCAGAGAGTAATAACAAAAACAAATAGTCAAAGGACGTGAGCTAAATTTGAAATAGAGACTTCTACAGCAGCAGTAAAATATGGATCTGTTCTTCAAATTTCCTATTTTCACTCATTCAGCATACAACGAAACTTCAAAGATGTTCAAAAAGTATTGTTCTCCCTCTTTTTCAGGGGCATGCTGTTGGTTTCTTTCTATGATCGGATTTCAGTTCTTGAGCTGGTAAAACAACTCCCTTTTTCTACGGATCTATTTCCCCACATTTATTTCTATTTAATGTAATTTTCAATTATTTGTAAGGGGAGTAAGTAGGGGAATAGTGTGGAAATTAAGGAGGATGCTCTGTGCTCCATTGTAACAGTTTGACAGGGAATTAATAAGATATGCAGCTCTGATTTGTTGGATCCATGTGGTATGAATTTTAGCATTTTTTCTCTCCTTTGTGTTCATTTGTAAATTTTTATGTTTACCATTCATTCATAAACATCTCTGGTTGAAGGCTTTCAAGATATATAGGTAGAATCCATTTTTAATGCTCTGCCTTGGGAAATCATTCAATATTCTGTGTTTTCTTCTGTTTGAAAAGGATCCATCTCCTATGCCCTTTTCAGCTCCTCACCAGTCTTACCATCCCATCATATTTAAAATTAATTGTTAAAATTTCTTGCCTACCTTGCCCCACAAAATACCCTGTATCTCTGGTTTAATTCCCTAGATTCAAACTGCCCCATTTCTTCCATACAACCCTGAAAAATCCATTCATTTAAAAATTTCCCATTATTATACCTAGGCTAATATCAGTTCATAATCGTACTTTTTTTAATATCTTTTTATTGAGAGAGCCCTCTCCTGACCTTGTAGGGCTAGCTACAAGGCTGAGCGTGGTTTAAAAGTTACCCTGATTTTCCTTCCTTCAGCCTGAGGTCTAAATTAGGTGATAACAGAAACAACTTGATCACAAATATTATCATCCATCTCGATATTAGATGTCTGGTGATCTCCCTGCATATTTTCCAATGTTGGATAGATCCTGGGAATACTATGTCTAACATATAACATTGTTTGTGCCTCCTGAGCACTATAGATCTACGTTCTACCACCCTGATGATGTGGAAAATCCATCCTACGATGATCTCCTCCACAATTCCAACACTGTATGGGATCCCTATATTCACTCTCATCCTTCTCCTCATACCAAATTCCTTGTCCTTTGCCAGATGTATTGAGCTTATTAGGTGGTGAAACATTCACTTTGTTACCTGTATCTTGAAGTCTTTCTTTCTTCTTATCCCATTTTCCTTTATTCTTATCATTACCTTTCTAGTCTAGATTTGTATCAAATATGCACTTTGATTGCTCGTAAATATGCTTTATTTTCTATATGGCCTCCTCCAATGATCTAGGCTCATCAAACTCAATCCTATCTTTGAATGCTACCAATAAACCACTGATGAATTGCGGAATCTTGGCCTTTTCTTCCCTGAGGTAAGGAACATACCTCGACAACTCCAAGAATCTACTAGTGTACTCCTCATCGGTCATATATCCCATCTTTAGCTCATAAAACTATGTTTCTATGTCGTCATAGTATCTCTACGATAGGTAATTCTTCCTTAATAGTCTCTCTAATTCACTCCAAATTAATTTCTCCTCATAACTTTATATCTGACATTATTTACATCTTCCCACAAAATGTGTGATTTACCTTTAAGAGTGAATGTAGCTATCTTGCCCTTCATATTCTCTGAGTAATCATGTAGCATGAAGAAATTCCTCATACCAAACAACCATGCTTTTGCATCCTTTGATTTATTCATTTCCCCATCAATCTAGGTGGTTTTTCTTTCTTAAACTCATCTAGAAAATATTCCCTATCTCTCCTACTATAAGGATGGTAATGATGCTTATCATAGTTCTTATCAGAAACAAAAATAGAACTGTACCTGTGTCTGTCACCTCTTCTATCCGAAGTGTTGAAGAACCTTCCATATCTAATCGTGTCATATCTATCTGACCTGTGACCACCATGAGACCTATTTCCATATGCCCCATTAGTCCCATTCTCCTGTCCATAGATGGTCTGGAGTGGACCTTTTTTTGCAACTCTGACAAACTATGAAGGATTACTACATTGACCTATGCTTGTTTTTCCGGTGCCTGTATGTTAAGCCCCTATATTAATAGTGTAGTCCCTTATTATGTTAGTCTAACCCCCCTTATTGTTATTATTGTACCCTTGTAACCCCCATTTTGTTATTATTGCGCCCTTAAATTATTATTGTTAGGTCGGCTAGGATTACATTGTGGCCCACTAGGATTACATTATGGCCCCATGGACTCCTATATATAGAAAGGAGGTTTTGTAAATTGTATCATCCAAGAATTGTTCATTTATGTAATGTATTGGAGGTTTCCCCCTCGAAGTGGCTTATTTATAAGGCGTTCATATCTCTTTTCTTCTATTTTTGGAGTTGGTTACACAACACTGTATGATTATATCATTATTTTCTTTACAACTCCTTATTTATTTCTTCAAACTTCTCAAGGTGTCTGCTAAATTAGAAGAATTCCCAACACATTGTTTCTTATCTAATTCATAGGAAGAATATTTTTAGTCTACCATCTTGCTATTTATCTTTGATTTCTTTTTGCAAGGCATCTCATGTCAGCTAAACCAAATCACAATAAACCAACATACCATAGCATAATTCAGGGAGGATATCTCATCTGCAAGATTACCCAATCAGCATAATACCTGTATAGATATAATCATAACAACATATAGACATATAACATATAGGTATATCAACACACAAACATCATTCTAGCTAGAGTATAGTCATCAATGCATGGCCATATTAACTACACATACCATGACCTCACGCATGATAACAACAACCATACCAATGTACGCTAAAAATATGCAAGCACTTGACATATATAAACAAATCATAACCAGTCATACACTCATACCAACACATTTCACAACAACACCATCAACTCTCCCATGGTGACATCATCTCCACCATGACCAACACCATGTGAATGCAACAAGTATATAGACCACAAGTATGAGAAACACACATTTCACCGACTTGAATGCATTACCAACACACCGACCATCTAGTCTGAAGGGTGAACCATGCTCTAATACCACTTTGTAACACCCTCCTCCCACGTCTACCCAAGTAACCAACCAACATGGGTAAACATGTGACGAAGAGCTACTATGATCTGATTCAACCTCCTACATCACCTTAATGAAGTGGAACCTACACCACACCACAACACAAACCTTTTGTGCATGATATAGGATACCCAGGATCCATCCCAACCTTTCAAGAGGCTATCCCTTGAATGAAACTATAATTTTCATGCATCAATCCCTTAGTCGCTCCCTTGAAATGGGAAAGAGTGCAACTGGAAACCTCTAGTCACACACATAGCATGGGTATGCATGCGACTGGGGACTTTTCCTAGTAGTTATGATAATAAAACCCCTATTTTTGAACCAATTTTTCAGGATCGGATCTTAGTTCACCTCCCAAAACTCCATGACACTTTCAGAACTCAAAGATAACAGTGGAATAACAATGTAAATACAAACACTTGAACAAGGACTTGACTGGACCCCTATTAGCCATGACAAGAATCTCGTCAAACATGTCACAAATATGTAATATACATTTTTAAATAAAATATATGAGAATAGGGGTCTCATACTTATCTGAGAACCACTAAGAACCATTTTTTCCTCATCATATTAACTATATTATCATATATTTGGTCATATATACATTGTTCATTCATTTACAAATAAAAACATGATAAGATCCATACATCATTGCTATCATAAAACACATTCATAACAATCATATAAAAAATAGAAATGAAAAGCATAAAATAGCCATATAAGCCACTCAATAACAAGAATATTTACCCATCAATAAAAGAGGAAAAGAGTTCTTATTGACATAAGAAAAATGAAACCAACTTAGGGACTTCCACGTTCCACCCGACCATAGACATGGTTGAGCCAAATCTCTCTATAACTAGTCAACCTTGTGCCATATTCCAAGAATGAATGTGGTATCTCATAAAAATCATCAATCAAAACCAAACCAAGGCTTCTAGAGGCCAAAACACCTCAACACTCAACCACTGATTCCACCTCATGGTCGGACATCACTAACTGTCACTATATCGGTCTCTACGCAGGTTTTCCAGGGATCGAGAGTGTTTGTTCAAACAAGGCTCCAAGACTAGTAACTTAACCCACAGTTGTTGTTGGGATCCAAAGAATTTTTCCAGCCAAGGCCTTAGGGCTAGTAACTCAACCCAAGTTGTTACAGGGCTGCATAGTGTTTGTCCAACCAAGGCTCCAAGACCTACGAAATCAACCCACAACTAAAGTAACATGAGAACCAACTAGGAAAAAACAATGAAATGAACCCACAACACCATGGCTATCTATGAAATGGAAAGGCTAGGAAAATATACTGTCAACCCAGGAAATCCTCCATGCCAATGGCATATCATGACCAAGAAAACACATGCATATGTCATGCATTCAAAAACTAGTGAGGAAAACATACATGCAACTCGGTATACAAGCAAGACTCGCTATAGCTAATGATCCCAATGTCCTCTTCCACTTTCCTTCTCTTCCTTTTCCTTCTTGCTCCAAATATCCAAGTATTCCACACTCCTCTAAGAGTACTCCAATAAAACTCTAAGTATCTAAGAGTATGAGAGAGAGAGAGAGAATAGAATGATATCTCCAAAATTGAACTGAAAAAATCTTGTCCACTGATCCTTAGAAGCCTTTTTATTAATGAGCCCTCTAATTTCTTAATTTTCCATTATTTTCCTTCATTTTCCTTCTCACATGCAACCTATTAAATTCACCTCCATTTTCTCCTATTTTCCATTATTTTCATTAATAAATGCCACTTTGCCTTTCCAAAGCCTTAGCCATTGCCTTTACCAATTTACATGGACATAATAAATCATATGAACACCCACACTAGGATTTTTTCCCAAAATTCAACTTGGAATATGTGTCCCATGACCTTGGTTGTTAAACACCATGTTGAAGCACACACATGGTGTATGAGGAAGAAGAATGCACACACAAGAGAAACAACACACAATGAAAGATAAGCGTGAGGCTTTCTTATTTTCCATTATACAAAGATGTACATTTATAGTACAATGGTGTGACTCTTGGTTTCACATTCCAAGGTCACTTGGACTCCATTGTGACTTCTCGCATTCCACACCTACCCATGTAGGATTAGGTGTTCCAACATCCCCCCTTAATCCGAAGGGGTATGTGTGAGTCCAAGAAAAGAGTTGTAATACAAATCTGCAAAGTATGCATGGCAGCACTTGGGCTGAATCAACTCTCTGAAATGTTGGAAAAAAGAGGTGGTTTTAGGATGACCACAAACACTGGAACGCAAAACATGTTGCAGTTCCCGGAACTCTTCCAAAACTGGCAAGAAGCTAAAAGCTTCTGCTAGAGGAATTGTCCCTCATAAAAAAGGGAGACCTTCGACCTAAAAGAAGGGAGGTCTACTACCTGTGGTGGTTTTAGGTTGTCCACCAACAAAATATGATGGTTTTAGGTTATCCACCAACCGAAAATGATGGTTTTAGGTTATCCACCAACCAAAGATGATGGTTTTAGGTTATCCACCAACTGAAAATGATGGTTTTAGGTTATCCACCAACCAAAGATGATGGTTTTAGGTTATCCACCAACCGAAGGTATGCTCATGGGCATCCGTATCTCTCGCTACATCTCTGAATCTGGAATGACGAATTGTGACTCAGGTTTGCTTGAACTGCTGGCTACAACTCTGAACATGGAATGAGAGATTGTGGCTCAGGCTCGCTTGATCTGACGTCGAAGCTTGTACATGACCACCATTTTCCCCCCTGTCAGGGACAAGGTGAGATGATGGCAAAAACTCAACTACAAGTTTGTTCAATATGCGTGAACAAGTTCTAACATGTGTCGTAAACATCTTCTTGGCTGTTGATGCCCATTGCCAAGAAGCGATCCATCCAAGATGAATCTTGGTTCTTGCAGGAGGCTTGTGTCTGAAGCATATGTCTGAAGAATGAGTGTGCCGACCACAGTGCTTGCATCGATGAAGATCAAAACAGTGATCTTTCATATGGCCAACTCGATCACAGTGTTGGCATTTCTCAATCTGTTGTGGAAGTGGAACAAGATCTGGAACGGCTGCAGGTGAACTGTCATATAGGAATCCGGCACTTTGAAATCTGATGGGCTTTGTGTAGTCTGGAATATGAAAGGACACATCCTTGTCATATCCAAGACTAGTTTTGTGCTTGTTGTGGACAAGCTCTTCCCAAGGTCTGATGATGGGCTTGAGAAGTGCAGGTTGAACGGTTGCATCTGCATGTACATCTGCTCTAGTACAAGGAACTGAATGGGAATCAACTGAAACTTTGTCTTCTTTCTTCTGATGAGAGTCCTTCACAATGTTCTGAACAGAAACAGGTTCAGAATGGTGACTCTTTTGGTGAAGTTCATCTTGTTGGAGCTGAGATTCCAACTGCAAAAACTCAATCTTTTCATGTGCATCTAGCAAACAACTCTGAATGTTACATAGAGCATCCTTGCTCATTTTTATCATATCATGAACATTTGAATGAATGAGGTCATTCAACAACACTAATGCCTCATTGATTTTGGCCATTTTCAACAATTTAGGCTCAAAAATGAAAGGGTGTCGGCTTCAACCGAAAATGCACCCGTTTACAATGTGATTCAACAACAAATACAAATGACTCAAAGTACAAAATGTGATCCTCAAATGATGGAGGGCAATCAACAATGACTTACATCAACAACTCAAATACTGATTTCAACTATGAAGAAGCAATACAATGTCAATATAATGGAATATCTCTGCAAAAGATGTGCAACTGAAAATACTAGTGCAAGGGGCCTTTAAAGCAGCTGAAATTTCTTCAAATAGTTGTTTTCAACGATGGCAAACTTGTCTTCTCATGTGAAATTCTTCAAAATAAAACACCCTTCAAATCAATGCCAAAAATCACAATGTAAATCTGCAAATCTCAGTCCATGTGTTCCTCACATGCCATTTTCCATTTTCTACTGTTCTTATCTTCTTCCTCTCTCTCCTCTCTCTCTACTGTTTTTTTTTTTTTTTTTTTTTTAAATTAATTAAAAAAATTAGGGATAATAAAAAATGGAGGGGAAAAGGGATTAATTAAAAGGGATGGGGGTAATTAAAAAAATGAAGAGGGAAATTTATATGAGGGAAGGGAAAAATATGGGAATAAAAAAGAAATTCATTTTAAAAAAGGAGGGATTAATTAAAATGGAGAGGGGAGTTCATTTAAAAAGGGAGGGACATTTAAAAATGAAGATTAATAAGATATGGAAATTAATTAAAAAAGTGAGGAGGAATTATCATAATGGAGAGGGGAGTGATTTATGGGAGAGAGGTATTATATTAAAGTGGGGTCGAATATTAAAATGAGGGGATTAAAATTTTTTAAAAGGGAATCGAACGGTGGGAGGTTTTAAATTAAAAAATCAAATTTTAAAAATGAAATGAAATGGCGGTGTGTTAAATGGATGGGTCGTATTAATATTGAAAAATTTTAAAAACGTGAATGGTGAAGTGTAATGTGTTGGGTAGAGAGTGGAGAGTATAGCGGCAGGGGGAAGGTATAGGGCCGTGGGGAATGGAAATAGCGCAGGCGGAGTTGTATAAGGGAGCGGGTTTGGTATGGTGTAAGGGCAGCCGTTGCAGTGAGCAGTCGATAGGCAGTGAGTAAGGTGCAGGAAGAGGGGCGGGGTAGGCCAAGGTTGAAGGGGCGCGCATATGTGCAGGCGGGAAGGGAGGCTAGGGAAGGGCGGTATTTAAAAAATGAGGGAGCGGTATATTATTGGAAAGGGCAGTATTTTTTAAAAAATGGTATTTAAAAAATTGCAGGTGGAGTGTGCATTGCAAAGGTGGGGTTTGAATGTGAGGGGGGCGTTGGGTAGTGAGGGAGGGTGCGTATAATATATTAAGGGAACGCAGAGTAGAATAGGGGCGTAGGAATATGGAGAGGGGAGAGGAGGGAGGCCGAGAGGCAGGTTTGATTCAGGAATTATTTTTTTTTATTTTATTTTTTTTTATTTTTTATTTTTAATTTTAAAACAGCAGAGTAGAGCAGGAATTCCACTTAAAGACAGCAGCAGATTTTTCTAAATACACAGCGAAATAAATTGCAAGAACTTGTAGACTTGCAAAAATGATTTTTCCAGCAGCAGAGAAACCCAGAATGCAGAATTTTCCAGAAGATTTCAGCAGTAAAACACAGCAGCAGATTTTTCCAGATATTGCAGAGAAAACTCAGAAATTTTTCACTAAAAACTCATAAACTTCTTCAGAAATCCAGTTTAAACAATTTTCAGCAGCTCTTCAAAATGCAGATTTTAAAATGCAGAGATTGCAGGAAAACATTATAATTTAGAAAACCTTCAGATGGGCAGTGCTGCCTTTCTTCAAAACCACTGCTGCTCTTCTTCAAAACAAATTCTGAATGCTGCTCTTTCTTCTGAATTCTGCTCCTTCTCCAAAACCACTTTCTGAATGTGGCAAAAAGACTGCTACAAACACTTGAGTGCTGCAAAAAAACCAACAATTTTTGCAGATATGCATAGGCCATAAACACAAATGGCTCACTCAATTTGGAGCAGGGCCAGCAATCGCCCGCTTTGATACCATGTTAAACACCATGTTGAAGCACACACATGGTGTATGAGGAAGAAGAATGCACACACAAGAGAAACAACACACAATGAAAGATAAGTGTGAGGCTTTCTTATTTTCCATTATACAAAGATGTACATTTATAGTACAATGGTGTGACTCTTGGTTTCACATTCCAAGGTCACTTGGACTCCATTGTGACTTTTCATATTCCACACCTACCCATGTAGGATTAGGTGTTCCAACATTGGTTATTAATTTTCCTTTATTAACTTTTATTAGATGGAATTTTTCACCGAGGATGTTACAATGACTATACAAACATTCAGTCTAGGATCTTTTTTGAAACATTCTTTTGCACTACAACTTGGGATTGTAAGGAGTCTAACAAGATTTTTAGTATCTCTAACGTGTTGAAAAACTTTTCATTTTTTTCCTGGAGATTGAAACTATATCAAGTTCATAACCTTTTTATACTTGAAAAGTGTTGAAACCCTATTCATAAGCACTTGAAGCTTGTTACAGTGAAAAACCTTAATTAATAAGTAAACTCAACAAGGAATTGGGACTGTTGTTAAATTGAGTAGAAACTTTATATCCTTTTGGTCTGTGGTGAATAAAAAATATATTTTTGAGACATTTTTTGGCACTTGAGCAGATATTTCACCGAATTCTATAAACCCTTCATCACCATATAAATATACTTGTGAACTAAATAAACTTTGTTCCTTGGATTAGGGTTTACAAAATATACAATAACGTCTTCAAAATATTGAATTGGATTGATGATTTGACTTGTGTTATGATATTATTCCTATTCATTTCATTTGAGGCATGTTATAACATTGATAAACCTAGTTGCTTACGACAATTGTCTTCCTGGATTTTATTTGTTTTATTGATTGAAAACATGGGATGGTAATTCAATTTTATTTGGTTATTTTTTCTTTCATTTTTATCATCTTTGGTCACTATTGATAAGTCAATTGAATACTTTGGGTTTGAAAAATGATTCATAATTTTTATCCTACACTCGTGATGAATGACGTACACTCAATGCAAGAACAAGTATTGAAGAAGGAAAATATTATTTGAAGCCTTGTTCGACAGTTGCTTATTGATTTGATGCAGGATAGTGTGCATTTGATATTTCTTTTACAGCAGAGTGGTCATTGTAGACTTAATTTCTCAGGCTTTGTTTGAGGAGGATCACTTGTTTAAGAAAGTTTTGAATTTTAGGAGATAGAAAAATTTGAGCGCGGTGAAGTTTTCTTGTGCCCACATTAGTTACATCTTTTATATATTTGATTTTCACTCAAAATTTGTTTCTTTAAATGATTCATTTATTGTTATTTTAAGGCGTATTTGGTTTTCACCTTTGATATCTCTCTATCTCCAAAGTGGAGTAATTTGGTTTCTTTGGTTTGCACAGAGTTGAAGCATAGGAACTTTAGCAGAGGTTTGTTTTGAAATTGAAATTTTTGTTTGATGTTGGAAGCCTTTGGATTGTTTGAAGCTTGTTTGTTTGAAATATTTTAATTGAAAAAATATTCTTTTGATTTATTTTCACAGTGAGTTCAAGATTTATTTACTATATTGTGGGTTGATTGGTAGTTTAGGGTTTTTTTAATAAACATCCAAGTGTTTACAAGTTTTGATCAAGATTTGACAAGTAGTGAAGGAACTTCAGAATGTGTTGAGAAGTATACTAGAAAAAAAGATTTAAGTTGCATAAATCTAGAGTCTCTTCAGGCATTTCTTGTGTTGCATATTGAAGTGTAAGAACATCTGATTGATAATTCATGTTGGATCGTTAATACATATACTGCAAACAACATTTTGTTGTTTTTGTTGGGGATGTTATGAGGAGATATTCTGGTAAATTTCTTAATTATTCTTTTTCAACAGTAGAGGTGAGTTTTGTGTTAGTTTTTAAAAAAATGCGTGCTTTTATTGTTATTCATTGGAAGGATAATTTAGGGTTGTTGTAGATGTGATTTTTCTTTATCTGCAACATTGGACTGAATTTGAGTTACTGTAGATCAACATGAATTTTCACATTTTTTCTTTCAGTTTTCTAATTGTATTTTGTTTTTCTTTAATATGCATGACTAATATGGGTATATTTCTAAAGCCTAGGAATGGTAGAGGTAATATTGATAATTTGGAAAGCTTTGTTTCTCATGGTTTACCTAATGCAGGTAAAAAATCGAGGTATACTCAGAAAATCGAGGATGGTACCTTGCATTTGGACTCTGGTAATAGCAATTCAGGAGTCTCTCAACCAACAAAGGAAAGGAAAGTAACTTTTGTAGAAAACTTTCCATCTATGGTTGAGTTTTTTTAACCTCGTCAACATCTACACAACATAGGGTATAGTCTACATGTAGGAAAAAATATGGCATATCATGAAGATGGAATTGGTGAGGGATTTGGAGACAACAATATCTAGAATGATAAATATGGAGAACTCACTTTGGATTTCCAATTGTGGACCTCGATGCTATTGTTCAAATGAATAATATCTTGCCATCAGTTCTCCTTCATTTCTACAGTAAAGTACATCAAGACCCTCATGCTTTTCTTTTTTATTCTAATATATCCTGTAGAAGCTATGATTATTCATTAGATGCCTAGAATTTGAAGTTATTTCCTGCTACCCTTAAAGACTTAACTTTCCATTGGTTTATGGGGCTGTGGGTAAATACCATATGTACCCGGGATCAAATGAAGAGAATCTTTCTGGGTTAATATCAGTAGTATTGTAAGAGTTGTAAATGAAATTTTTACAATCACACAACGAGAAAATGGAAGTTTAGAGAATTATATTGAAAGGTTCTTGTATATCCTTCATAGGTATAAACATAGATTAGATCCTGGTACTATCAGGACTTTATTTTGCATGGAATTTAGGATGGATCAATGAATAATTTGAATGTATTAGGAAAGTGACATATTTCGCAACTAGCTTTTGATCAGATTTGCACTAGTACGAAATGGATAATTAGTTACTAAAACAACAACTAAAATTTTCATATAAAGGAACATTTTTCAGTCGGTGACGAGTAGTAGTTAATTTACAGTATCTTATAACCTGACCAACTTTTAGTTGTTGTTAGCTTAGTCATTAATTGGTTGTCTCAGTTTTATCATCTAGTAGTATATTTAGTCATAAATTTGGTCATTAATTTAATCATTGATTTAGTCAGTAATTGCCACAATTAATGATCAAATATACAACAAGATATATTACTATATGATCATCTGATAAAACCATTTAATGAAAAAAGAAATATAACCAAAATGTTGGTCGTGTTATAAGATACTATAAATTACCTACTAATAGTCATATATATTCCAATGTTAGTCATTGTTTGAAACCAATTAGTGATCAAAGAAATATGACTAAACTTTGGTCGTGTTATAAGATAATGTAAATTACCTACTAATATTCATATATATGAAAAATTTAGTTGTCATTTGTAATCACAAATTTATCATATGCAGTGGTCATTTATATTTTTTTGGTAGTTTCATATTCATTATATAAATGACTAATTTAGTATTTATATTCATTTTATTTACTTTCATAAATTATCATTATAAACGATTAATTTAGTCGTATATTCATTTTATTTGTGTTCATAATTAATCATTATAAACTACTAATTTAGTAGTTTTAGATTGATTTTATGTTTTCATTATTAATCAACATAAATTAATTAGTATGATTTTGTGGCTAAATTAAAAAAATTTCATATACTGTGCGCTAGTTCATCTAATATGAAAACGCAAAGTTACATATGTTAAATACAATATTAAACAATATCAAGTGCAAATATAAATAATATCAACCACATAAATTATATTATATGAAAATTCAAGTATTCGAATATGATTTTTAACTTAATATTGGTTGGACTACAATTTACACGTGAAATGTTGTTTCATCACTTTAAAATAGTATCATTGTGTTTCCAAGGCATTTCACATGAATTCACCAACTTTAAAGACTTGACCATCAATATATATGTGTGTGTCTTATGCGGGATATTGGATTTAAGGGTATCACTAGACTGATTCTCTTCTCTCTCTCTTTTTTCATCTGTTACTCCAGTGTTATTATTCTCCTCTTTCTTCAAATCCTATTGCTCAACATCAATACTGAGTTCATTTTTTGAAAACAAAAGAAGATCTAGTGAAGAATTTAAGACGTGAAAGAATATGAACACTAAAATATAAACTAAAGTATAATATAAAGTATTTATATGATATATACCTCAACATCAGCAATGTTAAAGCCATTTTCCCCCATAAAAGCAAGAAACAGGAACAAGTTTTCTTCAGTTGAGCGATAGTGGCCAGCATGTGGCCAGATGACCTGTATAGACAAAGAAAATAAAACATCACCATAGAAAAAACACCTTAGACTTGGTAGCTTAGATTTCAACCTTCAAGGAAAGCTTAGGAACAATCATGCTAACTAAGTTACATGATAAAAAGCTCAAGTTACAGGTAACTTGTGAAAACAAATAATTTGAGCTATGAATTCTAATAATTGTCGTTTTATTCACAACAACATTTCATTATCTAACACATGGCCTTGGTCAAGTATCTAAACAACATGTTCTCAAATAACAACATGAAAGTAAAATTTTCTAATAGTCATGAAAATATTTCAACACAAAACAACTAAAAGGATTTCAATTAATATCGTGTAATACTAATTTCATATTAAAGCTTTGGTTGTTGTTTAAATGGATATGATACCAAGTATTTTCAATTTCATAGTTAAAATAAAAAACAAACTCAAAATAAACGTTCAAAATACAATCAAACAATAAAGAGAGGACATCATGGAATATACATTGCAATTATAAAAAAATTGTTTACCTTTCCATCAATGTGTTTTCATGCATTCCTAAAACATTTTCTTGCCCATTATAACCATGAGGTGAAAGAATCACAACATTAGAAACCATAGGAATCTCTACTAGAAACATTTCCAAAGTTGATGGCTCAGGTGCCTGAGGGATCTCCCACAACAAATTAATCATATCCAAGAGGTGCTCTGCATTGTCTCCCCATCATTTTTCCAATCATATTTCCTATAATCTGCCCACACCATAGCCAAGTAACAATCAAACGAAGGCATTGACATTTGTTTCTATATTTTATATCTATAAATTTCATTTTAGGAGCATATTAATTCATATTTAAAGCATTATTGTCATGATAAGGTATCAATCAAGTAGGACATCGGAAAAATCGACCTCAATGAGGTCCTCAAACAATTTTTACAATATCAATATTTTTATTGTTGTGATATCTTGGATAGAAAACATAACATATATCCAAAATAAAAATTGATATGTTACTTATGTTCAAACTTTGTATATGGTGTATTCTTAGGTATATTTTTAAAATTTTCCTTTTCATTTAACAAAGAATATTGTAGCTTAGTTAAACTCTGTATCCTTTCATTCACATCAATTTTTGTAAGATAAATTTCACACATTATTCTTTCCCATTTATCAACATGCTACATATGATAAATTGAAAATCACATAAAACCAAGAGAAAACCCTTTTCTAACCAAAACAAACAAAAAAATAGTGCCTTTAATAAAACATCACACTTCAGAAATTACTCTGCCACGTGTGTTAACACCATAAAATCATACAAGCAAAATACATTAAAAATGTCAAGCAGAAGGTACAGATGAAGATTTTCAAAGAATGAATACATTATAGTAAAACAAAATTTAATTTTTCCCCAGGTTAAGGAAAATTTTAATGGAAATCACACTGGCAACAAAAGGATTTTGTGTGACAGTGTGACTATTCCTTCAATAGTCAAGTGGTCCTGAGGATGGTGAAATGTCACCATCCAAAACCACTTGGCACACTTGGTTAGGAATAGTCTCCACTTAGCACTTCTAATGATAGTCGACTTTGAGCCACCTTGAGGCTTAAATGCAGCACAGAAAGGAATCCATTCTCGAATCTTGTGTCACTATCCATCTTGGGCCAAGAGAAGGGGGAGGAATTCAAAAAATTTCTATATAAACCAACCTTTGGAAGAAGAATGAGAGACACATTGTTATGTTGGCCAAATTTCTTCATAGAAAACTAGCTTGTATAGTCCAACAACATAGGGATTGGAAGGACTCGTATGTTTCCAACCAACATCTCAGTCGAAGAGAGAGAGGTCCACCATTTTATCTTGATCTACCATCCTTTGAGAGAGGGAAGAGATGCTTGCAAGAACTCGAGGGAAGGAGACCTCCCCGTTTTGGGTATTTGAGCTCCATAGCTCAAAGGACCCTCTTCAAGTGTTTAGCATTGTATCTTTTTTACCACCAACACCTAATAAAAGGATATTTCCCCACTTATGTTATTAGGTTTTTTTCTCCATTGAGCTTTTGTATTTTGCATCTTGTGTTTTGTTTTTTTCTTAGTGTTGTATGCTTAGTTGTCCTTCAAACTTAGTTTTCATTATGTCAAATCTATTCCACTAACAGTAGAAAATCATTTTTCTCTGTGACCTTTTACACGTAGGAGCCATCTTGCTAAAGAAATGTATTTTGTACACACTTTCACCAAATGTACTACCACAAGAATGGCGACTCCACTGGATTATTTCTTTTTGAGTTAATGGTTGTTGTTGCAGGTCCTTCTTCCTACTCAGTTTGTTGCAAACCACCCCTACATTCTCTCTGCATCTCCAATCACACTCAATGAAAAATTTTCACAGTAGAGAGGGCAATTTTTATTCAGTATGCCCGACAGCATGCTTTTTGCTCCGACAAACGCGCACTCTATGCCTGTGGGAAGATAACCCACGTGGTAGGCCAACAAGCAAAATTTTCTTATTTTCCCCATTTTAAGGTGATTGGAAACCCCTAATAATTTTCCATCACTTTGTCTCTATATTTCACCACTATTAGGACACTTAGGTTTTATGTTTAACCTCAAATTAGCTTAGCAACTAGGTAGTTTTAACTTTAGTATTTTATTTCAAAAATTACACAGTTTAAATAATGAACAAGTAACTGGCCTTAAATCCACGTATGTTTTCTAAGAAAATTATTTGTTGATAAAAGATACAAAATGCGTATATTAATTAGTAAAGAGTAAGTGGCCCATATATCCACATATATTTTTCTAGTTTAAGTTTGTCAAATTTTTGCATTAGATTAGTTCAATTTTCCATTAAGATTTGGACTAGGATCAAACTGTCAACAAAGAAAGAAAGTAATATATGCCACCATTGCACCTCTCGGTGAGCCTGGGTACGCATATGAACACTTTCTTGAGGAAATTTTCCATCTCCCTATAGGGAAAGCATAGTCTAATTAGGCGAGGCGTAAGTGGCCCATCATCCACCCATAATTTCAATTTTTACAAGGAACGATCACACATATGGTAATTAGAAAAGGATTGTAAAGGATCATCGTATATCCACATCTCATAACACTTGTGATTGTTCACTCCAAAGCACACATGAAGCATCGGTAAGCATTGGACCATAAGGCACCCAGTGTTTTGGGACCTTTGTTCTCTTCTTACAATTAATTCACCAAAGCACATCCTAAGAAAAATTTAGACTCTCTAAAAATAATCATTACATGAACTCACTAAATTCTCCCCACAGGGGCCACAGAAGAAATTATAGTTCAGGTTAGGACCATCGGGGGTAGGTATCCAATAAACCGTTCTGGTCATAATACATTTTTAAACATATATGTTGACATTTTAGGGAGCTTCAAACCAGTCTATACACCCACAGAACAAATACACGAGCTTCACATAAACCTGTTTCAGAGGGGTTTAATCTTAGGCCAAGTGTGTGTGGTACTCTTTGGGGCTACTTGACCCATCTAGTGCTTGGTACTGGTAATTGATTACCAAGAATCTCAAGACTTGAATGCTCACGTGGGATGATGGTACTTTAGTGGCCAAAACTAGGGCATCCTTCCCTATAGGTGAGAGTGCAAGTAGCACTCGATCCTCATACCATTACCTTGGTCGATTCTTCAACTGCTGGAAGGTGTCACCAGTTCTTTTGGGAGGTTGGCTCTAGTACCCATTAGAATTCAGTTACATTGAGAGTGTAAGGATGATTAGGTCTATATAGGCTTTTGGTATCATATGCAAAACAAAAAAAACCTAATTTTTTGCTTGATTGATCACATAGTTTAAAGTTAAAGAGAAAAATCACCTTTTCATTTTTCGCTTTTTTTTATGCACATGATTATATTTTTTCTTTGATAAGAATTATCCTACCTCCAAAATCATAGAAATTTCACACTAATCGACGACATAGGGGACCCAAAGGGACCCCACCAATCTAGGCATTTCTTAAGCCTCCCCTTGTTAAAGGGAGGAGTGTCATCCCTCCTGTCATTTAGGTGTAGAGGACATCACACTACCATTGTTATAGGAACAACCTTTATCAGGGCATATTTGATTGGAAACCCCTAAGGATCACTAACCACAACACCAGTGGAAGCCCCAATAGGGTCACCACACTCAAATCCTCTGACAACCCCTCGAGGTCAAAAGGTAGCTACCCCTCCGAGGAGTCAGAAGAATATCCATCAGGGTACACCACAGGGTAGCATTCCTCAGGCACCTCCCCTAAACCATCATATTCAAATATATGTTTCTCAAGAGAGTACAATGGCACTCAATGCTAAGTTACCCTTCTTATCATCACTAAATATTTTATATCTAACGAATTAAATGAATGAACCCATTGCACATGGCCTTAATTGGCCCACCATGCCCATGAAGCTCCCTTTTGATATACCAAAATATAGAGGGAAGTAAGTGTAAGACCTCGGAAATCATATAATGACTTTCCACCTATGGTGTTCGTCGAATACTATCATTTATGATACCATTCGACTAAAACTATTTCAACGCAACCTCACAGGGCTCGCGACAAAATGGTATGTTGAGAAACCACCTGCATCGCAAGGAATATTTAGCGCCATCGCTACTGCATTCCTCAAATTTTTCTAACTCCCCATTCACTATGACTCAAGAATGGAACTTATGACACATTTCAGACAAACTGTAGTCGTTCATATATCATACCATCTCCATGAATGGCAGAGATGTTGTAGTTTTTGCAAATCCAACCTCAACGACAGAGTTCTGTTGGACTTATTTTTTAAAACTTGCATTATAGAGATTTCAAAAGATGTTTCCACGTAAAAACCTACCTCAGAGGAAGACGCCAGTAGAAAATCCCAGCAACTTGAACTCATTTAAACCCAATCAGGATATATTTACAATGTCCTTCCAAATGCCTTGCGCCTGTAAAATTGTAGAGAATTACCAGGCGCATCCAATACTGTTGATGGTTTGATAGGGTCCTTAGCCCAAGTTAAACGAAGCAGTAATTATCAGTACCCAAGATACTTTTACGATTCTACTCAGAACGTATCACAACCCATGTACCACCAAAGTCACCCTGCACCTCTGCAGAACGTGACAAACAGGGTGATTCCATATCATCAACATTAGGGAGGTCCATATCCCCCCTACAGGGGAACTAGTACTCAACTAGGAATGTTGATACAAGAGAGCCATCCCAGCAACCATACACCAACTAGGGACAGGGGAACCAATACTCCCCTTTTCTCACACAAAATCCACCACCGACACAAAAAATGCACTTGTGAATCTTGTGTAACCATCACAGGCTCAACAACAACAATATTATGGTCAGGAGAATTGCAATAATCCTCCAAACGCTGCAAATAAAAATCCAAGAAACAAGAAAAAGGGAGATCCTGGACAAAGGGGAAGTAATCAACAACACCCCCTATGGTCTCAAACTGGGGGAAACCCTAACCGAAACAAAAACCAGGAACCAAGTAGCAACTCCAAAGGTAAGAAAAAAAGACCCAGTCTAAGGAAAAATCGCTCTTGTTCCATATGTGGTGAGTATGGGAATTACACTCACCATTATCCCAAACTCCCCGAATTGAAAAAACTTTAGGGTAACCGAGAAAAAGGGGGACCTACCTAGCAACCTACGATAATGAAGGAACCTTTCCCCCACCAAGGAGTGGTTATACCCAGCAACAACAACCACCCCAAAATAATATCAAAGGGAACAACCGCGAAATCTACATGGATGGAGAAGAATTGTTCTTCCAAACACAGAATAAGAACTATGAAACTCCCCTCAATACCAACCCATCAAGTACAAGTACGCATGCACCTAATGCACTGTTAACTATCTCTAAAGTACCTATTTAGCCTCTTCCAAGAAATGTCAAAGGACCAACCAGGCACGTAGGACATCATTCCAAAGATGCTTATAGCTATAGTATAGTGGATAAAGTGCCTCAATCTCCATCAACCATGTCATCATTGGAAGTCCTACAATCATTCCCAACACATTAGATGGACTTAATTTCTGCCTTAGACACAATCGACCCCTCTAATTCCTTCTTAATGGTTTTTTATCTATACAAGGCAAGCCTAGGCTTCCTTCTCTACTCGCTTTCTAGATACCAGTTCCAGTTCAGAATATCATCATACACCGATGCATTGTGGATGAAGGAGCATCCACATGTATCATGTCCAAATCAGTTTGGAAAAAGTTAGGATTACCTTAATTGAAACCCTCTGGCCTCATGCTTAGAGTATATGATGGGCGCCCATCAGCCCCCATTGGTCTTTATCAAAATAACCCAGTGAACCTGGCCAGAAAAACAGTTCTTATAGACATTGAGGTATTAGACGCACAAATAGAATACAATATACTCCTCAAGTGGATTTACATGTATGCCATGACCGCGGTCACATCCTCTATCTTTTGTGTGATGATGTTCCCTCACGACGATCGTATCATCACCATCAACCAGCTCACGTACTACGACAAGAAACCCATGACCACTCTAGATTTCATACTACCATACGTAGATAAAACCACAGAATCTCTCACAATGTATACATAATTTTTCCCAGACCAATTCAAACCATCATCTATCCTAGGCTCATTCCTAGGAGATCCCCCTATTGTACGAGGGGAAGCCCCCAAGAGCACGAAGGCACTAGTGTGCATGATGAGCTCATTGAACATGGAAATTAGCCCAGAAGAAGAAACTAGCAGTATGGATGTTGAGGCCATGGGTATGACTTTCTTACCATACACCATTTCACAGACCCCATTTTTATATCCCCCACCTTGTTTTGTATCGAAACAAGTCATGGAAACTATGACATTACCAAATATGGCTTTCACAATACCTATGTGGTATTTGGTCCCTCCAGCCATGCTAGAAATCCCAGGCATTACCTCTACAAGGATGACCCTTATTGGCCCCCAAGACCTTTTGCACATGCTACAGGACACCTAGGAGCCATCCTATAACATCAATATCTTAATGCAATAACCCTCATCATCAAGTTAAATAACATATAACAACAACAAGTTAACATATACTCATCAACAACATAAAACATAATCATCAAGTTAACTATCATGTAACAATAATCAAGTTAACAAATATCATACTTATCAACAACATAATCATCAAGTTAACTAACATAAAAAAAACAACAATACATATAAAAACAAGATACTATCATTCATGACTATTTGATACATGTGTATATGACCATATTGATTCACTAACATCTATCTTACATGTAACTACAACAATAATAGACTAATAACCTTAATTCTTATAACAACCATTAACCAACATATGCATACCAAACATACAATACATGTATAATGATCTTCTCTTACCCCAAATTCTAGTGCCACAACTTCACTTTTATGATTTGCATCTCCTGATCTAACTCAACCAACACATCAGCATCATAACATACCAAAAACATCATGATGACCTGAAATGTATACAATGACCTCATGGAAAATGGCCTTAACCATGACAATGCATACATAACAATATAACCATAATAATGCATGCACAACCATATATAGACACTGACATGCATTCATGATGACCACATCCAATCAACAACATCATCAACTTTCACATGGAAAAACCACTCTAAATATGACCAACGTCATGCATATATAACAAGCACATATACTACAAGCATAAGGAACACATATGCAATCAACATGAATGCACGACCAGCGCACACCACCCATCTAGTCCAAGTGTTGAACCATGCTCTGGTACCACTCTGTAATACCCTCCTCCCACATCTACCCAAGTAACTGGCCAACCGAGGTAAACATGTGACGAAGAGTTACTATGATATGATTCCACTCCCTATATATCAGCTAAGGAAGTGGAACCAACACCACACAACAACACAGAACTTCTGCACATGCTACAGGACACCTAGGATCCATCCCAACCTTCCTGGAGGCTAGACCCTGAATCAAACTAACATTTTCATGCATAAATTCCCCTAGTCGCTCCATTGACATGGGAAAGAGTGTTAATAGAAACCTCTAGTCGCACGCACAACATGGGTAAGCATGCGACTATGGACTTTTCCCAGTAGTTTTGAGCCTGCAACCCCAATTTCTATGCCACTTTTTCAGGCTCAGAGCTCAGGTCGCTGCCCAGAACTCCATGACACTCTTAGGAATGAAATTTAATAGTGGAAAAATGATGTAATTGAAATCACTTGAATGGAACCTTACTAGCCATGACAGGTATTTAGTCAAACATGTCACAAATATGCAATCTACAGGTTTAAAATGCCGATATGATCATAGGATTCTCATACTTATATGAGAATCTCTAAGAAGGATTTTTGCCTCATCATATTAACTGCATTATCATCTATTTGGTAATAGATACATTTTTCATTCATTTAAAAATCAAAACAACCATACATCATTACTAACATAGAACACATTCATAGCCAACATATAAACAACAAAAATGACAAGCGTAGAACAACCATATAAGCCACATAATAAAAATCATATTTACCCATCAATACAAGAGGAAAAGAGCTCTTATTTCCATAATAAAAATGCAACCAATTATAGGACTTCAATGTTCCACCCGACCATAGACATGGTTGAGCCAAATATCTCTTCAGTCAACCACCCACGTGCCATATTCCAAGCATGAATGTGGGATCTCATAAAACTCATCAATCAAAACCACACCTGGGATTCCAGAGGCCAAACCACCTCAAACCTCAACCAGTGATTCCAACTCACGGTCGGATATCACTAACCATAACCATATTGATCTCTACCCAATTTTTTAGGGCTCTAGAGATTTTTCTCCAACCAGGGTTCCAGGATTAGTAACTCAACCCACCAAGGGCTTCCATAGAATTTTTGCAACAAAGGCTTCTAGGACTAGTAACTCAACCCAAGTTGTTATAGGGCTTCCAGAGAATTTTTCCAACCAAGGCTTCTAGGAACTAATAACTCAACCCACATCCAAAGGCACATGAGAACCAACAAGGAAAAGAAACAATGAAATGAACCCACAACATCATGGATATACATGAAATGGAAAGTCTAGGAAAATACACTCTCAATTCAGGAAATCATCCATGCCAATGAAAAATCATGACCAATAAACCATATGCATATGCCATGCATGCCAAAACTAGTGCAGAAAACATACATGAAACTTGGTACTTGCAAGCAAAAATCATGTTGGTTGTTTATCCTGATGTCCTCTTATGCTTTCCTGCTCTTTCTTTGCCTTCTTGCAAAAAAATTCCAAGTATGCCACACTCCCCAAGAGTGATCCAAGAAACTATAAGTGTCCAAGAGTATGAGAGAGAGAGAGAGAGAGAATAGAATGAGAGCTCAAAAGCTGAACTGAGAAAAGTCTAAAACTAAAAAATTATCACCAAATGATCCTCATAGTCCTGTTTATTAATGAGGCCTCTATTTTCTTCATTTTCCATTATTTTCCTTCAATTTCCTCCTCATATGCAACCTTTCACCTTTCACCTTGATTTTCTCACGTTTTCCTTTTTTTTTCATAAATAAAGTGCCAATTAATGCCTCATGCCTTTCCAAATCCTTTTCTATTGTCTTTTCCAATTTCCTTTAGCCATAATAAACCGAAGTGACACCCACTAGGATGTTTTTGCCACCATTCAACTTCGAATACATGTCACATGACCTTGGTCTTATATTTTTTACATGGAATTTTAACCAAGGTTGTTACACTTAAATAATGGTTTTTCATTCAGGAGAAAGAGTATTATTCGTATTATAGGTGAAAAACTCCTTAAATAACCCAAGCACATCATTATTTAATTTTACAAGCCTTTATACTTTCCCTAATGCATCTAAGAGGTGCTTAAGACAAGGTGAAATTAATACACTTTTAAGTGTTTCAAATTAGATCTAAAATATCCACAATATATTTATTCAAACTAACCATTCAATCACAACATTGAAACTCATATCATGCATTCATGATACAATATATGAGAGGTAGCCAAAGTCTTGCTTATATAAAATATATTTTCACTACATAATAAGAAATATTAGAAAGGATGTCAATCACATTCAGTTTCTTATGTCATGGATATTATATTAAATAATATATCATAGTAGCACAATCTTAATCCTTCATATACTTAAAATATTCACACTCTTATACATTCTTTCCAATATATATTATTTCAAATAGGATGCAAAAACAACTCCCGTGCCATATAACACAGAAAAGCTTCAAATATAAAGAATATTAAAATAATCCATAACTATACCCTTAAACCAAACCACAAGCATGCATATCTATGTATCAGAGCATAAAATAAATTAGGAAACATAGGACAACAGGCTAACTTGGTGGGCCCAGGCCAACCATCTCATTTCCTCTTAAAGAAACTAAATCACGAAGTTAATTGAAAGTATAGAAAATGATTGAAGAAACCTAGCATATCACTTGCATTAAAATATCAGTAACCTTTCTACATTAAAAATGATACAATAGGGTCCAATGATCACCTCAATGGATCATCTTGTAGAGAAGAAGTACTAACATAATATCTCCTTGCTGAAATATTTTCTGAAACCCCTTTTCTAAACTTTTTTTAGGGCTCTTTGTAAAAATATTTGTACAGGAGGGATCAAGGAGAATTGAGACAATTTGCCCCAAAATTACCCATTAATATTTGAAAATATTGAACTTTTGGTATCTTCAACTGAATATGTGATCAGGTGTGATTGATTTATCATGAGATCCTTTGAGAGTAGCTTGAAATGGTCCAATGTCCTAACTATTTGTTGAGTTTGAATGCAATTGGACACTTGTCACAATCAGGAATTTTCCCTTTAAATAACCTTTGATATCTCCTAAATTTTTCACTTTCGTGAGAAAATTTGTGATGGTAACCTGGTTGGGGATGTTCTAACCATGTTTTATATTTTCTATATTCCACTTCATTTTCCCGAAAATATCATCCAAAGTTGATGAATGGATTTTTCCTAGAACAAGTTGTCATGAAAGTTGGCCACTACCTGGAGACCTCTAGAACTGACCTGGGTGTGCATTAAGCAACATGAAATCATGTCACTGATGCTAGGAAAAAAACAATGTCCTAGAATATTCCATAGGGTCGCGTGGATGTGCTAAACTCAGAGGTTGGTTGCAAGATCTGCATATGAGTTACATGAAATTGCTAGGCAAGAAAACTTCCATTAGTAATAATTAACTCGTTAATTTTTTTAATTTAATAAAAAAATAGAAATGGTGTTCAAATGATAAAGATAATTACTTTATGGCTTTGGATACCATTGCTACGAAAAATCATCAAATAACACATCAAAATTCTTAAAAGGTTATGTGAAAAGGTATGATTTCATAACGAAAGGAATTATGTGGCAATAAAAATATCGTCAAATGTACAGACTAACATCTCCCCCACACCTAATACCTTGCATGTTCTCAGGCAAGAAAAGTGTATAGATAATGTTCTTCCACTCCTTATCTAGACCAATGCTTTGTATGATGCCTTCCATCATCCTTCATATTTCTATCTCTGTAATAGTAAAATAGGAAAAATATGTTATGCTAAAGGGTATTCTTGGATCCTACTGTCATATTTCTTAAGTTTTTTCATTCTGAAGTAGTGTTACAATGGGGAAGAAAAGTTCTCAGGTGTAAAACAAACCATATACCAGGCATATCACTTTGTTATTGAATGAAGCTTAAAGTAATCGATATATTATTTCTTCACATTGGTTTCACCTCAAAATCTCCAACAGTGATTTTACAGCCCCATCCTTTGTCATCAATTTGATACTTTGATTCATCCATTTTAGGGATACTACAAAAATTGCCTCAGATTTGGACTTAATGAATTCACTAGAAAAGAAATAGGCACTTTGAAATAGTAGCCTTTCTTTCATTCCTCCCTCAGCCATTATTGAATTGGAAGGAAAGTATGTATCTTTGGAATCTTTAGAAAGAGCATGGAATATTGACTGAATATATGTCTTACTTGTAGGAATTTCTTGATCTTATATTGTTACACTACAGCCCAGAGAAGCATGCATGATGTGTGAAACCTAGGAATCTATTGTCTTTACAAGCTCTCCCTAATCATAACATACAAATATTTATGGTACTGTACATTCATTTCCTTATGAAAATTTACAAAAATTGTTAATTTTGTTAAGTTATGCTATCGATTTATTCTATATTGCATTGGATGGAACACATCTTTACACTTATTTGTTCTTGTGGCCTTGTTATTTGGTGCCATGGGATAGATAATTGTTGATGGAAAAATTGCAGTCCTACTACAGACTTCTTGTCTAGAGCCCTTTATTGGCTTTGTGATATCCAAATCAACATCTTGAGATTGTTAAAACAATATGTTGTGGTGTTTGTCCAGACAATATTGTGTGGTGTTTGTCTAGAAAACAGGTTCTTTCAGAGAGATTTTTTTCATCTTTTTCAACCTCATGAAATTGGTCATGGGATTTTTGGATTTAATAGCCACAAAATGTATCTTCTTGACATAGCAATGGTTACTCTATGAGTCACAACAATGGAAATCACATGACCCCTCGTCAGCAATTTTGTCTCTACAATTTTATGTCATCCAAATATTTTCCTTTCCTCTCTCAAGCCATGACCTCAACCCTTAGTTCATCTATGTATTCCTAAATATTTTATTCTCTATTGATCATGATTCATAGTGTCACGAATTTATTCCTTGAATATTCAAGCTACAGTCTCATCCAGGTTTATTTAAAAGAAACAAACATTCAAATGAACTTGAAATTTGACATCACGCTGATTTCAACTTTTCCTACTCCACTGCATGTCTCACACACTCTACGCAGCCTCTCTTGAATGCTTCACATTCACATAACATCGTGAACTCTACGGATATTTACACAACACTTCACATAACACCATGAGCTCAACATTTCTTCACTGATGTGGATCTTCAACATAGGTCTTCCATGCTTAAAATTTGGTTCTATGTTATGCTCATCACCCTAACTAACATTTGACTCATTGTAGCTCCAGAACCTCACAAATATACCAATATTTATCTTCATCAACTATGTTAAAGAATGTAGGTATGGTTGGTCTTCAAAATACTTGATGTATTTATAATACTATGCAAAAACACGAAATAAAAAATAGAAAGAAATAAAAATAAAAGAAATGAAATCAACAAATCCACCTAAAATTAAAATCCTTGAAAATAGCTCATACTCACATAAATAACATAATTACCATCATTTACTTCCCACCATAGTTTAATAAAGTATTTTCATAAAATACGGGATAGGAAAAATATGTAAATAAATATACTTACTAGGATTTATTGTCCACCATTATTTACGTGTTCTTCAACACTTAAAAAAATATGAGTAGAAATGTAAATGTGCAGACTTACTGCAATTTAATTTTCAAAGAGACATTATCTAATTTATAAATAGACATGTCTCTTGGGTATCTTGGGTATAAGTTACACTTGAAACTTTTCATTTTACACGCACTTATCACAAAAATTATGATCTCTAATTTAATTTCATGATTATTAGTTCAATTTATGAAACATGATTTCTTGATGAAGATAAAAGCATTTTAATATATATATATATATATATATATATATTCAACATTAATTACCATAGTTTATGAATAAATTACTTATATCAATTGTACTGAAAAATCAACATGGTATTAGAGCTTCGATGGAGCAAGGAAGTTGAAAATCACATCTAAGCCTATGCAAGGAAATCAGTTGATATTTATCTACCAATAAAGCTAAATATTGATGGCACAAGTTCACAATAAGACTATTACAAGCAGACATGCTAGGCTTGTTTGATCTCATACTAATACACTGTATTTCAATGGAAAATTATATTGTAGCTGGATGGAAAGTTGTGAAGTAGTAGGGATTCATAAAATACGTAGAAACTTATTTGGTCAGGTGAAGGTGATAGCATGATGACAAGTTGGGGCACCTTGAGATGTAGTATCAAGATATGGTACAAAAGAGAGAAATATGGATCCAGTTATATGGTCAAGAAGATTGATCCTAAGATGAAGTCTATAAACTTCAAGGACAATCTTGAAATGATTGAGAATCTATCTCTCAGAAAGAGGGAGCAGTGAGATAGAAACATCAAGGAGATACATTCTCTCTAGATCGGGTTGATCAAGACAATGTTCCATATTGTTGATATGATAGCATCATGGGACAAACATTATACCTTATGATAATGGTCTAGTTGGGGAAAAACATTCTACCTTAAGGAGAATGGTATGACAGAGGACATACATTCTTCCCGATTTAAATATATTGAATAAAATGAGGAAGAATGGTCCTAGAGGCCCATACACTCAATTGAGTGGGTTCCTTTTAGCATCACTTTTAAACTCTCCAGATAGGATGAGGAGCACTAGGCCATAAATCACACATGAAGAGTGAGAACCTTGGAGATTAACCATGAGTCATAGATATTGACCAGGATGCTGGTGATTATTTTATATACTATGTGTCATTGTAACCAAAATATGGTAATTAGTTGATGCTAAGATATGCCATGTGTGAGGTTCCAACCATGATATGGCAAGTAGTTGATGCAGATGATTTACCATGAGTTGGTAATTAGATGGTTTTATTGATTAACCATGTATCACAATTGTTGACCAGATTATGAATTATGGAAAATTAGGAAGTATTTGTGAGTACAATACAACAATGATAAAAGTATGAAATTTGAATACCTACTATAAATGACAAGTTGAGCCATTGGAGCATATTATTATCAGTCCTGAGTACAAATATTTCTCGGTTCAAGGCCAAGGATCATGGTTGTAAACTGATCAGGAGGAGATCATAACATGGAAGAATTTTTAACATCAATTTATTTGTCTATAAAGGTATTGGATATTATTGAATACTTACTTGTAATCAAAATCCTGGATGCATTTGCAAAGAAGTCAAGTTTGATAAAGGATTCCATGCATACAAAACTATAAAGGGATAACTAAGTTTAATTATCAATGTCTTCTTGAATCGTTGGAATGAGTGTTATCGTCATCACTGTAATCTTGTTTGAAGTATACTTAGATGATATCTTATCATTATAAGAGAAGCTCAATCCAAAGTATGAATACTTGCATCATAATATTTTTATTTGCTAAGTTCTATGTCAAATACATATGTCTCAAATTTCCTAGGAGCTAACATTCTCCTCAAAAGATAATGAGGATTGAAGGTACAAGGCTCTGGAAATAGAGGGAGAAGTGGTGGAATAATGAAGCAAGGCTTGTGACAAAAGGATTTGTTCCAAAATCAATATTTGAATATCTGAGCTTAAGAGGGACTAGGCAAATAATAAAATTTTAAATATGTATGTTTGTGACTAGAGATGACATAATAGAAGATTCTCTGAGTAAGAGGGAGATCATTTTTTTGCTCCAGTTGTCAAGACTTCGAAGAACTCTCATAATTCAAGAAGGGCTTAAGGAATTATGTGGAGCAACTATGATATTCTATACCAAAGAAGGGTAAGATATAAAATTTATGTTAGATTCAGAGGGATATTGAAATGATCACAATAAAATATGTCTCAAATTGAGAGGGAGTTATCCACTGAATGTGATCTTGAATTAATGAATCTTTTTGGAATATTATTTTCAAAATTTTGATGATGATAGGCAGTTAATTGGTTCTTTAATGAAAATGAAAATAAGCTTAGGTTTTTGGGATACTCTAACTTTGATTGGGAAGGGAGTGAAAATGATAGGAAGAGTACATTTGGTGTATGTATCAGTTTGGGTTCTACTATGATATCCTATATGAGTAGGAATTATACCTTTGTCACACTCAGTACTGCAGAAGAAGAGTATAGTATTGCAGAAGAAGAGTATATTGCAGATTGTTTGGCATGTTGTGAGGGAGTATGGTTTTAGAAGCTACTCTTCGGATTCTTTGACCAAATGTTGGAACTGACTTTGTTGTTCTATGATAGTAAAATCTATGTGAAGTCAACAAAAAATCCAGTATTTCATGATAAGAAAAAGGATATTGAGATTAAGTACCATTACATTTGTGATATGGTACAGAAGGGAGTGGTGAGGCTCCACTATATCTCCACTGATGAGCAGACATGTGATATTCTCACAAAGCCACTATCTTGCGAAAAGTTTGTATACTTCAGAAATAATATTGGACTAGTGGAAAACTCCTCTATTAGTGAGAGGGATCATTAATGTGACATCAACATGGGTATGTCTTGGAATTTTGGTGATAATAGGAGCATGATCCAAAGTGTTGATGGATGGAAAATATGGGTATGGATCAGGTTGTTGGTAACAATAGGAGCATGACCCAGAGTATTGATGGATGGATGACATGGGTATGGCTCAAATTGTTAGTGACAATAGGAGGATAATCCTAACTATTGATGGATGGAAAATAGGGTTATGGATCAGAATGTTAGTGACAACATGAGCATGACCCGAACTATTAATGGATGGACAACAGGGGTATGGCTTGGACTATTGGCGACAATAAGAACATGACTTGGACTATTGATGGATGGACAACAAGGGTGTGGCTCATACTATTGGTAACAACAAGAGCATGGACTATACTGTTTATGGATGGACAACATGGGTATGGCTCAGACTGTTGGTGACAATAGGAGCATTATGGATGGAAAAAATGGGTATGGCTCAGATTGTTGGCGACAACAGGAGCATGAATCAAATTGTTTATGAATGGACAATAGGGGTATGTCTTAGACTATTGGTGACAATAAGAGAATGACCTGGATTGTTTATGGATGTACAATAGGGGTATGGCTGAGACTGTTAGTGACAAGAAGAGCATGGATTGGAATGTTTATGGGTGGACAGTAGGGTTATGGCTCAAACTATTGGTGAAAATAAAAGCATGACCCATATTGTTGGTGAGATAGCATGAGGGACAAACATTCTTGAAAGGAATGGTATTTGAGGCCTAGACACTCATGGAGTGGGTTCCCCTTTAACAACATAGCCTAGAGAGAGGCTTTTCGACTTGTAACCTAGGTTTACCTAGGGTTTAACCATGGGGAATGGAAACCCTAAACTAGTCAGAGTACCATGAGGTGAAGTTCCCATTAGATCATGGTGACCAGTTGAGTAAGTACCATCGGTTAGGAGAGCTAACTTAGGTTTTGGTACATATTGATGATGATTTTGATGTAGGTAAAGGGTATTATTTTTATAAACATCATGTATACAGAAAACATGTGGATAGACATTTTCCTATGTCATTTATTGCGACCAGAATTAGAGAATTTGTTGTTGTGTCGAGTATTATGACTAGAATTATGAAAATGGTTCTAGAGGCTAATTTTAGCCTCCAAACATAATTATTTTATCTCTGAGAGAGATGCTTGGATATTTGTTTAGAGAGACCTATTCGGATCTCTAAGAGAGCTACTTAGATATCTATTTAGAGACAACATGTTTTGGCATCTAGCCTGGGTTAAGACAATTTGGATTTTGACCTGTACTATGTTCAATATTCATATAATTGTGAACTAGGACTAGTTTGGATACCATAAGGTTGATGTGTCGACTGGATCATGGTGACTAGTTGATATTGATGTTGTACCATAGATATTGAGTGGATGAAATGATTGTTATAGGACAAGAGGGTTGACCTAGATGATTTTGTTATTGGTAATTATGATAATGTTGTTGATGCTCATCTAATCTTGATCCTTCCTTAGAGAACCATTTCAACTTTTTGACATCTTGATAAACATTATGAACACCTCTCTAGCTAAGAGGGAGTGTTGAAAAATGTAGCTATGGTTGTTCATCATAATTCTTGATGTATTTATAATATTATACAAAAAAAATGAAAGAGAAATTAGAAATAAATAAAATTAAAAGAAAGGCAATTAAAAAATCCACCTAAAATTAAAATCATTGAAAATAGTTACTTCCCACCATAATTTAAGCAATTATTTGCATAAAATGTGAGATAGGTACAATATGTAAAAAATATACTTACCAGGAGTTACTACCAACCATTATTTACATGTTCTTCAACAATTTAACAAATATGAATAGTTCTTCAACACTTTAACAAATACGAGTAAAAATGTAAATGTGCAGACTTACTATAATTTAATTTACAAAGATAAATGATCTAATTTAGAAAGAGACATGTCTCTTTGGTATCTTAGATGTAAAACACACTTGATACTTTTCATTTTAAACACACTTATCACACACATATCTTTCTCTCACATACATTGTGATCTCTGCTTTCCTTTCTAGATTATTAGTTGAATTTCTAAAGTGAGATTTATTTTCGAAGATAAAAGAAATATAATATATATATTCACAAGTAATTATCATCTTTCATAATAAAGTACTTGTATCAATTTTATTCAAAAAACAACATTCTCTAGAAAAGAAGAGTCTCTCTTGTTTGAGATTGAATTCAGATGTGTATCTTGACTATGACCACTATGGGAACTGATTATATCCTTATTATCCTGTTGCCTTAGAATTCCAAATAAGTTGATTATTCCATTCAAATATTTTAACATTGTCCCCTTATCAAACTAAATAGAATATTGTACAGACATAAATCATGCCTTGAGAATGAGTCATCAGAAATCCCAAGGCATTTGGACATAATATATAAAGTGTGCTTTGTAGACTCGTGAAACAATTCCTTGTGTGATCTCTATGAAAATTAGGAAAATTGATAATTTTGAAAATAAGTGAAAATATACCACCAATGCTACACCATGTGCCATATTTCATGATATATATCAAGGGTTAGTTCATATTTACCAAGATGCATTATGTCATCACTCAGAAATTTCCCTGGCCGTGGAAGGAAATAACTAAGGTAACATATAATCAATCTCTTGAATTGAAATCTATCCCTTTAAATCTAAAGGGGGGTCCCTTATATAACTCATTCAAAAGGATTGGTTATGTACTCAACTCAATGACTAGATCTAATTGGATTTTAGTAACGTTGGTATGGAAAAATGACAGAAAAACCATTAGGCATTGAGTCTATTTGAAAACCAGATACTACTCATAGGCTATATGGATAAATTACAAAGGTGAGGTAACAACAAATTTCTTGGACAAATTATCACTTAGTTGTGATAGAAGAAAGTAGAGATAAATACTAGAAAATAGAGAAATTAATAAATTTTGTTTAAGATCTCTAAGTGGAAAACATATAACAGTTTGGCATTAGTAAAATTGAGCTGAAAAATAGAGTTCAACTTTAATAATTTAAATTAAAAAATGTAGAAGACATGTGGGGGAAGATTTTGAAACAAGAGAGATATTAAATACTAGAAGAAAGACCGGAAAATCATTACGCATGAATCTATGAACTTTTGAACGAATAACACCAGTCACAGTAGCTTATATTAATGTCAAATTGTATACAAAATATATCAAGGTTCTATCAAAATTTTCCAACCCTTTCTCATTCTTCAGAAACTATCTTTATAGAAAAGACTACAAAGTAAAACAAGTTTCTAGCATTATCTTAATTACAAATTGCTAAAAATAAAATAGATAAAGTGTATCTATCAAATACGAGCCCATAAACATATTTCCAAGCCTAAATGCATCTAAAGATCATGTCGTTGTTGGATTCATGGTTGGAGATAAGGATCAGTAATTCGAATTTGATGAGGTGGCATCCAATCAATAATTGTCCATGAGTTTTTTCCTCACAAAATCCTGAAAAATAGGGTCTAGCGATCGCTTTGAAACTCTAAAACCATGATAGTTATTAGAAAATAAATAGATTTGTTTTTAAATAGGTTTGTTAGAAATAAAATATCTTTCGGTTTTGAAAAAACCGTTCTCATTTCTTCGGAATCTGATTTTGAAAATAGTTACTAAAACAAGATTGAAAAATCTTGAAAAATAGGTTTTCAAATATCCCTTCTAATGTTTCAAACCGTGACTCCTGCATAAAAAATGAGATATGTTTTTGTTAATGTCTTTGTTTTCGAAAAAGACTCTTTCAGATTTGGAAAATTCATTTCAAATTATTCGAAAATCGTGCACTAAATTATTGTGTTGTACAAGAAAAACAGTATAAAAAACAAAGTTTTTTTCAAGTAAAAACAAATATGCTTTGGCATCTTTTCCCTTTCACTGTTGAGCTTGTGTCATAAATTCCACTATCCCAAAACTCAGGAAGGGAGATGGAAGTGGGATTTGGTTACAAGAATGTGGGATAACAATTTGTTTACTTCGAAAGATAAAAAAAATATGAAGGATCAACTCTTCACAACTCTTAACTCATGGTAATATAAGTACTTACACCATCTGGAAACACTTGAGATTAAACATTCTATTCCATTGGTTCATTTCGTTTTGTTTACTTCGAAAGATAAAAAAAATATGAAGGATCAACTCTTCACAACTCTTAACTCATGGTAATATAAGTACTTACACCATCTGGAAACACTTGAGATTAAACATTCTATTCCATTGGTTCATTTCGTTTATCATGAAAAAGTTTGAATTTTTCATTTGGCACTGATTTTCCAGTTTTCAGAGTTTAATTGACTGCCTTCAGAAACTCATGTTGTTACTTTGGTTGTCAGCACAATTTTAAATTTTCAAAATTACAATAATTTTAACACTCCCATTGTTGGTGCTTTGACCATTTTTATTACAAATTCGTTCTGACACTCCCATTGTCAGCACTTTAAAAAAAAATAAAAAAAATAATGTGATAATAGTTGGCTTCACTGGGATGTTGTCGATCATAGATGGTAGTAAGAACCCCTATAAACCAGAATTTTGATCCATTAGGTTGATCCCAACCTTTACCTAGAACCAACAACCTTACTTGTAACCAATTAACTTTGCAGCTAAAAACCAAACACTTTTGCAAACTGAAAACTAAAATTGTTTACTACAATCAAACCCACACTCAAACTATGGTATATACCTGAACACCAACTACTGAAAACTAAAATTTTAAATGCGAAAATGAAAGGATGCTAAGACTTTTGAACTTATTCATGCACAACTTCCTACCCTACTCCAACATGTCAACCATAGGGTCAAGTGATCTCAAATTTCCAGTGCAACCAATCAAGTAAATGGCCATTTCATTACAACATATTTGGACTAAAGAAAAATTCTAAAAGTGACAACCCAACATTAGATAAAATACATCTCCAAGCTTCATCCATTTTGAAAAATTTCTACTAATTGCTTCCAAACATTCCACAAAATTCTCTTTTCCTAATGATTGGAACATACCTGAAAAAGGGTCTTCGAAAACATTGACTATTTCTTTCTCTTGATGATCACCAAAAAGAGAAGGATATCCTTCATCTTTCATTTTTGGTTGTTCTATGTCAATAAGTATTACATTTGGTTGATCCTTAAGAAAAATTGCATTCACATCATATAAAATATTTTCACATTCTTTAAAATATTCAAATGCAACATCCACTTCATTTAAAACTAGGGTTTATAAAGGTAACCCTTCACATAATTCCACAGGAAAAACCATCGGTATTTTCCTAAGGGTATAAAACAATTTCTTTATCACTATTTTCTTGCAAGTTATGATGGTCATTATAGTGCAAAGAAGGGAATATTTGTTGATCTTATAGCCTAAGAGCCTCAAAATATGAAACTTCATGTACATCAGCTTGAAACAATGGGTGCCCAAGTAACCTTTTATGTGAACATGAATTGAGAATTTCTTGAGGAGAAAAATTCAATAGGAGTTTGAAAAAAATTATCCATAATACATTCATCAACAACTAGAAAATCAAGATGGAATTCTTTATCTCATGCCTTTTCAATCTTACTGTCTCAAAATACATCCTCATGTTGTTGAGAATAAGAGTTTTCAAAAGAATTTGTAGTCCCTTCTTTTTCAATCACTGACCGAGAAAATAAATAAATTGATTGACTATCCATTTCCTTTTGTTGATATGTTAAGGTTTGATAGGATTGTTGAAAAGTTTCATCATTCTTAGTGGGTAAAATTTGAATACTAAGGTCATGTTTTTCTTCATTTACAATCAAGTAAGACACTATGTTTTGTTGTAGATCTTGTTGAATATCATGGAAATTATTCTCTGCCATTTCTTCTTGTTGTTGAAAATGTTTTTCACAAAAGGCTTCTATGATTTCTTCATCCATAAACTCTTCATCACCATAAAGTGTTTCTAGGTATTGAATGAAATTTGCAAAAGTTTGACAATATTTTTCAAAAAGTGATGAATATTAGGAGCATTCCATATAATTCTTATAGAAAAGAGTATGAAAATATTTAAGAGATAAAGACTAGAAGGTGACAACCTTTCATACCAAGATATTTCATTTTATTCTAAGGTTCCCATAAACATTTTCGTCAGGAAGTATTCATGAAATTTAACCCAAAGCCTATGTATATGCATATGAAATTTCACCAAATGAAGAGCAACATCATCCCCATCCTCATATTTGAATCTTGGAAAATATATTTTCCAATCCATACGAGGAATATGATTTGGAAATCCATGAATATGATCAAGATTCATAGTAGTATACCTTTATATTTTGGATCCATCTTGAGATAGTGGAGTCGCCAAAACATTCTTCAGACAATTGAGTCTTCGTCTAGTGGAGTTGTCATCAAAGTTTTGAGCTCTAGATTTAGTTGAGAATGGATTCGATGGGTGAATGATGCATAGCCTTTCTATGTATGTCCTCTATTCACCATCAGAGAGTAGATGTGATATTTTTCATTCTCCCAGGGATGACTTGACATGAAATTCTTCATCCCCAACAACGATGCCAAAATGTTATCACTTCGAAATCTCCCTGACTGTGGAAGGAAATAACTGAGGTAACCTCTAACCAATCTCTTGAATTGAAAGCTAGACCTTTAAATCCAAAGGGAGATCCATTATATAACTCAGACAAAAGGATTGGTTATGTACTCAGCTCAATGACTAGATCTAATTGGATTTGAGAAACGTTGGTATGGAAAAATGACCGAAAAACCATTGAGCATGGAGTTAGTTTGAAAACAAGCTACTACTCATAGTCTATATGGAAAAATTACAAAGTTGAGGTAGCAACAAATTTCTTGGAAAATTTATCATTTAGTTGTGATAGAAGCAAGTAGAGATAAATACGAGAAAACAAAGCAATTAATGAATTTTGTTTGATATATCTACGTGGAAAACATATAACAGTTTTGCATTAGTAACACTGAGCTCACAAACAGAGTTCATATTTAATAATTTAATTTCAAAAATGTTGAAGACACGTGGGAAGATATAATGAAACAAGAGAGATAACAAATACTAGAAGAGAGACAGGAAAATCATTACACGGGGATCTCTAGAACTTTTGAAAAAATAACACCAGTCACAATAACTTATATTAATGTCAAAATGTATACAAAATATATCAAGGTTCTATCAAAATTTTCCAACCCTTTCTCATTCTTCAGAAACTGTCTTTATAGAAAATATTACAAATTAAAACAAGTTTCTAGCATTATCTTGATTACAAATTGCTAAAAATAAAATAGATAAAGTGTATCTCTCAAATACATGCACATAGACATCTTTCCAAGCCTATATGAATCGAAATATCATGTTGTGGCTGGAATCATGGCTGCAGATAAGCATCATCAATTCGAATTTTATCAGGTGGCATCTAAGTCAACAACTTTCCATGAGTTTTTTCCTCATGGAATCCTAAAATATAGGGTCCATTGATCCCTTCGAAACTAAAAAACCATGATAGATATTAGAAAATAAAGAGATTATTTTATAAATGGGTCCTTTTTAGACAAAAAAAACCTATTTTTGTTTTGAAAACACGTTCTCATTTGTTCATAATCATATTTTGAAAACAATTACTAAAACAGGATTGCAAAATCCTGAAAAAGAGGCTTTCAAAGATCCCTTTGAATATTTCAAACCATGAAACATGTGGAAACATTGAAATTTTTTTTTTTAATGGCTCCGTTGTCTACAAAATACTCTTTCATATTTCGAAAATTCATTTCCAGCTATTCGAAAACCGCACCCAAAATTACTGTGTTGAACAGGAAAAATAGTCTAAAAAGTTGAGTTTTGTCAAGTAAAAACAAATATTCTTTGGCACATTTTCCCTTTGACACATTTTCCCTTTGACTGTTGAGGTTGCTTCATAACATCCACCATCGAGAAACACAAGGAATGGAGATGGGAGTGGGATTTTATTACAAAAATGTGGGATAACAATTGTTTTACTTCAGCGAATAGAACAATACGAAGGATTAACTCTGCACAACTTTTAACTCATGGTAATATAAGTACTTACACCATCCGAAAGTACTTGAGGCTAAACATGCTATTCCATTGGTTCATTTCTTTTTTCATGAAAAAGTTTGAATTTTTCATTTTCCGTTGATTTTCCATCTGCCGGAGTTTAATTAATTGTGTTCGGAAATTCACGTTGCTACTTTGGTTGTCAGTGCAATTTAAAATTTTCAAAACCGCAATAACGTTGACACTCTCGTTGTCACTTCTTTAACCTGGTTTATTAAAAATTTGCGTTGATGCTCTCTTTTTCATTTCTTAAAAAAAAAATAGACTAACTATGTAATAACACATTCTTTCCTTTCTACACGAAATTTCTCTCATGTTCATAAATTCCTCTCATTTTCATTGACTTCTCAAAAATCCAATTAAATGTACATTCCATATTTTTCTTGCTCTGAATATTCTTGTACATTTTCTCCCAATGATGGTTTTAGGTGATCTTGTATTATTGTCCATATAATCTAGGATTTTCATCTCATTTCTTAGTCTTTGAATCTGATCAAGGTGCATATATGTGTCTTCAATGCATGGTCAACAATAGTGAAGTTTTCATCAAATCACAAAACGTTGATAAAGAGGCTTCCAAATGTTAAACTTGGTAAGGTATTTAAGGAATTTTTCATCTATTATTTTTCACCTTCAATTGGTGGTTATATATTTCCTATAAAGTTACCAAGTGACCCCTGCGAATGTGATACCCAAAAGCTACCACAATAAGTCTTGAACACTCAAAAATTATAATTTTTTTCTCCAAATAAACTACAGGAGTGTTCGTTAAGAAAAAATGATGATATGCTAGTTAGTCCTTCATATTTTTCTATCCTCCTGTAGCGCTCATCACTTTTTCATCAACTCCAAAATAGACATGCTTCATGATGGAACAAATGGAAGTATTTCCACAATGCACAAGGGATGGTTCCCCGTAGGGAGAAATATTTTTTAAGACTTAGGAATGTATTACCTTGACTAATTCTTCTAAATATTTTGAAATAGAAATGGTCCCATTAGTAATAGGCTACCCTTAATAACAAAGACTGCAACACCATCTTGGCCATTTAATAAAACTATCACTATTGTACTTACAAGGCCATTTAAAAAAAATGTTATATTCATACATCGAGGGAAGACAATAAAAATTAGCTTAATATGGATGATAAAGATCCATAATGATAAAAGAATAAAATTGATCATAAGATACTCTCAATTGTGAGATCCACATATAGTATCAAGTTTTAAGGGAAACGAATACTTTTTAACTAAATAAAATCAACTTCTGGAAATTTAAAATCACCAAGCCCCTAAAATAAATATTATCATGGATTGTACTCAAAATTATTAATGATTTCATGGTCATTGTGAGCAGGTTCTATCAAGCACTTCCAACTCAATAAATTATCACTACCGAGAGAGTCCAAGGATTATGTGAAAAACCAAGGGAATGGATGTATAAACCAAGGGAGTGGTTGTGTCTAAGAATGATTCCACACTTAGGGAATTATAGTCATGAAGGGTTCCGTGAGTATGTTATCAACATTATATTTGTCATATAAATGTAACAATGAAACTAAGCCAAGGTATGTTTCCATAGCCTTCTATTTTTTTAATTAAAAAAGAGTTTTGAAATAGATTATTACCTCAATTTTACCTCATAACTGTGAATGCCAGAAATATGAAAAATATAGATGTTAATGCTTCTATGGAAAGGTTGGAAGTTGAAGAGTTGAATGATGGTGATCGATGAGGTTTCTTGATTTTTGACTCAGAAACTCCTATCTGGTACTAATAACTAATGAGGGTCAAAACCTTGCCATGAAAATTTCTACAAAACATCTCATGAGCATCTTAATCAGTAGTTCATCTCCTCAATAACCTCAGTATAAATAAAAGTGACATAATCATGTTTTTAATGTAATAAAATTAAATATGGATGAAAAGAGAATAAAATATGTCAACAAGGATGACAAAATGATACATTCCTAGGATGATCCAGCTATCCTTGTCTCTATCTTTGAAAGTCTTATGATTATCCAAGTGGATAACAAAATCCCCCTTATATGAGTAAAGTAAATTACCTACACTAAGGTTCCCACATCCATAAAATCTTCTATATTTTCTAAAATATAAAACTTAAAAGCATGATACTTGAAGGATCTTAAAGCCATCCTTTGAAAGCTAAGATATAAGATTTATTCTTCCTAGATTTAAATTAATGACAATTATTGCTTCATAATGTGACCCAGAGCCTTCAATTAAAGTGAGAAATATGTGTGCTAATGTGTGTTCTCCATCTCTCTTACTCAGTATAGCCTCACCACTAGCAGCTTTGTTCAATACCCCGATGGGTTTTCCTTGGTACCATACAAGCATATCCACATTGTCAGTGGACCTATTCAGTACCTCGATGGCTTTACTTATACTTCCTGATGCTTCCTTTTTTCATTCATTTTCTATATATATATATATATATTCTTCATAATGTGACCTAGAGAATTCAATTAAAGTGAGTAATATGTGTGCTAATGTGTGTTCTCCATCTCTCTTACTCAGTATATCCTCACCACTAGCAGGTTTGTTCAATACCCCGACGGGTTTTCCTTGGTACCATACAAGCATATCCCCATTGTCAGCGGGCCTATTCAGTACCTCGATGGCTTTACTTTCTTCCTGATACTTACTTTTATCATTCATTTCATTTATATGTGTGTGTGTGTGTGTGTGTGTGTGTGTGTGTGTGTGTGTGTCTATGTATAGAGTATTTTAGATTTTCTAGGCACATAGCTCATTATTTAAATTTAGCCCATGGGAAACACCATTCACAATAGTATTACATCTTAGATATTTAAAGTGTAACGGAATAAATCATCTTGGATAATGACTAAAAGGTCCCTCCAGTCAATCTAACATAGTTATCATGAAATCCCATTAAGGTTCTACAAGAGTGGTCCACTATAAGAGGGTTTTTTACAATACCCTCTAGAGTAACTTGGAAGCATTTCTTGGATAACATATTTTTAGAGTGGCCATACCAATATGATGTATTCACCAGATAGTACCATTTTTATCTTGATGATTTGAAGTACCAAACATAACAGTGACAAATCCTCCCAACTGGCTTAGTGTACGATCTCGGTTAGGTGACATGAAAAGGGACTACCCAATCAACATTCATAGTCACTTTCCGAAATAATGAGGCTTTATAAATGAATTTTACCTAGAAAATCTTACCACATGAATGTTTCATGTTGCCAAAAATAATTATCAATGGTAATCGAGGAGTTTCAGCATGTGTGGAAATGAATTGTATGGAGTTGCAGCTTCAAGAAAGATTAATTACTAAGTTTTGAGATCAGAAAATATTGCAACAGTTTTATTTTAAGATGATATTTTTTTATTTTTATATACTATCTTACCCTACTTTACTTAAAGAAAGGAATATCTTCTTCAAGTGTAGGAGTACTTCCAATGTAGCCATGTGCGTAATAGAATGAGAATTCTACTCACGTTCAAGCTTGAAAATACATACTTTAAGAAATACCAAAACAAGAGGAACCAACTGCTTCAACTAATATGGTGTCAAGAATTTTCAAATGATGTAGGAATGATGTGTGCCAATGATTTTTTGGAGCAAGGCTTTAATGTGACCCACATATTATTAGTCTTTTTATTGATCAGTAACAAATGGCATGCCCTTCTTTTTTATGCCACACAGGTATTCCAATGCTTTATGATTACTTCCTTGAGTGCATAATGGATATCGTGATAGACATGTCAAGAAATATTCTATATCTTCTTATAATGGCTCCTCCTTATCAAATTAAATCCATGATTATTCAGTCCCCTTAGTGGATTGAAATAGGTGATCAAGGAAATCTTATGGATCTTCTTGTATAGATGGCTCTTGGATCTTATATTTTGTTATTTCTTCAAAAGAGATATATTTTCTTTCAACTGCTACTAAAATTTTCTTTTCCAGAGAAGCAAAGACTCCAGCTACTACTAGGATTTGAGAAATTTCTTAGAGTAGCATCTTCTATCAATTTTCTTGACATTCTTCTCCTGCTAGCTGGTAGCTCCTGTCAACACATGGATTAGTGCATGGGGGTTCTTAAAACACCCTATAAATAAATAAAATATGCATAAAGAAAACAAATTCAAGGAAATATATGTTATGCACTTGGAATCTCTCACACAATGACCAATCTAAAATTCAAGTTACCAAGGTATTATCCTTTTGTGCCTCCCTAACAACAGTGCCAAAATGTTAAGTGCGCTATTTAATGGATTAATATTTCAACATTTAATGTGTCAATATAGGGATTCATATACTTTGATCACAACACAGCATATGCCAGAAAAAAAAACTTCTAGGATCATTCAAACTAATGTCTATATGTTCAAACCAATTGATGCCAGGATACTAGGTTAAATCATATCCCAGCATGTAAAAACTCATGTGCTACTTTCATCATTAAAATTCTTCATTAAAACCACAAATATGTTCAGCTCAAATACATATGAAGGAAAGAGAGCCATACAAATAAAATACTGATATAAAAACATAAAAACTCTTTGGCCAAATATTACAATGGGCGGCCTCTTGGCTCTCGGCCCTTCAAACCATTACTCTTACTCTCTCTGTATTCCTCACTTCCTCACTTCCTCTCTTGTCAGTTCTCACCCTCACAAGCTACATATTTATACATAATATAATTTATTCCATTCCATAATTTCCTCCACACAAATCTCAACTTAAAATCTAAATTAGATGTATCTTTTTTTGGACTCAACTAAGTCCCATTTATGGAATTCCTCATCCCTATATTATCTACCTAATTCAACTCCAATCATATCCTTAATTATTTAAGGAATATTTACAATAATCCTCACATTTATATTTTCTCTCTTAATTAATTAAAAATGAGAAAAATAATTAAATAAATAATTAAAATATCTCACCCCCTAAATTACATAAAGGAATAATAAGAATTTAGCTTTGACGCTCCTGCATTAGACTCCCCATGTAGAGAAGTTTCCATAGACTCTTGTCTATGAGGTCCATCAATTTTCTGTAACAATGCGACAACCACAAGTCTTGATGACTAGCTCCTTCCAGGATTCCAAACTCTGTTCTGTCGCTGGTCCTTCGAAGTATCAACTGAATTTGGTAACTGATCACTCACTCTGTTGATTGGATTCCATCGGCTCCTCCAACACTTTCTTTCGCCAATTCCTTGGAGTAATTCCTCTTTGTCGATGTAGGTTTTAACCTTGAACAGAAATTATCTACACACAAATATTATAACAGAAAATAAACAATAGCGAGAGCATAAAACACAAAACAGATAAACATAGAGATTTTCCCCTGGATCCCAATTTGGGACGACCAGCTTGATTTTCATTATATTCATTTTAGTGTTACAACACATATATATACATGCCGAAGCATACATAAACCCTGATCCATTAACCCTAGATTATATCATAACCGTAGTTCCCTTGACCGGATCTACAAAATACCAGGGGCCGAAAACCATCATACCCAAAAACCATGTGCAAAACCATGCACAAAACCATGGGTGTGTTAGAAAATTAAATATTACAGAGCAATGAAACAAATAAAATATGCGGAAAATACAAGCACACAAAACACATAAAACTAGAGAGACACAGATATATGTGGTTCACCCAGTTTGGGCTACGTCCACCCCGAACAGCCAGTCCTTCCTTTATATTATCCAACAAAATGAAGAGACAAAACCTACAACAGATCCGCTGTAATATCCTTTGTTCTCTCTCACAGTCTCCCTCTCTGTTTCTCGCTCCGAGAATACACTCATCATACACAGCCGTAATACAATGCCCCCATATATACAAGGGGGTTGCCTTCTAGGGAAAAAAACCCTAATCTAAACATAACTTCTACCGTCAGATCATTTGCCTAATGAATGGCCCAGATTGACTAGAAATTACTATACTTTTACAAGGCAATTTTACATCTGTTTTTTAGCTTCGGGGGCGCTGCCCCCGAACCCCCGCCAGGGGGGGGCTCCGAAAAGCGCTGCCGCCCCCCCTTGGACCCCCCACGGCAGCGATTAAATTTCGGGCGGCGTTGCCGCCCCTTTTAAGGTACAGGGGTCCAATGCTGTGATACAAAGTAAACAAGATAATCAGGCTCCACACCCAACAATCTCCCACTTGGAGACCGATTGTAGCAACTCCATCGCTGCTTCATTTGCTGGACAATGACTCCTCTTTAGACCTGGTTGTTTCTCATCTTCATCGTCATCCTTGAAGACCAATTGAAACTGAGCATGTTCTCAGTTTCTCCCTGGTTACAACTTTTGTTAGCATATCTGCAGGATTCTGGCTAGTGTGTATCTTTTCCAGCTTCAACTCTCCATCTTCCAATACCGACCGTATGAAATGGTACTTGAGATGTATGTGTTTAGTCCTAGAATGAAATGCTGAGTTCTTTGCAAGATGAATAGCACTTTGGCTATCACTGTATAGTGTGCCCATATCATGCTTCTTACCCAATTCATCCATAAACCTTTGTAACCAAATCATTTCTTTACTAGCCTCTGTAGCAGCAACATACTCGGCTTCTGTTGTTGAAAGTGCAACAAAACTTTGGATTTTTGAAACCCAACTGACAGTTGTTCCACCTACAGTAAATACATATCCTGTAGTGCTCCTCCTATTATCTCTGTCACCTGCCATATCTGCATCAACATATCCCTGTAGAGCAATGTTTGAACCACCAAAGCATAATGCTTGATTTGTGGTACCTCTCAAATATCTGAGAATCCATTTTATTTCCATCCAATGTTCTTTTCTTGGATTGTTCATATACCTGCTTACAACTCCCACTGCATGTGCAATATCAGGCCTTGTGCAGACCATTGCATACATTAAACTTCCAATTGCTGATGCATATGGAACTTTAGACATATAATCCATGTCTTCTTGGGCCTTTGGGCACATCTCCTTAGTAAGTTTGAAATGGCTAGCAAAAGGTGTACTAACTGGTTTTTCATTCTGCATATTAAATCTTTTCAACACCTTTTCTATGTACTCATTCTGAGACAGTGTTAACTTGCATTTTTTCCTGTCTCTAGTTATCCTCATACCAAGGATTTGTTTTGCAACTCCCAAATCCTTCATTTCAAATGAATTTGCCAATTTTCTTTTCAGCACATTTATTTCCTACATGTTAGACCCTGCAACAAGCATGTCATCTACATACAATAACAGTATAATATAGCTGCCATCATTTTGCCTTTTCAGATAAACATAATGATCAGAGTGACATCTAGTATAACCTTGTTCAGACATAAACCTGTCAAATTTTAGATACCACTGCCTTGGAGCCTGTTTTAAGCCATACAATCTCTTCTTTAACCTACACACCAATTTTTCTTTCCCTTTTACCTCATATCCTTCTGGTTGCTGCATGTATATCTCTTCCTCCAAATCTCCATGGAGAAATGTTGTCTTTACATCTAACTGTTCAAGATGTAAATCTTCCGCTGCTACAAGACTTAAAATAGTTCTTATTGAATTCATTTTAACAACAGGAGAAAATATTTCATCAAAATCAATACCTTTCTTCTGTGCAAACCCCTTCACCACAAGTCTATATTTGTACCTCTGTTTTCCTCCATCTTCTTCCTTCAGCCTGTAAACCCATTTATTCCTCAATTCAGTTTTACCTGCAGGCAACCTGACTAAGTCCCAAGTCTGGTTATGCTTTAAGGAGTCCATATCTTCTTCCATGGCTAGCTCCCTCTTCTTCCTACTTTCAACCTGCATTGCTTCTTCATAACATTCAGGTTCACCAGAATCAGTCAACAATAAATAATATAATGAAGGAGAGTATCGTTCAGGGGGTCTACTTATCCTGGTAGATCTTCTAACACCACTTTCAGGTGTTTGAGGTGCCTGCTACTGTTGTGGTGGTTGATGCTGCAGTGGTTGATGATTATTATTATTTTCAGGCACCTTTACTTTTTCAGATATCTCATCAAGAACCGCGTATTCCTTGCTTTCTTTTTCTTGTTTCTTTTCCTGCAACTGATTCTTATACAAGACCTTTTCATTGAATATTACATCTCTGCTCCTAATGATTTTGTGATTTTCATAATCATATAAACGATAACCAAAATCATTAGCACCATATCCAATAAAGGTACATTTCTTTGATTTTGCCTCAAGCTTTGTTCTGTTTTCTTTATTAATATGGACAAAGGCCTCACAACCAAAAGGCTTTAAAAAAGAGTAGTTTACCTTTTTACCTGTCCATGCTTCCTCTGGAATACCACCATCCAAGGAACTTGAAGGCCCTCTATTTATTAGATAAACAGCAGTATCTACAGCATCTGCCCAAAATTGTAAAGGCAATCCTGCATGCAATCTCATGCACCTTGCACGCTCCATGATTGTTATGTTCATCCTTTCTGACACACCATTTTCTTGTGGTGTTCTTGGAACTGTCTTCTCTCTACGAATTCCATGCTCTAAACAGTACCTATCAAACTCTTTGCTGCAATATTCACCTCCATTGTCTGATCTGAGACACTTCAACTTCTTTCCTGTCTCAATCTCAACCAAAGCTTTCCATTTCTTGAAAGTATCAAATACATCGATTTATTCTGAATACAATAAATCCATGTTTTTCTAGTTGCATCATCAATAAAAGTAACATAATAACGAGAGCCACCGAGAGATGATACCTGAGCAGGTCCCCATACATCTGTATGCACAAGCTCCAATTTTTCGTTCTTCTTTTCTTTCCCAACTCTGAGAAATCTGACTCTCTTTTGTTTTCCATAAATGCAATTCTCACAGAAATCCAAATCAACATTCTTCAAACCTGGAAACAAATTTCTTGAGTGAAGAATCTTCATCCCCTTCTCACTCATGTGTCCGAGCCTATGATGCCATAAAGCTGCATCTGCTCCTTTGGAAGTTAAAGCATTAACAGAGTTAGAAATACCATTGCATAAATACAATGTACCAACCTTTTCGCCTTTTGCTATTACCAGGGCTCCTTTGGTGACCTTCCAAGTTTTATCCGTGAAAGTTGTCACACAACCTTCACCGCCTAATTGCCCTGTTGAAATCAGATTTTTCTTCAGATCTGGAACATGCCTTACCTCCTTTAGTAGCCATTGGTTTCCATTCTGTTGTTTTACAAGAACTTTACCCATTCCAACAATTTTACAGTGTTTATCATCACCCAAACGAACTTGTCCAAAATCTCCTTGAACATAGTCATGAAAATATTTCTTATCAGGTGTGGCATGGAATGAAGCCCCCGAATCTACAACCCAAGAATCAGTAACATTTTCGAAAGAAAGAATCAAAGCATCTTGTAACACATCACCTGTCACATTTGATTCATGATTGTTTTCTTGCTGTGTGTCTCCTTCTTTTCCCTTCCGAGATCTACAGTCTTTCTTTAGGTGTCCTTTCTTTCCGCAATTCCAACACACTATCCCCGATCTGGACTTGGATCTGCCTTTCCTTGATTTACTGCGATATCCCGAGCTCTTTCCTCTTTCCATTCTTCTTCCCCTAGACTCTGCACTCAAAGCATTACCTGATGTCTCACCGGAGCTTTTCCGTCGCATTTCCTCACTAAGGATAGCACCAACAACATCATCGAACTTTAAAGTACTAGTTCCAGAGACAGAGTTACTAATGGCCATTACTAAACCATTCCAACTCTCTGGCAATGAGCACAAGAATAATAGAGCTCTAACTTCATCATCAAAGTTTACCCCTACAGAACTTAACTGACTGGTAACTGTATTAAATTCATTTAAATGGTCTGCAACAGATCCACCTTCTGACATCTTCATATTAAATAGTTGTTTCATAAGAAATACCTTGTTTGAGGCCGAGGGCTTTTCATACAGTTTCGCCAACGTCTGCATCAAACCCTCTGTTGTTGTTTCCTTCGAAATATTGAAAGCGACCGACGCCGCAAGACACAACCGTACTGTTCCGAGTGTCTTTCTATCGAGAATGTTCCATTCCACGTCTGTCATGGTCGCCGGCATCTTTGTTTTTCTGCTCAATGGTAGGTACAGATCTTTCTGATACAGATAATCTTCCATCTGCATCTTCCATAGCGCAAATTTTTGGCCGTTAAATTTCTCGACCCTAAACTTACCATCGTCCGCCATTGCTCCCACTCGAACTAGGAACCCTTTCTTCTTGCGAGTTTATCAGCCAAATATACCTTCGGCTTTGATACCAGTTGTTAGAAAATTAAATATTACAGAGCAATGAAACACATAAAATATGCGGAAAATACAAGCACAAAAAACACATAAAACCAGAGAGACACAGATATATGTGGTTCACCCAGTTTGGGCTACGTCCACCCCGAACAGCCAGTCCTTCCTTTATATTATCCAACAAAATGAAGAGACAAAACCTACATCAGATCCGCTGTAATATCCTCTGTTCTCTCTCACAGTCTCCCTCTCTGTTTCTCGCTCCGAGAATACACTCATCCTCCACAGACGCAATACAATACCCTCATATATACAAGGGGGTTGTCAGGGAAACCTCAATCTAAATGACAACTTTCTACCGTCGTATCATTTTCCTAAGTAACCGCCTGCATTGACTAGAAATTACTATACTTTTTACAAGGCAATTTTTACATCCGTTTTTAAGCCGGGGCGCCGGCTTCGGTCCCCCGCCGGGGGGGGGCAAACACACCCCCGCGCGTTGCCGCCCTTTTAAGGCACAGTCCGGGCCGTGATACAAAGTAAACAAGATAATCAGGCTCCACACCCAACAGGGTGCGGACCGCCCACCGGAAATTAAGGACCAAATGTTTTTTCCGGGGAGCTGCTTCGAACCCCAACAGGGGGGGCTACCGCCCCTCCTCTTACCCCCCCGTGCGTGATTATTCGTGGAAAGAATATAACACATACCCAACATTCTCCCACTTGTTGTCTTCTTTCCACAGGGGGGCACATGAGAGCTTAGTCATTGGCCCAATTCTTCAACATCCATTGTTTCTCTACACCAATAGAACTTCTGAGTGCTCACAGACTTCGTCAATGCATCTGCAACATTCTTCAAAGTGTCCACATTTACCAGCAACACCCTTTTAGCCTCAACCATATCTCTAACAAAGTGATATTGAACATCAATGTGCTTTGTCTTTGAATCATAAGCAGGGTTCTTAGCCAAGAAAATTGCACTTTGGCTATCACAGTCTATCCTTATAGCTTGTTGTACCAACCCCATACTTGAACAAAATATCTGCAACCAAACTGCTTCCTTGCTTGCATGAGTGCCTGCCATGTATTTTGCGTCTGTAGTTGAAAGAGCCACTACAGACTATCTTTTACTCATCCAACTGACTGCACCTCCAAATAGGCTTAACACATACCCACTTGTAGATCTTCTTTGGTCCAGATCTCGAGCCTAGTCTGCATCAAAAAAACCATGAATGTCCAACATTCTTTCCAATCCTAGTCTTCCCATTGCTTTGTGTAATCCACTGATGCCCACATAAATATCGAAAACCCTTCACTCTTGTCGATGCTCCTTCCACAGGTTTGACATAAACACACTCAAACTCCCCTTTGCATGTGTAATGCAATGTACGGTCTAGTCTGAGACCATTGCATACATCGAACTACCCTACACTTGCATATGGAACACGGGACATATCCTCCTCTTCTTCTTGTGTGTTGGGACACTGTTCAGCAGACAACTTTACACCTACGGGAATAGGAACATTCATCGGTTTACTATCCTGCATATTGAACCTCAGCAATATAGTCTCAACATACTTCCTCTGGTTTAACCAAAGCTTCCGCTTTGCCCGATCTCTCTTAATTTCCATGCCCAAAATATAGTTTACGGCACCAAGATCCTTCATGTCGAATTTGGAGAACAGTTGGGTCTTCAAATATTGGATAATTTCTTTGTCATTTCCAATCAACAACATATCATCCACATACAAGACCAAATAAATAACATGGTCACCAATTAATTTAAAATAAACACAGTGATCCTCCTTGCTTTTGGTGAAGCCAAGTCCCCGTATATAGGTATCAAATTTCTGATACCACATCCTTGGTGACTGTTTTAACCCATAAAGAGACTTCTTAAACTTGCATACCAGTTCTTTCTTACCCTTCACCATAAAGCCTTCAGGTTGCTTCATGTAGATCTCCTCTTCTAGATCCCCATGAAGAAATGTTGTCTTCACATCCATCTGTTCTATCTCAAAATCAAATGCAATAGCAACAAATAAAAGTAATCTAATAGAAGTAGCTTTGGAAATAGGAGAAAAAATATCACCAAAATCAATTCCCGGCACCTGGGAATACCTTTTTGCTGCCAACCGAGCTTTGTATTTCTCCACCTCGCCTTCTACATTCAACTTCTTCTTAAACACCCATTTTCTCCTGATGGGCTTCCTTCCAGCCGGTAACTCCACCAAATCCCATGCCTCATTTTTGTGCAAGGATGCCATTTCATCAACCATGGCATCCTTCCATAGTTTTCCATCCTCTGAATCTACTGCCTCCCTGACAGTTCTGGGATCATCATCAGGTATAGTTACGGAAAAACCTGAACAGAAAGCAGATGGACTATACCTTTCTGTTTGCCTTCTTTCCCGAAATGATCTTCTTATAGCTGGAGTTTGTGGCTCTTCATCTTCTAAATATTCTTCTGCTGTAGATTCTGATTCATACTCCTTTAGCTCAAATTCTATCTTCTCAGGTTCCTTTGGTATGACTTCATGTTTAAAAACATCTTTCACCTCTCTAAACACCACATCTTAGCTGCACACAACCTTCCTTGTTTCTAGGTTCCAAAGCTGTAGAAATTTTCTTAATAATGAATATTTATCCACCGAGATTATCCTGATCACATACTAATTCGAATTCATATGCAACACATAATCTCTTCTACAATCAATCATCAATTTGCGGAAATAAAAACAGTCGCATGCGCACATAAACACAATATGTAATGGGGAAAGCTTATAGCTGAAAACCCCTCAGCTATTTTGTATATTATATGGAGAGAACATGTAACATTACATAGCACAATACTCCTCACAAGTACTCAGTACTATCTCATAAAGTTACACACAAACTAGCTCAGTTTTGAACAAGTCACAGGTTCAAAACTCATCCACTAATTTCCTGCCTCTATTGCGCAATCAAGGCTAGTCTAATGAGAGATCCAAGGTTCGAATATCCTTGGCTTGACAGTGAAATCCTCATGGGAAATTCCTCCAAGTGTGGTGCAAATCTCATGCACAACTAATGTCACAACTGATAGCTATCTCGACCCTTTCATCTACCTCTTTCACTGGTCTCCACTGAACTGTCCATGCACTGTAGTGAACTGATGTGTTCTTGAGTTGAATAATGAGTTAATAATTAGTGAATTAAATAATATTTAATTCACTCCACTCATTACTAGTTGATTAGCTAGTTAAACTAATCTCCACTAGTTCAACTAAGTTAAACCGAACACAACTCCACCAACTGTCTCATCAACTCCACCAAACTTCTACCACTGAAGTCCTAACTGAAGTCAACCATGCATGAGCTCACCAAACCCCAAGGAATAGTGTAATTCCTTCTGTCAGATGCATGGGCCACATCCGTAGCTCCAACTGAAGTGCTGTAAGAGAATAAACTGAAGTTTAGAGTCTAAATATTATTAAGGGCTAATAATATTTGACTGACCTATTTTTAGACAGGCAATCTAAAAATAGACTTCGACCTATATGTCTAAAAATAGAGGTCCATCTATTTTTACCAACTCGACCAATCATCCAAGAATAACATACTGCAACCCCTGGACCATGCTCCATATGTCTAGAAATAGACATAGTCTAAAAATAGACTTTGCGCCAAAAATAGCCTGCGGGCCCACTTAGTGAAGGCGACTTCATTTCACTAAGCTCCATCATCTTGTTGCATTTTCAACACTCCCTCTCAACAAGATATGGATTATTTGCAACCCCTATCCTGCCTCTGTGGTATTCGAATTTGCTCCTGGTGAGCGCCTTCGTCAAGATATCAGCATCCTGATCCTCCGTGGGAATATATGAAAGTAACATGATTCTTCGTTGCACACAATCTCTGATATGATGGTACCTGATGTCGATGTGTTTGGATCTATCATGAAATACTGGATTAGCCGAGAGTTTAATGCAACTCTGGTTATCACAATAAATCACTGTAGGCTCCAAATGCAACCGGAACAATCCAACGAGGATCTTCCTCATCCAAATAGCCTCGCATGCAGCCAAGCTTGTTGCCATGTACTCGGCCTCTGCTGAACTGAGTGCCACGGATCTCTACTTCCTGCTGTACCAGGAAACTGTTGTCGACCCAATGCTGAAAACTCCTCCAGATGTGCTCTTCCGGTTCGTTGGGCTCCCTGCCCAATCTGCATCAGTGAAGCCAGAAAGCTTCGCTCCATCCTCCTGTCTGTACCATAGACCATATCTCGATGTGCCTCTGATATAGCACAATACATGCTTGCCTGCCTTCCAAAAGAGCTTGGTAGGCTTAACCATAGCTTACGAAAGCTGGTTAACAGCATAGCATATATCGGGTCATGTATTGACCAGATACATAAGCGACCCCACCAACTGTCGATAGACAGTGGCATCCACTACCTCCGCTGAAGTAGCATCCTCCTTCCTCCAACCACCGGGAAGAGGAGTATCAACAGGCTTGCAGCCATGCATGTTGAACCTCTCCAGTATCTCCCGGGCATACTTACCCTAAGAAACAAACAGTCCACCACTGCGCTGCCAAATCTCCAATCCCAGGAAATAATGAAGGAGGCCCAAGTCCTTCATCTTGAACTCTCTAGCAAGGTCCTCCTTGCATGAAAGTATCAACAGCTCATCACCCATCAAAATCAGATCATCTACATACAGTACAATGATCAGCAGCTTCCCCTCCACCACAATCTGGTATAGGTTAGGATCCGCCTCACTCTTAGAAAATCCAAGCCCGGTGAAATAACTGTCAATCCGTGTGTACCAAGCACGAGGTGCTTGCTTCAGCCCGTACAGTGCTCTCTTGAGTCGGCACACATGCGACTCACTGCTGAAGATCTTAAAACCTTCAGGCTGCTCTATGTACACCTCCTCCTCAATGAATCCATTGAGGAACGCAGTCTTCACATCCATCTAATGGATGTGCCATCCCATCTGCGCTGAGAGAGATAGGATCGTTCGTATGGAAGAGTACCTTGCGACAGGTGCAAAGGTATCCTCATAATCGATCCCCTCGATCTGTGAGAAGCCACGGGCGACAAATCTCGCCTTGTACTTCTCCACACTCCCGTCAGCTGCCTGCTTCACTTTTTAGATCCATCGCGAACCCACCACTGATTTCCCCTCCGGTCTTGGGACAATCTCCCATGCACTGTTTCTGACGATCGAATCATATTATTCGATCATGGCATCTACCCATGCGGGTTCCTCCACAGCTTCCTCAAAAGAGGATGGCTCCATCACGACACATTGACTCATAAGAGCCATGTATCCAGTGTACCGATCCGGTGACTGCCTCTGTCTGCGTTGTGCTGTAGGTGGTCTTACAACCTTCTCTGCATCTCGAGCCAGTCGCTCAGCTTCTGTAGTGCGCTTGCGCCCTCTAATGGTTGGCGCTACATGGGTGGTTTCTTCCACCTCCTGAACTTCCTCTTGTGGCTGATCCACATTCAGAAGCTCCTCCTTAGGAACTAACAGCTCCTCATCTGCATGCAAGTGTGTCTCCCTCTCAAGCGAACACTGCATGGCTTTCTCCTCCTGAAACTTGATATCCCGTCGCACAACAGTCTTGTGAATGTCTGACAAATACACCCGATAGTTGAGAGGTGTATCATTGTACCCCACAAATATTCCAACCTCTGCGGTCGGATCCAGCTTCTTTCTGGCATCCTTCGTCACATGCATGTAGACAGGTGAGCCAAAAATTCTCAGATGAGAAATATCAGGCCTCTTGCCAGAAAACGCCTCCTCCGGTGCACTCATGCCAAGAACCTTGTGAGGACAACGGTTCTACACATACACTGCTGTATTGCATGCCTCAGCCCACAAGTGAAGGGGTAGGCCCTGATCATGCAACATCGCCCTTGCAGCACCCACGATCGTTCTATTCTTCTGCTCAGCCACCCTGTTCTGCTGTGGGTTATGGGGTGCGATGAGCTCTCTCTGAATCCCTTCTGCGCTGCAAAAGTCTTTGAATTCAGCCGAGATGAATTCACCACCATTGTCGCTCCTAAGACCCTTCACATGCTTCCCCGATTCCTTCTCTACCAGCGCCTTGAATTCATAGAACTTTGAAAATGTCTCGCTCTTCTTCTGCATGAAGAAGATCCAGCACTTCCGAGAGAAATAATCAACAAAGATCACATAGTACTTGTGCTTTGCTGTCTAAGCTACAGAGAAAGGACCACACACGTCTGTGTGAACTCTCTCAAGGATCATCGTGGCACGACTATCCTTCTCGTGAAAGGTGGCTTTCACATACTTCCCTAAAGTACACCCCTTGCACTGATCTGACTGCACAAGAGTGCCCTTAGGAAGCCCAGTAGAAATCTGCTGCAGGATCTTCAAAGCTCCGTGGTGAAGGTGGCCCAATCTCCTGTGCCACAGTTCGCCCTCATCATCCCGGCTCACCACTTCTCCCGCCTTGCATGCCATTGCTGCGCAGCCATCTACTTGCAACTGATAAAGGTTCTTGACTCGAACCCCTATCTTTCGGGTCTCTCCAGTAGTCTTACTGCGCAGGAAGGCTTTTCCTTCGCTGAAGACCACATCATACCCCTTGTCTTCCAACATCGCCACAGAGATCAGGTTCTTCATCAATCCTGGAACATGCAAAACTTCCTTCAATATGAAAGTTTTACCAGACTCCCTCTCAAAGGAAATGGTACCGATACCAGTCGCACTGTATCTACCATCATCGCCCATCTCGATGTGCACTCCAAGATCTTTTTCCTCCAGATCTGAAAACAGATCTCGATCTTCGGTCATGTGAAATGATGCACCACTGTCCAAGAACCAAACTGATCCCGCCACACTTGAAACCAAGCATGCGATCAGTGAAAAATCTAGTTCGAATTGAGAAGCCAATGCCTCTCCCGCTGCAGATCCGGCAGCCTTCTTATTTTTCTTCTTCTGCGGACAATTTGTGGCATAGTGTCCGTGCTGGTGACAGTGAAAACACTTCACCTTGGACATTTCTTGCTTCTTGCCTTTCGCACCAGACTGAGAATCCTTCTTGCTCTTCCCCTTCTTTTCTTTGGCAGCCAAAGTGCAATTTTCTTCATCAAATACCTTAGATGAAGATCCATCCCTGGTAGTCCTTCTTATCTCCTCCTGCATGAGATCCGCCCAAAGGCGCTCCCATCCCGGAAACTTCTCTCGACCATTGACACTATCTTGATATGAATGCCAAGCCTTCGGAAGACCAAGGAGAGCCAGGTCCACCATATCCTCATCCTCAACAGTCACCCCCACACTTCCCAGCTCATCTCTGCATTGAGTGAACTTCGTGAGGTATTTGGCGATACTTTCGCCTTTCTCCATCTTGATGTTTCTGAGCTTATCCTTGAGCGCCAGCTTCCTTTGGTCGCTCTTACTCTGGAATAGATCTGTCAGTGCTTTCGACATTAAATATGGAGAAGCTTTTCCATGCAGGCTGGATACAATGTGATCCTTTACGCCCTCCAACAGAATCCTTCGACATTTCGCCATCTTCTTTTGCCAAGCCTCGACTTCAGCAGGATCAGTGGGCTTTTGGACATCCGTATCTACGAACTCCTTCAGTCCATTATCTTCTAATATTGCCTCCATGCGATCCTTCCATGCAACATAATTCGAACTGCCTTCAAGAGCATATTCGAGTCGCAAACCGTTGAAAGACATTTTCAACTCCGGCACCAAGAAAACAAACTGCTGCAAAATTCGAATTCCAAACTCAAGAAACTCAACTGCTTTTGGATCTGTGAGAACAACTTATTTCTAGCACAGAGATCGACTGTAAGGGCATTTACTGGATATATCACCTTTCAAGGAAAGGATGGATCCAGAGGCTACCTGGCCCGTTACAGACTCTGTCTACCGAAATAATATTGTAATCACTGCAATAGATCTTGATGATTGATTCGCTCTGATACCATGTAGAAATTTGCTGAATAATGAATATTTATCCACCGAGATTATCCAGATCACATACTAATTCGAATTCATATGCAACACATAATCTCTTCTACAATCAATCATCAATTTGCGGAAATAGAAACAGTCGCATGCGCACATAAACACAATATGTAATGGGGAAAGCTTATAGCTGAAAACCCCTCAGCTATTATGTATATTATATGGAGAGAACATGTAACATTACATAGCACAATACTCCTCACAAGTACTCAGTACTATCTCATGAAGTTACACACAAACTAGCTCAGTTTTGAACAAGTCACAGGTTCAAAACTCATCCACTAATTGCCTGCCTCTATTGCGAAATCAAGGCTGGTCTAATGAGAGATCCAAGGTTCGAATCTCCTTGGCTTGACAGCGCAATCCTCATGGGAAATTTCCTCCAAGTGTGGTGCAAATCTCATGCACAACTAATGTCACAACTGATAGCTATCTCAACCCTTTCATCTACCTCTTTCACTGGTCTCCACTGAACTGTCCATGCACTGTAGTGAACTGATGTTTTCTTGAGTTGAATAATGAGTTAATAATTAGTGAATTAAATAATATTTAATTCACTCCACTCATTACTAGTTGATTAGCTAGTTAAACTAATCACAACTAGTTCAACTAAGTTAAACCGAACACAACTCCACCAACTGTCTCATCAACTCCACCAAACTCTGCCACTGAAGTCCTAATTGAAGTCAACCATGCATGAGCTCACCAAACCCCAAGGAATAGTGTAATTCCTTCTGTCAGATGCATGGGCCACATCCGTAGCTCCAACTGAAGTGCTGTAAGAGAATAAACTGAAGTTTAGAGTCTAAATATTATTAAGGGCTAATAATATTTGACTGGCCTATTTTTAGACAGGCAGTCTAAAAATAGACTTCGACCTATATGTCTAAAAATAGAGGTCCATCTATTTTTACCAACTCGACCAATCATCCAAGAATAACATACTGCAACCCCTGGACCATGCTCCATATGTCTATAAATAGACATAGTCTAAAAATAGACTTTGCGCCAAAAATAGCCTGCGGGCCCACTTAGTGAAGGCGACTTCATTTCACTAAGCTCCATCATCTTGTTGCATTTTCAACAAAATCTTGTAACCTTTTAAACCATCCTTATACCTAATAAATATGCACCTTTCAGATTTATTATCCAACTTGGTCCTTTTCTGCTTTGGAAAATGCACATATGCATCACATCCAAGTACCCTTAGATGTGAAAGAGAGGGTTTCTTACCATTCCATACCTCATGTGGAGTCTTATCCTCCAACACTGATGAAGGTGATCTATTAACCAGATAGCATGCAGTCTCCACTGCCTCTGCCCAGAATTCTTGTCCTAACCCGATACCACTGAGCATGCTTCTTGCATTTTCCATCAGTGTTCTGTTCATTCTTTCTGCAACTCCATTTTGCTAAGGTGTGTATGGAGTAGTATTATACCATGCTATACCACACTTCTTACAGAACTCTTCAAATTCCTTCTTGCAGAACTCCCCACCATTATCTATCCTTAGCGCCTTTATCTTCTTCTATGTCTGGTTTTCCACAAGAACCTTAAATTCTTTAAATCTGTTAAAAGCTTTAGATTTCTTCCTCAAGAAATATATCCATGTATTCCTTGAGAAGTCATCTATGAATGAAACATAGTACACAAAATTTCCTAGTGATGGAACAGACACAGGTCAAAACACATCACTGTGCACAAGTTCTAATATCTTGTTTTCCCTCTTAGCACCAGAAGGAAAACTCACCCGATTCTGCTTCCCATATACACAATATTCACAGAAATCGAAATCTAGAGAGAAATTAGACATACCTTCTACCATACCATTTCTATGCAGTATCTGAAGGCCCTTCTCTCCAATATGTCTAAGCCTTTGATGCCATAGCATGGTATTTTCTCCAGAGACAACTAGGCTTTCCGCTCCACTTTCAGGAACCACAGAATTGTTACACCCATCAATAAAAGTGCTACCTTGTAGCGTGTACAGAGTTCCAGTCCGAACTCCCCGCATTAATACTAGTGCTCCTCGAACCATCTTGTAGGCATCTTTCTCGAACACTGTTTTTACACCTGCATCATCCATCTTGCTTATAGAAATCAGATTTCTGTCCAATGCAGGAATATGTAGAACACCAGGAAGTGTTTTAATCCTTCCACCTTGCAGCTTCAGCTTCGACTTTCCATGTCCGATGATTGTGGCCTTCCTATCATCCCCTAGGAAGACATCACCCCCATCATATTTCTCATACTCGCAGAACCACTTTCGATGGGGAGTGAAGTGAAAGGATGCACCTAATTCAATCAACCATGACTCATGATCTACATGCATATTTGAAGAAGAAGCAAAATACACATCCCCACCTTCATCCAAGGTGGTTTTTGCCTCTGCAGAAGGAGCATCATCAGATCCCTTTCCTTTCTCAGGAGCTTTAGATCTGCAATCCCTTTTGTAGTGCCCTTCCTTTCCACATTTCCAACATACCCTTACAAACTTTCCAGGAGATTTAGATCTCCCTCTATATTTGGATCTCCCACTCGAAACATTATTTTTGTTTATGTTTTGGGACCTTCCTCATACAAATAAGTCATCTCCATTCTAGCCCTCCATATTTCTCCATCTCATTTCTTCCGACAACAAGGCTGAGACAATGTCATCAAAATTCAAGGTAGTTGTATTGCTACCTATTGCAATAACCAGACTGTCCCACGAGTCTGGTAGATAACACAACAAACTGATGCACTTATCTTCATCTGAGATTTTAATATCAACAGATGATAGCTGACTTACCACAGTATTGAAGGCGTTCAGATGCTCTGTCACTGAGTCTCCATCCTCCATCCTTAGGTTATACAACATTTTCCACAGGAACAACTTATTCACCAGAGACTTAGATTGGTACAAAGTCCCATGTTTTTCCCACAAATTATTTTCCGTGGCTTCCCCAGATACATTCAACAATACTGAATCTGAGACACACAACCATATTGTGCTCTTAGCCTTCCGATCTAGTTTCTTCCAGTCTTCATTTAACATTTTCGTTGGTTTAGTACCTATATCTACCGCGATCCACTGATCTTTATCCACCAGAAAATCCTCCATCTTGAGCTTCCACAACTCAAAACTCTGACCATTAAATTTATCGATCTCTATCTTTCCGCTGCTCGCCATCTTCTTTCACCGCAACAATCGATCTTGCAGATCTCCCACTTAACAGGGTCTATCTTAGGCCCAAGAAAAAAACCCTCAGTAGCAAAGGCATCCCCAAAACCATGTGCAAAACCATGCACAAAACCATGGGCGCGGACCGCCCATCGGAAATTAAGGACCAAAAATTTTCGTCGGGGCACTGCCCTGAACCCCGACAAGGGGGGCTATCACCCCCCCTCTTCCCCCACCCCCGCACGTGATTAGTCATGGAAATAATATAACACATACCCAATAGTGAAACTCTTTCATCTCCAACTGAGCTGAACTCTCAACTTTCTGCAATGGAAAATAATCAAGAACTCCTTCTTGATTACAACTATAGTCTTTGATTTCTTTAATAACAACTAATTTCTCATCCATTGTTGTACCTACATTCACCAACAAACTGTTATTTTAAAAAAAATAAGACCTTTCAGTCTCTTTTGATGCTTCAAGCACCAATCTCCCATCATTGAATTTCTGGACTTCAATTGATCCTATTTTGAACTACTAGCTGCTTTCCTCTTCATCCTGTTGATTCAATATTTATGTCTCCTTTATGTCTCTACGGACATAATTTTCTTGTTTTTTCTGATATTTCATCCCAATGCCAAATAATTTCTTCTCAATTTCTCTGATTTCGACATCATATCTGTTAATGTGGGTTTTTGTACCTAAAGTTACATTATTATCTGAAAAGTTATAACATTCATTCAACTCCATAAATGTTAAAAACATTTCATCCCTATCATACATAGTAACTGCAATTCCTTTTGGATCAGGTTCTGCAATCTTCACTTCTCCCTTAGGTTCCTTAAGCCATTGTTCCAAGAACTCAATTTCCAAATGAAATTTTTCCATCAATTCATCACAACCTTCATTCCCAACTTCATTCTTCTTCTGTAATCTTCCTGAGTTGTCTTGGTTTCAGCATCATCACATTGTAAAATTTTGTCAGCAAATTCACTAAACAAATACATTTGTTTACCTCCTTCGAATATCTCTTCGGCATGTTCACTATGCTCCTAGTCCATAACAACTTCAACTGGTTGTCTTACTCCAAAAAAGAATTCATTTATGATTTATTCCCACTATAACAATTCAGTACCTTCCTCCTCTGAAAGGCATTATCCATCATACTCCACCTCAAGATTTTCATTCTCCTCTGTGACAGTTTCATCAGACTGCTCACTATCTTTCACACATCCTGCAAAAATACATAAACTGTGAGATTTAAAAGTACAAGGCTTCATAGCCTCTGCTTCTCTTGCCAATACATCTTTAGACTCTTCTGAACTATCCCAATAGTTCATGAGATCTTCCTCATTGATCTCTTTACCGAGAATTTCACCCTGTTCTGGGCCACAAATGGAAACATCCATTTTCAACTCAGCCTCTCTGAGTTCTTCACACCTTATCATCTGCTTGAGCTTCCTCATATCTTCTGCCAACTGTATTTTTACCTGCTTTTCCCTCTTTGTGTGTAGTCTATGCCACTTTACCTTCTTTCTCATGGTCCAACCATGTGTCTGGTCTTTCACATTTTCTTGCAACAATTCCATTAACAATTCAAGGTGAACTGTTATCTCAGCCTTCTCCCACTCATAATATTCATTAGTAAACTGCTCACATATGCCACTTACCTTGGAATTTTCCTTCTTCCTTCTGTTGTGGTCTTCATCGGATTCTCGGAAATGACTATCAACAGTCATCTTCTCCTCCTTTGTGAACTTCATCTGTTCACGTGTGTATTTCATTCAATCCTCTTTTCAGCAAGTCCTCACACTTGCCATTCAACAATGTAAGCTTTCCTCCTGCGCTTGACCTCTTTCGGTTCTCTATATTGAAATCAATCTCTGGCAATTCTCTTGCTTCCACTTTGTTGCAAACAACACTTTAGTAATGCATGTGTTACAATGACCAATTCTTTGGGTGTTAGGTTCCGCTGATCATGCACCTCATTACATTCATAATTTTTACTTAGCTTACGACTCTTTGACTTCATACTTACACCAATTCTTCATCTTGGATGAAAATACTCAATCTTAACTCAAACTATCCAAACTTTCATTTGACTCTAACATCTGTTTTTACTTCAAGCTTTTCCACAATAATTATGATAGTGGATATTTTGACTTAATTCAAGTTATACAATCCTCCAACAAACATACACCCCTAATACATTTTTTGGATATAAAATCTTCACTTTATTCCATACTTCATTCTTATGAAAGATCATCAGTTTCCCATTATCATTTCACATGATACTAAAGTCTTTAATATGAAATGTACTTCACTTTCCCAAGATTTATTTTATGGTGAAAATAAATAAACCATTCAATTTCCAACATTTAAAATACCTTCTCGAATTGATGTATCATACCTTATGCTCTTGTTAAGGTTATTAACAAACCTTCTCTTCATAATCTCAATTCTCTCGATTCCACTCTTCTGTGTCGTATTTGTCACATTCACATGCCCTTCATACCACAAGCTCGCCATTTTAATGCAAACATTTTTCCTGCTCTTTCATGCACCATACAACATCAATTCACATTTCTTCATCTATGTACAGAGAACAAGCTATTCATATTTCAATCTCTTCGATGTACAACCTGTACATTGTGTCCATCCTGAATATCACCTCCTTAGATACCGCCACAAAGATTTTACAACATCAAGCAATTGTGTTTACAATATTAAAACACAAATCAAAATAATTCTCCCTTTTCCAACTACAAGCTTTGGTCCAAAATGATTTAACCAAAACTACAAAGAATCCACATTATGCACGATAAACGCTCTCACATAAAAATGCATGTTTCTCTTTATATCACCCAGAATTAGCACATTTTTTCATTCATTTATACCTCTGTATTTGCAACATTTCCACTCTTTTACAACATTTACAAAAGATCATATTCTTGAGTATGGCAAGAAAATTTAATCATCCAGATTTTAAAATACTTCTACTCAATGAATATTGATTCATTCAATGAGCACTTACCTTGAATCTTCTTGTGGTTGGAATGATCCAACCCTTCTCTCACGTATTCTTTTAAGAATACATTCAAGCCTCCATAGATTTACTTTGAATGTGCAAGATCCATTCTCTAACAATCTCTTCCCAGTAAATAAATTTCTTCCCAACAATTTTCTAACAAAAATATTTTCCCAGCAAATAATGCTAGAAACTTTCAAAGTACGCACAATCTCCCCTCTTAGTTTAAGCCAAGTTCCCTCGTCTCAATCTCTTCAATTTCAATTTCTTGCTTTGAAAACATGAAATATTAATGTAACCAAATATCCTTTCAAGATTACATTCTCCAAAAAAACGTACATGAACTATTTGCAAAAACTTCACCTTGATCAATCCCCGTGACCTTTTCTTACGCTGGAAGGTGGTACCATGGAAATATTGGATCCATACCTTGAATATTCCACTGGAGCCACACTTCTTTCAAAAGCCCCACACATGCCTTTTTTAGAACAAACACACACTTTAGTATGAATGTGGTAAGAACCTATATTATATATAAGTCCACATAAATTGATTTCTCTGTATGTGGTTGAGCTCAAGTTCTAACTTTCAAAAATGTGCAACATCCCTTTTTCTAATAGTCACAAATCATAGAGGTATAGAGGCAACAGTTAGCATTTATCAAACTTGGTTTCATCCAGAACTCCACTATTACAAATGCCATCACATTATGGACGTTCCTTCAGAAATTATGTTATATGTAGTTCCCCTCAGGTTAAAACATATAACAATGATACTTCTATACAGCTTTGTAAGTATCATTCCAATGCACTAATTCTCAACATAATAATGCAATTTCAATGTTATAAATAATATGAAATGCCCGCACAAAGAAGATAAAATTTCGTATGACATTTCTCTGTACTACTTGAAGTCTTTTCCATATTGGAACCCAAAAAAAATTCAACGTCGTCTTGATTATTGAACCCACTATTCACACAACCAATGCCCTCATTAAACATTATATGCTGCCCAATCAAAGACTCCAGTCAACGTATATAAAATGGCATGTCATATACTTAAAAACTCAAATCGATTTACGCAGGGATGGATTCACCGATGCCGCAAACTTATATTTGTATATCATACCTGTGATAAACAATGTCGTGGACATATGTTAACGCTGTGATAAACAATGTTGTTTAAGACTGTCGGTACCAACAAGAAGTTAAAATAATGTTGTAAAGAAACCACCAGTGACACTACCACAACGGTTGGTGGCGTTCTTTTCTCATGTGCAACATGACTGGGGACGGTGCTCGGTGGCTCTCACACTCTCTCGATTCTCTTAAAATGACTTCCGGTCGGACTTCAATTCCAGGCCTCCCATCGATTTTAGACTCAATGAACAACGTTGAGCTATAACGCCAACAAACTCAATAATTCCCCTTGTGTTATATGACGGGCTCCATAAGAGGTTTCCACCGCAAGCCATCTAACCAACGATTTTTTATTGTGTTATAATGAATATGACCACCCTCTGATAAATCTGAATTGTACCAATTTCGTTTTGAAGACATCATTTCCGTAGACTCTGCAAACTTTTCAATTCGACCAAGGTACCGTGGAAATACAAATTTCCAAAATCAAACTCATCACCGAGTATTTCATAAAATTGCTAGACGAAAGTCAAACCCTTGTAGCATAAATCTTGAAATATTTATTTGCTTCGTCAGAGTCCTCAACGACCGAATTCCTTATCATGTCCAGAACGAGCTCTGATGCATCAACCACTGATCACAAACATTTCCCACTTCATATTGATGAATCAATACCAGCACAATTGGTTTTCTCAGTGAAATCGCAAACAAATCATCTCAAAACTCTTTTCCACAATCAGCAAACACAAACGGTCAGCAAATTATTCCATAACAAACACTCTTCCACTATCAACAATTTGCAATCTTCCATAGCTCTCATAAGAAGTGTCTACTCCATTGAGCAGGCTCTGATAATGATGCCAGGATACTGGGTTAAATAAAATCCCAGCATGTAAAAACTCATGTGCTACTTTCATCATTAAAATTCTTCATTAAAACCACAAATATGTTCAGCTCAAATACATATGAAGGAAAGAGAGCCATACAAATAAAATACTGATATAAAAATATAAAAAATCTTTGGCGAAATATTACAATGGGCGGCCTCTTGGCTCTCGGCCCTTAAAACCATTTCTCTTACTCGCTTTGTATTCCTCACTTCCTCACTTCCTCGGTTGTCCTTTCTCACTCTCACAAGCTACATATTTATACATAATATAATTTATTCCATTCCATAATTTCCTCCCCACAAATCTCAACTTAAAATCTAAATTAGATGTATCTTTTTTTGGACTCAGCTAAGTCTCGTTTATGGAATTCCTCATCCCTAGATTATCTACCTAATTCAACACCACTCATATCCTTAATTATTTAAGGAATATTTACAATAACACTCACATTTATATTTTATATCTTAATTAATTAAAAATGAGCAAAATAATTAAATAAATAATTAAAATATCTCACCCCCTAAATTACATAAAGGAATAATAAAAATTTAGCTTTGATGCTCCTGCATCACCAATTCACATTGTCAAGTCCCAAAATGTGTCCTATACTTCAATGTCTACTAGAATTCAGTATACATATTCAACTAGCTAATGCAATCCTAGTGTCTTTATTTAACAAATGAGAAAAGAAACCATAGTTAATGGCCACTGAGGTATTTTGATTTTGGCTCCTTCTAGAGTGAGGAACACATGCTCCAACTTAGCTATCTAAAGGAAAAAATAGATTACGAAAACCTATGGTTTACACAGCTTCAAAAAGAGAACATAATTTCTAACCTTGAGTCCTTTCATATTGAGAAACTCAAAGCTCATCTCAGTGGTCTAGAGGAAAAAATCGATTAAGAATTCCTATGGTTTTCACACTTATGAAGCAAGAAAAAATAGTCTCATTTCCCTGAATCCTCCTTGGTTGAGGGGCCTAGTGTTATGTTTTTTCCAGAGGAAAAAAGGCCATCAAGATTCTCCTTACAAGCATAGTACATAAAAGGACTCGAGCCTAATAATTCAATCTTGAAATATCATTACACAACCCCAATATATTACCAAACCAAAAAAAAAACATGTCCAAATTTCTCCAATATACTTCATTGCAAATGCATTCTATTGCGAGAAAAAATATGCTCTGAAAATATAAATAAATGGAACTTGTGATTATCAATTCTAAGATTCACTACAGTCAATCCATACACTCTTTTTTTAATATCAATAATGATATTACTTATAAAGAAAAAAATAAAAGTATATAAGCTAGGTGTGGAAATAGAGAGTGCTAATACCCAAATTCAAATCTTAACATAACATTAATGAAAACTATTAAATATCGACCTTTGGCACAAAGGATTTTGTCTGGTATTACAATAGATCTATATAAAGATTAATTCAAACAATTTCATGCATCAATACATCAAAAAATGAATAAATTCAAATGTGATGATCTCTTTTAATGAAGTATCTGAGCCTATTTTATAAGGTTTATTGTGTCCTATAACCAACTCAAACACCAGGTAAAGAAAAATTTATTAGGTACAACATTATGATGTGAATTTAGAGTCAAGGGATTTCTTGTGCTCTTTGATTGAACAATACATCAGATACTTATATAATGGTTCTACATTAAAGATAAAAATTGTTATTTTTATTACAGGGGAACAACTCCTTCAATAACCCCAGCACGTCAATATTTATGTTTCTATACCTTTGCACTTTTCCTCTTTTCCTCATGCATCTAGGAGGTGTTTAATACAAGGTGTTATTGATACCCTTTTAAGTGTTTCAAATTAGATGTAAAATATGCACAATAGATCTATTCGAATTGAACCTTGGATCACAACATTGAAACTTATTCCATGCATTCATTATACAATATATGAGAGGCTCCCCAAGTCTTTCTTATATAAACGAAAGTTTCACGGCATAATAAGAAATATTAGAAGGGATATAAATCACACTCAGTTGTTCATGACTTGAATATCATACAAAAGAATATATCATAGTAACACAATCTCAATTCTTCGTATACTCCAGATATGTGCACTCCTATACATTCATTCCAATATATAATATTGAAAATAGGATGCCACAGCATATCCTCACAACATTTAACACAGACAAACTTCAAATCTGAAGAATATTAAAAAAATCCATAATTATACCCTTAAACAAAACCACAAGCATCCAGATTTATGTTTCATAGCATAAAATAAACGATGAAACAGATGACAATGGGCTAAGTTGGTGGGACTAGGCCAAATATCTTGTTTCCTCTTAAAGAAACTAAATCACAGAGCTAATTGAAAATATAGACAATGATTGAAGAAACCTGGCATAGCCCTTGCATTAAAATATCAACAATCGTTCTACATTAAAAACGATAAAACAAGTTCAAGTGGTCACCTCAAGGAATCATCCCACGGGAATGAAGTGCTAACAAAATATCTCCTTGTTGAACTCTTTTCTAAAACCCCTTTGCTAAAATATTTTTTGAGGGCTCTTTGAAAAAAAAATTATATAGAGGGATCAAGGAAAATTGAGACATGTTGCTTACCACAAAGTAAGCAACATGGAACGAAGTCATCGGTTCCAAAATAAAACTATGTCTCAAAATATTCCATAGGGTCACATGGATATGATGAACTCGAATGTCGGTTGCAAGATCTGCACATGAGTTATAGGAACTGGTTAGGAAAGAAAATTGTCATTAGTAATAATTAATTATTTAATCCTCTTAATTTACTAAAAAAATATAAATCGAATTGAAACGATCAACAAAATTACCTTATGGCTTCGGATACCATTTCCACTGAAAATCGTCAAATAGCACATCAAAAGTCTTAAAAGGTTACGTGAAAGGATAGGATATTGTAACGAAAGGGATTATGTGGTGGTAAAAAATCGTCAAATATGAGGCCTCATAGTATCAAATATTTTAGTCACTGATGATTTATAGTTATTGCAATTTTGTCGATACTGATATTGCCTCTTCTGGTAGTAGCCAACCAATCCCTGAATGCGCCTTTCGAGTTGGCTACAACTAGTTTGATTTAATTTGTTGTTCATTATTGTTGGCAATTGACCAATATAGTCTCAAAAATGGGGTCAGTTTTTAAGGATTCCATTTGTGCAAAATTTATAATCTGTAAAGTTTGTTATCGTTATATCTGAACATTATTCTTTGATACACTCAATGTAGAATATTTTACTGATTATACCATCTTATGTACTTTTTCTATATTCGTATTTTTTACTTTTTTGCTTACTATCATTTCTGTATCGTAAATAGTATTTTTATTTTCAATGGAATGTTACTTTAAAAGTAGGAAGTAATTTATTAGCTCGGAATTTGAACACAATTATGTTTATGGTGTTGCTTTGCAAGTTAAATCAAATATGTCTTATTGTTTAGTGCTTCATTATTGTATATATATTATAGTCTTTCTTTTTATTTGTTGTATATAAGTACTAATTTTTTTTTTTTAATATTTTCTTTTTCTTACCTTTTACTTTGAACTTATATCATAGTTTGACGAGGCTATAAATTGGGCAAAGTAGCCAAGTTCTTTGCCTAGCAAGCCAAGGATTTGTAAGGGTGTGAACAAATTTAATTATTCAATCAATGAGTTCCACATATCAATCTCCCTCCATTGGGTATAATGGTCGAGCCATCACCATCAAATCCCTTTATTCAAAAATCATTTTCTTTCTCTTGAGGTTGATTATAACTTGATTGTCAAAGGCCCAGTCGAACCCAATTAACATTAGATAAAGATCAATATTTTCCACAATATCAATTACCTCAAAACCAACAATGTTTTTAACTCCATCAATTTTGACTTCTACCCCTACCATTATACTAATAGGAAATATTTTGTATTGGTTGGTCATTCTTAGTTGGATGGGTGATCAAATTAGCTTTGGCATGGCCATCATCTCCAATATCTACTTCAAAATAATTTTAACATTCAAACCTAGGTCTAGGATAATATGGTCCATATCATATGCTTTGATCAAAGAATTTAGTCTGAAATCCATGGTCATTATCTTCTTACGCATAATTTTCTTAACTGCACACCTGGTGTTTTGAGTGATAGGAAATTCTTTTCCTTTTGCACATTGGTCAATCATTTTATACATATTATCTAAATTTGATATGTCCTTTATTAAGTCTAAATAAATTTTCAATAAATTCTTGATGGTGCTTACCTCTCCTACCACTTCTGAGAGCGCAGGAAATTACAATAGTGGAGAAGAAATTGAGTTTTTGATAAATAGCATTCGAATTTGCAAAAATATTCTTTGGTGCAACAGGCGGATCAAGATGGCTTTCAATGGCTTGAGATTGGAATATGCACTCGAGGTAAGTTCTAATTATATTGCATGGAAAGAGAGAATGGAGGCAGTTCTATAGGACAACAGGTTGAAATAATTCATTGATAATGACATTCCCAAACCCGTAGCAGCAGACGTCGCTCTTCTTGATGCTTGGAAAAAGAAGGTTGCAAAGGAGAAGAGGATATTATTAGAGGGAATTTGAGCCCACGTTGTCTCAAGTCTCCATGGAAAAGTGACTCCATATGAAATTTGGAAGGCTTTGACAGATCTGTTTCAAAGTGGCAGTGACCATAGAAAATTGGCACTGAAGGACAAGCTCAAGAAAATCAAAATGGAGAAAGGGGACACTATTCTGAAATATTTAACTAATTTCATCTAATGTCACAATGAGCTTGGGAGTGTCAGAATTACTGTAGCGGATGATGACTTGGTGAGCCTAGCTCCTTTAGGCCTTCCCAAGAGTTGGCATAGTTATCAGGACTCTGTCAATGGGAGGGAGAATCTACTAGATTGGGAGAAACTTTGGTTGGATTTGGTACAAGAATAATTTAGGCTGAATACCAAGAATGGATCCTCATCCAAGGCAGATGATGAGGAAAATTGCGCCTTGGCTGGTAAGGCAAAGAAGGGGAAGGGAAAGAAATCCTACTCCAAAATTGTGGCCGACAAAGAAGGCAAGAAGCGTGACATGTCCAGAGTGAAATGTTTTCGTTGTCACGAGCATGGACATTATGCCACTAATTTTCCACATAAGAAGAAGAACGACAAGAAGGCTTCAGGAAATGCAGCAGGTGAGGCTTTGGCCTCGCAATTTGAGTTGGACCTCTCGCTCATCCCATGCATGGTTTCTAGTGTGATGGGATCAGTGTGGTGCTTGGATAGTGGTGCATCTTTCCACATGACGTGAGACAAAGAACTTTTTAGTAGCTTGGAGGAGAAGGATCTCCAGATGCATATCGAAATGGATGATGACGGGAGGTATAGCGCTGCAGGGACTGGTACATTTACTTTCCAGAGACAGTCAGGTAAACCCTTCTTATTAAAATATGTAATGCATGCACCAGCCTTGAAAAATAATTTAGTTTCAGTTGCTATGTTGGAGGATAGAGGATATGATGTGGTTTTCAGTGAAGGGAAAGCATTCCTTCATCACAAAGCCACAGGACAAGCTAAGAAGATTGGGATTCGTGTGAAGAATCTCTACAAACTTGATGTAGATCGTTGCGCAACATTGATGGGTAAATCAGACAAAGTGGTGAGACGAGATGAGGGTGAGTTATGGCACAGAATATTGGGCCATACACACCACGGATCTTTGAAGGCCATGCAGTAGTTTTCTATGGGGCTTCCAAAGGGTACTCTTGCGCAGATAGACACATGTAAGGGATGTACCATGGGGGAGTATGCAAAGGCCAATTTTCATGAGAAGGAGAATCGAGCAGCAGAAATCCTTGAGATAGTTCACTTAGATGTGTGTGTACCATTCTCTACAGCTTCGACAAAAAAGCATAGGTATTATGTGATTTTTTTTATGATTTTTCTAGAAAGTGTTGGATCTACTTCATGTAGAAGAAATATCAAACGTTCTCAATTTTTTTTGAGCTCAAAGCCCTGGAGGAGAAAGATACAGGGAAGCATGTGAAGGCTCTGAGGAGCGACAATGGTGGTGAGTACATCTCCAATGAATTCAATAAATTTTGTAGCAAAGAAGGAATTCAGAGAGAGTTGATTGCACCTCATAACCCACAACAGAATGGGGTTGCAGAAATAAAGAACAGAACAATTTTTCATCCAGCACGAGCGATGTTATATGATCAAGGCCTATTGTTGCATCTATGGGCAGAGGCATGCAACACAATGGTATTTGTGCAGAACCATAGTCCTCATGGATACTTGGCATGTGTGCATCAGAGGAGGATTTTTCTGGTAAGAAACCTGATGTTTCAGATTTTAAAATTTTTGGCTCATCTATCTATTGCCATGTGAACAAAGATTCCAGAAAGAAGCTAGAACCAACAACTGAGATTGGGATATTTGTGGGTTACAATGATACTCCCACAACTATCGGGTGTATTTTCCAAACAAAAGGATGATTGTTGTGAGATGGGATATAAAATTTGATGAGGATAAATCCATGTGATTGTCCCTTGAGAGGGATCTTGATTTGCATGCAAATGAGGAACTCTTGGTTCCAAAAGATGAACCTCAAGATGTGGAGCATCCACATGCGGAGGATCATGGAGTGGTAGAAACCACTCATGCAGAGCCATCCACCAGACATGGTAGAAGTCGCACCATCGAAGCTAACAGATTGAGACTTGATGCAACTGAACATGTAGGAGCACCTACATCACTGCATAGACAAAGACAGTCTCCACACAGGTTTACCATATACATGGCTCTTACGAGCAAGTGTATTGTTACAGAACCATCCTCTTTTGAGGAAGCATTGCAACAACCAATTTGGGTTGATGCCATGGTTGAGGAGTATGAATCCATTGCCAAGAAAATTGCATGGGAATTTGTCCCAAGACCAGTTGGGAAATCAGTGGTTGGATCTAAATGAATCTATAAGGTGAAGCAGATAGTATATGGGAGTGTGGAGATGTACAAGGCTAGATTTGTAGCCTGGGGATTCTCACCAGTTGAGGGGATTGACTATGAGGAGACTTTTACACCAGTTGCGAGGTATTCATCGATTAGATCTATCCTTGCACTCTAAGCGCATATCGGGTGGCAGATACATCAGATGGATGTGAAAAATGTGTTTCTCAATGGAGTTATTGAGGAAGAAGTGTACATTGAGCGGCCAGGAGGTTTTGAGACCTTTGACAGTGAGTCGCATGTGTGCAAACTCAAGAGAGAAATCTATGGGTTGAAGCAAGCACCTTGTGCTTAGTACACCAGTTTTGATAGCTATTTCACTGGGTTGGGCTTCACAAAGAGTGAAGCGGATGCGAATCTGTACCAGATTATGGTTGATGGTAAGCTTTTGATTACCATACTCTATGTTGTTGATCTTATTTTTACAGGTGATGAGCAACTCATAACTTCTTGCAAAGAGAATCTTGCAAGAGAGTTTGAGATGAAGGAAATGGGACTCCTTCCCTATTTCCTTGGTTTGTAGATATGGCAGCGTGATGGGGAGCTATTTGTTTCTCAAGGCAAGTATGCCAAAGAGATTCTGAGAAAGTTCCACATGGAGAGTTGTAAACCCATGGAGACTCCTCTTGTAGGAAACTGGAGGAAGGAGGATGCTACTTTAGGTGAGGTAGTGGATGCTATTGTTTACAGGGAGCTTGTTGGTTCACTAATGTACTTGGTTAACACACGACCAAACATTTTCTACGCAGTTAACCAGCTGTGTCAAGCTATGGTTAAGCCGACCAAGCTCTTTTGGAAGACGGGGGAGCAAGTCTTGAGATATCTCAGGGGTAATACAAAGTATGGATTATTGTACAGATGGATAGAGGGAATGAAGCTTCAAGGCATCACCGATGCAAATTGGGTAGGAAATCCATCAAACAGAAAGAGCACATCAGGAGGGATCTTCAGCATAGGATCGATAAAATTTTCTTGGTACAATAGGAAGCAGAGATCAGTTTCACTCATTTCAGTCAAGGTAGAGTACATGGCAGCCATTCAAGCTGCATGTGAGGCCATCTAGATGAGGAAGATTCTTACTCATTTGTTTGGTCATCAGATGGATCCAACAGTGATACATTGTGATAACCAGAGTTGCATAAAACTCTCGGTTAATCTGGTATTCCATGATAGGTCCAAGCATATAGACATTTGATACCACCATCTTAGATATTGTGTTCAGATATGCATTATATTACTTTAATACATTCCCACAGAGGCACTCGCCAAGAGCAAATTAGAATACCATAGAAGCAGGATCGGGGTAGCTGATAATCCATTTCTTGTTGAGAGGGACTGTTGAAAAGTCAACAACAAATGTGTGTCTAATTTAATTTTCCCTTAATTAAATTGGACAAGAAAATGTAATCTTATCTCATAATCACTTGTAATTGTTAAATGAGTGTGATAAACTCAGTTAGCTCATGAATTTCGAGTTGAGGATGGTTGGTGAGACATGCAGAGTGATTCTATTAGTTTTTGAGTCCAAGTTGCAGTTAGTGCATTAGTTTAATGCATGACAAATCAGTTTAACTAGTTGTAATTGATTATTGCACTAGTGAGAGGTCAAGTGAATTAAATCAGATTTAATTCACATGCAGTGATCTGTCAAGTATCCGATGATTTACTATTATTAGTTGCATGCATTTCAGTTCTGATGAAGACCCAATTGAGACAAAGGTTAAAGAGATGTTAACTATATTTGTGTTATTAGCACATTACTCGCATGTAGTAATACACCCATAGGATTTCCCATGAGAATTGTGCAGTTTTGAAAGGCTGAAATTCCTAAAGAATAGGAATTGCATTCCACATGAATTGTGCAAGAAAGGTAGGCTGAGAAGAGGCTAAAAATTGGCTAAGTATTGGTCTATTTTGTCCGGATCAGTGTGAGATAGTTGTGCGAGTGCAACAGACTATTCTGAGAAGAGTGAAATGTAATTTTTTCATGATTCTTTGGTGAATATACAATAGAATATAAAGGCATTTTGAGCAGTAAGCTTTCCCTGAGAAAATATCTGTGTTGTGGTTTGATTTGCTTCTTTCTTTACATGTTGTGATTGGCGACCGTGTTTATTTTCCGCAATTAATTTGTAGAAGGATTCAATATCTTTCTTTATAATATCGCATGATTAGATTGAATCCATTGGTATACATATTGTTTTTATAATTTCTACATGGTATCAGAGGTGTGTTAGATATTTTCTACATACCCTGTAAATGTCAATAGTGCTCTCTCTCATAAAAAAAATGTGTGAAAAGTATGTATGTCATGTCCCATTGACTTAAAAGAATCACATAATGGCATTTTAAATGTGCTTCAATACTTCTACATCATTGAACAAGTTGTAGGTATATGACCCCAAACTCTACAAACCTCACACCATAGTCACCTACCTTGCACCAATGTGTTCACAACTCTTGTAGCCATGTATTTTGTGACTGTTGGTAATTCGTTCCTATGATGGGCTTCCATCCTACACATATTGCAGTAGAATTATTCGCACGTTTCCTTTCCTTTTTCTAAGTCCTCGAATTTTATTTTCAATGTTTTTAGCTATGAATGAACTTGTTTCATCACTGCACTATTTTCACTATCCGCAAGGGATGCTTCTAACTTCATGGCAGTTCTAAATCTTTAGATTACAATGAAAATTTATGTTGAGCTAATGGAACATGTATATATGGAAATAGACCTATAATAAACCATTCTCCATGTTTTGCATCCGAAATCATAAATGATAACCAATCTAACAAAACTTTGAACCTCATATCAAAACTCCTTATTGACTTGCCAACATGTTGTTTAATCTCCTTAATCTCTGTAATATACCAATTCTCTGATTTTGGCTTCTAGAACTCCTTTAGCTATGTCTTCCTGATTTTTCCCAATGATCTACATTTCCCTTCTAATGCAATATTCTTGTATTTCATGTACCATATTAACATGTTATCCATGAAAGTGGTCTTTAGTTATGCCACTTTTTTTTGTTAATCTTGGACCTGCTTGAAAACCCATACTGCTTCTAAAATAAGAATATGTTGCTCTAGATCCTTTGATTCAATGCCATGAAATACCTACATTCACATGGTAGAATTAACATTCATCATGATTCAATGAATTGTTTTTCTTTCAGATACCTTTAGCTAATTCGGCAGTACCTTAGGTCCTTTCAAACTACTTCCACTATCTTGAGTTCCTTTAGTATTATCTTCACTAAGTTAAACTAACTGCAACAAATTACTGGGTGATCATACCTCTTCGCTTTATGACGCGCACGGGTTTGTGGGTTCAACACAAGGTATGGCCCGAGAAGGGTCACTATGATACACTAGTACTTCTCATTCTAAGTTGTGTTGAGGGTTTCCTCCCTTGTCCTTTATTTTCTCCTTGTGAAAATTTATCATTATCCTCTAGGTGCAACACTCCATCAAGCAGGTGATCAGTGTTAATCTCTACTTCCCAATCTCCATTACCATTTTTCATTCTCATTCTTTCTCTGATATTTCATGTTTTCCTTCTATTTTTCATAGGTTTATATGCATACCTCTTACTTACTTCAATACTATGTCTAAATCTCACTCCACTACACATCACTCCACTCACTTTTGTTATTTCACTATCCTCCTACACCAATATACATGATTTAAAGCTTCTTAACTCATATGCACTTATATATCTTTAATGTCTTAGAATCCTTTTTCCATCCATTATTTTCCTTGCTTTACTCTATCCCTTTCCTTTATTCCCTCAAGCCATCCACGGGTCATCCCATAATCTCCTAATTGAACATAAAAGAATTAATTTTCTCATGGTATCATATTCTAGGGACATTAGTCCTTTTCGCAAAATAACATCTTTATCCAAGTAAATAGATATCTCAATAATTTTCCTCACATTCCTTTGAAAAATTCCCTTTCGGCCACACTATATGACTAAGTATATTTTATCCCAAACTCAACATTGTGACCCTCCAATATGTTATTTATCCATAAATATACTACATTTGAAACCTTATTATTCAAAGAATTTACTCTTCTTATCAGTTTTGGATTCCAATTGTGCAGTACAACAAGGCACCATTATTCCACCTTTCTCTGATAGTCTTTACAATCACTCGGCTAAAATCAAAGGGAATTTAGCAAAGAAAATCCCATGCAATTCTATAAATACATACCTTTGTTGCCATTTTTTTGGTCTAATTCACATGTTTCTAGTCTATTCTACCATAATTTCTCATTACTTTTTTGGTATCCATTGTTTTACTTCCTCCTTAGTCGACCTCCACATCCCATTCATTCGCAATTTTTTTCCCTAACAATGAAACCATTCGTTGGCATGCAGAGGGAGGACGTGGGTTTAGAATGAAATATTCAATAAGACCCCCTACACAGCGGCCCTTTCGGCATCACCTGCGATTAGGTAAAGTCTCACCCAAGGCATCTATGAGGGACTACACGAACCTATAAAATTCTAAAAAGATGAATAAGATGGAGCTCTTGCACTTACCATTAGTATTTGTCTAATATCTTAGTCATTCAAAACAAAAAAATTAAGTACACCCCTATTTTTCATAGTAATACCACTACATTCAATATAACTATGGAAGATAAGCACAAATAGCTCAATACATTATGTGCAGACATACAAATAACCAAAATCAGTTCCTTTATTATTAGTATTAAATTTGTACTACATTCCAACTATCACAACTCACCAAACTAATAAAGCCAAGTTACAACATGAAACCCTTACATAACATCAAACACAAGTATCCATGGCTAAAACATGAGCTATATGTTTTTATTCTTTCTCTATTTCTTCATGGCTTTATCTATTTATAGTTTTAAATTAGGGCACAAAGCCAACAAACATCCTACTTTTACTATATCCAGTAACTATTAGCATGGGAAAAAAACCACAACCTAAGCCTAATGTCTTTCCTTATTTCCCACATTCCACACATTGACCCTTCACTGACTCTTTTGTGTGGTATCCTTATGTACAGTACTGCTCTACGTGGTTCCCAAACTCATTTCTCAAAATGCTACTCTAATAGGCATCCATGCCTTATAAGAAGACATTTCAAATTTTAAAAAAATAATGATAATTTTAAGTACTTCTTGGAACAAATACTATCTTCATAAGACAAAAAAAATTGGGTTAAAACGATGCAAGGTTATGACTCTAAAATTGTCTACAAAAAATGGAAAACAAATATTGTGGCAGATGCACTCTTAAGGAAAGAGGAAGGTACATAGGCTTTATTATGTGATATTTTCATTCCACAATCTAACTAGGTGGGAGACGCAAGGATATAATGGAAGTAAGATGAGAAGGTATGCATGATCATTCAAAAACTATAGGAGGATCTTGATGCAATAGAAAAAATTATGTGGAAGAATGATTTCATGTGCTATCAATATCACTATAACTATGTAAGAATTCTCAACTCGAACATAAGGTCCTTTTGGAATTATACACTTTTCTTTGAGGAGGACATCCAAGGTTCATTAAAATATACAATAAATAAGGTATTAATGAATACTTGAAATTTTGTGGCTAAATTTATATTATGCCAACAAAGAAATGGATAGATAATTAATACCTTAGGGCTCCTACAATCATTCTCCATACCAAGCCAATGTTGGGAAGACATTTCAATGGATTTTATTCCATGATAACCAAATATGACAGAAATAATCCCATTATGGTAATGGTATATTGAGTGAAAAAATATGCCCATTTTTTCTCTCTTTATCATCCTTTTAGAGAGAGTAAAATGGCAGAAGCATTCATAGAAAAAATCCAAAAGCTACATGGAATAGTGAAGATTATTGTAAGTGATAGAGATCCAATTTTCATTAGAAAATTTTGGACTAAATTATTTTCGTATTTGGGTCCTCAAGTGGCTCATAGTTTATTTTACCATCCTCAACCAAATTGGAAAAATAAGATTGTCCACATCCTTCCATGCTTCATGAAAAATATCCCCATATATGTAACTTTATGGATATCATCCCCCATCCCTCACATCAACCTTGAAAGGGAATATAAAGGCTTAAGCAATGGAGGAACACACAGGGCACTGATAACAGGTTCTCAAACTATTTAAAGGAAACTTGGTTATAGCCCAAAATAGGATGAAACAAAAAGCTTATCAACATAGTAGTTAATATAATTTGAAGTGGGGGATTGGGTATCTGTGAGACTATAACCATATAAGCAGATGCCCCCCAATTAACAAAACAAGGACAATAAATTAGCACCAATGTATTGTGGCCCTTGTAAGGTGTTACAGTGGATTGGTAGTATGGCTTTCAAATTGGAGTTTCCACTATTGGGTATGTGTTATATTCTTTTCATCACTATATCCACACATTTTATGTTGCACTTGGGGGATATTTTGGGGGTGGATCCCCCCTTTCTTGTGGGGTTCAAGGGAAACAACCCTATAAAAAAAAATTGGGGGGTTTCTTGCATCCATTTTTTGTGGTTTTTGGCATAGATAGTTATCTTTTAGTGGTTTTGTGGTGTGTTATCACTCCCCCCAAATTTCCAAGGCTGAGAATGGAATTGAAGGAGGGTAACCACAAACTAGGCTTTAGGTTAGGTAGCTAGCCCTACCAGGACCAGAGAGGGATCTCTCAATGTCACTTTGCAAACAATCAAATGACTAAATATCTAATGATCTTAGGCTAGGTATATAAGCTCAATAAATAGGGTTTTTTTTTTATGTTTCTTGTGTTGGATAGAAAATTTCAGTTAGGACACTAGGTCTAGGGTTTAGGTCAAAATTCAACGTCAAGTTGTAGAGATATGGATGAGGCCAAGTAGGTAGCTTGAAAGCATGCTTAGTTTGTTCATTGTGTATAGGATGAAATGAACTAAAATCTGAATGAGCATTTAGGTGAATTCATTCATTTAGAAGAACAAAGAAATATAATGTAAACCTTGTTAAAACAAAACATGAAAATGCATGATTTCTACTTATAAACTAACAAGATAAACACATAGAAGCATATATGTCAAAGAGGGTATGATATAATTCAACTTGATAATATAAACATACATATAAAGAAAAAATTCTCCAAAGCATACCACAGGAGTCTCAACACAAATTCTGCAACATTGTCTTTGATTTCATTCCATAAGGTTGTACAATAGATCCACTGCAAAAAATCACTATCTAGCCCAAAAAAATAATAGATTGGGTCTACTTATAGAAAATATGAATAATGACACCTCATAGGGTCGAAATCCCATCCAAAATGCATCATAATTACATGAGATGAGTCACTTCCTAGAATCTAGGGAAGTTAGAAACCATTCCCTCAAATTCAGCTAAAGACTAGGAGTGTGTGTCTCCCACATTAAATTACATGTCTCCTCATGATAAGAATAAAAAACAAACTCACTCACTTCAATAAAATCTCAAATGATATTTAAACCTCAAAATTCTAACTTTTTCTAGCTTGATAAGTGTCTTGAGGGAATCCAATGCAGAAGTGTAACGCCTGTTGACAGAAACGTAGCACCATTTTACAGAAGCGTAGCACCACTTTGGAGGTGATGTTGAGGGAGTTTTAGGGCTCCAAATCAAAATTTGAAAGATAGGTCAACGAGCCTTATGTTTATAATTTCCATAAAATCTTTAATTTTGAGAAAACACCCATAGGAATGCCTCCAAAAGTTGATTCTCCCAACCTTACTCTAGAAGCGTAACACAACCTTCCATATGCGTAGCAAAGGTATGTTTAGAGAAATTTTCTTGATTTTATTCCAACCCTTGACAATTATGGAGCAATATAAAGGTAAGAGAGGAGCTCTACCAAACATGAAAAGAAAAAAATGAGTTGAATAACCCTTCTTTTCTCTTTATAACATCTTGAAATGACCTTTTTTGTCTTTTAGTGAAACCAAAAACTTTGAGGAACCAAAAACTTTGAGGAAATTTTTTCCTTTTTGAAACAATTTGACAATGTAACAATCTTTGAAATAAGAAAAAGTGTCTTACTTTATTTCCCTACCTATGCTAACTCCCTTTGAATTACTTGTATGATGAAAATGAAGTCTTGTTTGCCCTGTTTGATGACATAATTAGAATTTTTAGTCACGAAACAAGGACACTTAGACATAGACCTAGATGGAGATGGAGTGACTAATCTATGACCCTAGATGACAACAAATTACATGACCTCTAACATGATGATGGCCATGAATGGGATGAAGGGAGTAGCATTTTAGACCTATACCATATGTAGTGACCACAATTTATTTGAAAACATGTTTGAAAAGTCAAAATTTTGACCTAGGACTACTAAAAATTAAATTGAAAGAGCATATTTGATCACTAAACATATTGACACTAACATTGGCTCCAGTTGGGTATGGAAGCTCCTTCAGGAAGTGTTAAGAACATCGTCGATCAGGTAGCCTTATCCATTTGGCACTGGATTCACCACAGCTTTAATCCTCAAACTGAATCAAATCAAACTAAAAGTTCAAATGTACATCATCAATTGAAAACTCTACTGGAAATTGACACTGAAAAAGATGCTCATAATTTTAAGCTTATTCAGCACACCTTATTTACGCTAACTGATCCATAAATCACTTGATCAAGTGAATTTGAAGATCTAATGTAACCAATCAAGTAAATGACTACCTAACTGATGCTTGTATTCAGCTCCTTCATGCATAAAGAAAGATTGAGTAAATGGAAACTCAAAATGAAATTTGAGCCCAAAACCTATGTTGGTGAAAAAAACAAACTCCACCTTTTATGATGCAAGAAAAAGAATGCCCAAGGGATCTTGAAAATCATGAAACATTACCCCTTGTTGATCAGCAAAAATAAGAGAGATGAATTCAAATATAATGGATGATTGTTCTTCTTCATTTGGTTTATCCTTCTTAAATAAAAATTCAGCAATGTTATCTTCCATATCGTCCATATCAGAGACAATTTTTTTATTCTCTTGAAGATCTTTAATTGAGATAGCCAAATCAGCATCAACACAAATATCTACAAGTGGATTTTCATGTATATCGAAAAGATAATTGTCTTGGCTTTGAAAAAATTCTATATCTTGATCATTTGAAGGATGCTAAACATGTTCATAAAACTCAAGAAAATAAACTTGTTGTACACTTTTTTTGACCTCAACGGATAAATCATTACTATTTAGAGTTTCTTTACAAGCAACCTTAAAATTCTAATCTACACATACTTCTTCCTAAAGTAAGAACTCAGAAGAGGAAAGGGATGAAGGGTAGCTGGAAAAAACATCTTCATATATATCTTGATCACTTAAAGATTGGCAAGACCTCTGCAAATTATCACCAACTTCAAAAGATGGAAGATCAATGCCATCCTTTGAATAATTATGCTCAAGTTCATTTTCAGCCAGAGTATAATCCATGATCTTCTCATGGCGGTGAAAAGGGCTTTCATTCAAAGAATCCAAGAGTTCATCATCCATAAAAAATTCATCACCATAAGCACCTTCTAGCTCTTGAATAAAATTCTCAAATTGATCACAACAATCTTCAATCAAAAGAAAAGAAGGATAGGTTTCTCTATACTTCTCAAAAAATACTGAGGGAAAAACCTTGAGAGAATAAATACAAGCAGGAGGCAAGCTTTCATACCAAAACCATGTTGTTTCTTCTAATGTGATCATGAACATCTTCATTAAAAAATATTCATGAAAATTAGTATTCATCTTACGCACATGCATATGAAATCTTAAAATGAAGTGTAGCATCATCACCTTTTCCATCTCTGAATTTTGGCAAGTAAGTTTTCCAATCTACTTGAGGCATAGGATTTGGAAAGCCAAGGATATGAGACCAATCCATAGGAGAATACCTAGTTTTCCTTCTTGTAGTTGAATCCATCTTGAAAACAATCAAGTCACCAATAATTCTTGAAGCTACCAATTTTTGAACAGTGGAGTCGCCATGAAAACTCTAAACTTTTAGATTCTTCGACACTAGAGTCGCTAGGTGAAATATCCACAGCCTTCTTGTGCTCAACCACTGTTCACCATCAGCAACCAAAACTAATATTTGTCATTCTTTTCTAGGAAATATTTAACCTTCTCTCCCCGGCAACGACGCCAAAAATGTTATCACTCCCCTCAACTTTCCAAGGCTGAGAATGGAATTAAAGGAAGGTAACCACAGACTAGGCTTTAGGTCAGGTTGCTAGCCCTACCAGGACCAAAGAGGGCTCTCTCAATGTCACTTTTTAGTCAATGGAATGACTGAATATCTAATTGTCTTAGGCTAGGTATATAATCTCAATAAATAGGGTTTTTGTTTGATGTTTCTTGTGCTGGATAGGAAATGACATTTAGGAGACTAGGTCTAGGGTTTAGGTCAAAATTCAAGGTCAAGTTGCAGAGATATGGATGAGGCCAGGTAGGTAGCTTGAAAGCATGCTTAGTTTGTTCATTGTGTATAGGATGAAATGAAGGAAAATTTTAATGAGCATTTAGGTGAATTCATTCATTTAAAAGAACATAGACATATAATGTAAACCTTGTTAAACTAAAGCATGAAAAGGCATGATTTCTGCTTATAAACTATCAAGATAAACACATAGAAAAATATATGTGAAATAGGGTATTATATCATTCAACTTGATAAGATAAACATACAGAGAAAGAACAAATTCTCCAAGTCATACCACAGGAGTCTCAACACAAATTCTGCAACATTGTCTTTGATTTCATTCCATAATAGCTCCACTGCAAAAAACCACTAACATCCAACCCAAAAAAATACTAAAGTGGGTCTACTTATAGAAAATATGAACAAAGACACCTCATAGGGTCGAAATCCCATCCAAAATTCATCGTAATTACATGAGATGAGTCACTTCCTAGAATATAGGGAAGTTAGAAACCATTCCCTCAAATTCAACTAAAGATTAGGAGTGTGTGTCTCCCATATTAAATTACATGTCTCCTCGTGATAAGAATAAAAAACAAACTCAATCACTTCACTGACATCTCAAAGGACAATAAAACATCGAAATTTTGAATTTTTCTAGCTTGACAAGTGTCCTGAGGTAATCCAACGCGGAAGCATAGTGCCTATCAACAGAAACACAGCACCATTTTGCAGAAGCGTAGCGCCACTTTGGAGGTGATTTTGAGGGAATTTTAGGGCTCCAAATAAAAATTTGAAAGACAGTTCAATGATACTTGTGTGTATACTTCCATAACATATTGAATTTTGAGAAAACACCCACAGGAAGGCCTCCAAAAGTTGATTCTCCCAACCTTACTCCAGAAGCGTAACACAACCTTCTAGATGCATAGCAGAGGTCACTTTAGACAAATTTTCTTGATTTTCTTCCAACCCTTGACAATTATGGAGATAGATGAAGGTAAGAGAGGAGCTCTACCAAACATGAAAATACAAAATGAGTTGAATAAGCCTTCTTTTCTCTTTATAACATCTTGAAATGACCTTTATTGTCTTTTAGTGAAACCAAAAACTTTGAGGAAAGTTTTGCATTTTTGAAACAATTTGACAAAGTAACAAGATTTTAAATAAGACAAAGTGTCTTACTTTATTTCCCTACCTATGCTAACTCCCTTTAAATGACTTGTATGATGAAAATTAAATCATTTTTTCCATGTTTGATAACATAATTGGACTTTTTAATGGCGAAACAAGGACACTTAGACATAGACCTAGATGGAGATGGAGTGACTAATCTATGACCCTAGATGACAATCAATGACATGACCTCTGAGATGATGATGTCCATGAATGGGATGAGGGGAGTAGCATTTTAGACCTATACCATATGTAGTGACCAAAATTTATTTGAAAAATTGTTTGGAAAGACAAAATTTTGACCTAGGACTACTAAAAAGTAAATTGAAAGAGCATATTTTATCACTGAACATATTGACACTAACATGGTGCATGGTGGTTTTTCCCATAGTTTTATAGTTTTTTTAAGGAACAATGGTTGTATTATAATACATAGTAAATGGGTTGGTGGTTTATTGATGCCTCTAGTTATATATATTGTAATGTAATAATATAAATAAGAATATATTGAAAATTCTTTATGGTTTTCCAAGTTTTGGGTTTCAATGGTTAATAGGTTCTATGTTAATGTGTGTATTTTCCATTACATATTTTATATTTTATTTAGAATCTATTTTCAACAACTACGGGGTAAAAATGCGAATTTGGGTTACACTTTTGTGAGAATCGGGGGCGGGAATCTTTTTTTCTCAACAATCCGACCAAACTTTTATAAAAGTTCGGCCGAACTGTTCGAGAGTTCGGTCGAACTTTCGAAATTAGTTCATCCAAACTCATTCTGGAGTTTAAATTTATGGTGTACTGACGGCGTGGGAAAACAATTTTTTGGTCGGAGATGGGAAAACTGGCAACAAAATTTTGGCCGAACTAATAGTCTGGTCGAACTTTTAAAATAGTTCGGTCGAACTTATTCTTATAAATATATCGGCCCGCAAACCTTAACAAGTTTCGGTCGTATTACCATTTTCTGTTTTTTGTCTCACGTCTATCCATCTCACGTCTGTCTGTCTCGCGTCTGTGTCTTTATAGGGGCGACGAGGTGAGGTATCTCTCTATTGCGCCGCGACGACGAGGTGAGTTGTTGCTCTATTTTTTTTGTAATTTTTTTTTGTTGATTTTTTTTTTGTTTGATTTTAATTTTAATTTTTTTTGTTCGCAGGGAATTTGGTCTGCATCCTCCACGACGTCTTCAGTGATCTCCCGGCTCATCTTCTCGTTGCAGCTTCGTCCTCTTGTCATCTATGAATTTCTAGGTATGCTATCCTTCTCCTTTGTCATTGAATTTATAGTTTTATGAAGGTTTTGTTTCGGGACCCAGCCTTTGTAGTTCCTCTATCTCTATGTCCATGCCTGGCTTACATATTACAGATTACTAAATTTCCAAAAGAATCAAATTTTGGAAAAAAAATAAAAATTATAGATTACCATGTTTCTAATTTCATCATTCATACCATCAAAATTCATCTTCTTTTTTCATATTTATAATTCATATAGTCACAATTCTTATTCTGTATTCAGATTCATCATTCATAGAATAATTCATATAATAATTCATAAACAAATTCCAGAATTAAAATTCATTATTTCTGAATATTAATGGTTAAACATTTAACAAGAAACCAGATTTATATTACATAGTAAACTCTAATTTCAAATTTTCATTTCAAATATGTCAGAATAAGGACTAAAATTTTACATCATAAATTTGTGAGCTATATTCATAATTGTAGAGAGTAGTATTTTCTGGTTTAAGAGGAATATTTCTGAAAATGTTTCACTCCAAACTTGCCAAATGAGAATGTTGTTTTGCCAAATCCACTCTCCAAATTCTTGATATTATGTTGTCACTGTCACTATGTTAATGCTCTCCAAAACACCTGATATTAGGTTGTCACTATCACTATGTTAATTCTCTCCAAATGACTGATATAAGGTTGTCACTGTCACTATGTTAACGTTGTCACTATGTCACTGTCACTATGTTAATATTCCAATTTTGTTTGGAACCTTCCCTAGGTGATTACGGGATCTATGGCTTACTCTAATCCTTATAATATACACATTTACTAGTGATTAAAATAGATATTAGCGAGGGTCTCATGCACTGTGTAGTTTGAGCTATCACGTGCATGTCTGAGAGTCTGTGACATGCTATAATTGAATCTATGTCAAAAAATTTCACATTGTAATTCTTGACGTATATAAGTTTTATGTTTCATTCTTTGTTGAACTATGTGATGTGTCATTTTGGCTTGGAGGTTTCATGCCTTGTGGGCCCTTTGGAGGTTGTAGATTTGTATAGCATGGATGGTGTGAGCCCTTAAGATTTGTATAGCATGGCTATTGTTGTCCCTAAGAATTGGTTTTGCATTTGAATTTGTTTTGCATTATAATTTTTGTTCATACATTAGAATTAGGTGAGATACATCCATTTCCCTCAGAAATGGCTAACTAGTGTTGTCATTTCTTCCACTGAAAAATAGACTTTTGCAAGCAGAGAAAAAATATCTTCCTGTCAAATGAAAATTGAGAAATGACTATTTAGATATCTATTTTCATTTCTTTCACTAAAATTTTCCATGGCCAGTTGCACCTCCATATGGTTCCTTTTCATTACTTGTTGAATACTTTGCCTTATAATCTGTACCTGTTCTCTCCTCCACATACCATCGGTCTGCCTCCATCTGATTAGATTTTTCTTGAGTTAACTTATTTCAATTACAAAATACCAACAACTTGTTCATTGGCCTTTTTTTTTTTAATTTAGAATTTTATTATTATTATTATTATTATTATTATTTCTTAATTTAATATTAGTCCACTTAAAAGTTTTAGTGCATCGGAAGAGACATACTATACAACCTTCCTAAATTGGAGGTCTCACTCTTTCATCATTAGTATAACCATTTGTCGCTTGTCTAGCCTTTTATTGTTTCCTAACAAATATTTCTGTTTTGATAATAGTTATAGATTTTTTTTAGGAAACAATAATTATAAATTCTTTTTGACAAATATATTAATAATGAAGGTTGAATCTAGCTACATTCTTCAACATATAAGGGACACAATTGTGTTGTGATATTTTCCCTTCTTTCCAACTTAGTCCATCCTTCTAGAAAAATCCTTTTTAATGAAGCAAATATATCCATAGTGATCCACTGATATTTGTTCGCCAACAACTATTCCATTTTGGACTTATATATATCAAAACTATGCTCATTGAATTTATGCATCTATATCTTTAAACTACTCAACTATTTTATTTCACCATAGGATTCAATTCGATATATCTCCCATTTTAATGGGGTCTATCACATTTCGAGTAAAACACATTAGCCATAAAAGTTTCCCATTGAAACCAAAACTAATTTGATACAAAACATAGGTTTTAACCTTATATAGTTAATTGTTTCAAATAGATTCTTAATCAAATGAAAAATATTCAATGTAAAACACATGAATTAACATATAATTGTGATAGTTTCCCTTCTTTCCAACTTAGTCCATCCTTCTAGAAAAATCCCTTTTTAATGAAGCAGATATATCCATAGTGATCACTAATATTTGTTCACCAACAACTATTCCATTTTGGACTTATATATCTCAAAACTATGCTCATTGAATTTATGCATCTATATCTTTAAACTGCTCAACTATTTTATTACACCATAAGAATCATTTTGATATGTCTCCCATTTTAATGGGGTCTATCACATTTCAAGAATAACACATTAGCCATAAAAGTTTCCCATTGAAACCAAAATTTATTTGATACAAAACATAGGTTTTAACCTTATATAGTTAATTGTTTCAAATAGATTCTTAATAAAATGAAAAATATGCAATGTAAAACACATGCATTAACATATAATTGTGATATTTTCCCTTCTTTCCAACTTAGTGGACATCCTTATAGAAAAATCCCTTTTAATGAAGAAGATATATCCATAGTGATGCATTGATATTTTTTCACCAACAACTATTCCATTTTGGAATTATATATCTCAAAACTATGCTCATTGAATTTATGCATCTATATCTTTAAACTACTCAACTATTTTATTACACCATAGGAATCATTTCAATATATCTCCCATTTTAATGGGGTCTATCAAATTTCGAGAAAAACACATTAGCCATAAAATTTTCCCATTGAAACCAAAAGTAATTTGATACAAAACATAGGTTTTAATGTTATATAGTTAATTTTTTCATATATATTCTTAATAAAATGAAAAATATTCAATGGGCACTACCCCTGAACACCTGTGTGTGGGGGATTTTTCGTCTCTATCAAACCCTAAAGTGGGGGTCCTTTCCTCCCATTTTAATCCCACCACTATGCTTAGAAAAATATATAGTGCATGGGGGTATTCACATAAATAATATAACACATACCAAACATCAAATAATTATTGATGCAGGGGCATTAGGCTCAAGACAATCTTTGTACATAAATTAACCTAAGGGGGGTCTCATGTTTTTATTTCCTTATGAAATTATTCATAGTTGAGTTAATTTTAGTTAAATTGTGGAGGAAAATGTAACTTCCCGAATGATTAGTGGGCATAGGAGGAGATAGTCTGTTTCATTTTGTCAGAAGGTTAGGCTAAAATCAGGACTGTAGGAATTGCAGAGTTTTATTGAGTGTTGAGGGAATATGAAACAATTTCTATTAATTGTTTAAATAAGTCTCTGTGCCATAGACCTGTAGGGACCTGGATAGAGAACTGCATAGGCTGCATAGAACTGTAGAGGAGACAGAGTAGAGGAGAAGGGCCAATTGATCGAAGATCTGGCCAGCTAAAAGCTTATAAGTAATTTCACTGCATAAATGAGGAAATTGTTACAGTATTTCTTTGTATTTGTCGAGTTAAATTCTGTATGAGTACCTTGGATTTCAATAAATGACAGTATGAGAAATGCGTGAATAACTCTGTGTGGAAGGCTATGCTCTGAACGCATCTGATTTTCCATTCTAACCCTGTGACAATTGAGTGCATATGAATTGAATGCATATTAGTCCTGTGAAAGGGCTAATATAGGTTTTGTACATGCATCCAATAAAATTATGCTTGAATAGTAGTGTCGAATCATGTCTTTGAGTAACCCATATGCTCCAGGAAAATGTGCGAGGTTATGAAAATTTGAGGTGAGTCTTAATTATAGTGAGAGAGGTTTGGAATATGAGTGGAACATCGACTCTGGGGATTCCATACGCAAGTTGGAGCATCGATTCTGGATGAATCGATGCTTTTAAACCCGAGCATTCAATTCAGAGGTTGGGCTCTTTCATTTAATAGCTGAGGAGCCAGAGAAATGTTCAATTAGTGCCTAAATATGTGAAGAGGTGTTCCCTGTAGAGTTGGATGCAGAGTATGGGAAAAACCATAAAGTGGAGTAGCAACTAGTGGAGAGTGATGGAGGTTATGAAGAAATGGCATCAGATTGAAGCCAATAGTGTGAGAGATTGTTGATGGAAGCCGGTGGTTTGAATGCGAAACTGGAGGAAAGCAGAAGCTGAGGCAATGGATGGAAACGTAAGACATGAATAGAGTTAGATCATGTGGAACCTTGTGTCCAAGAGTCGTTGGAACCTTAACAAATAGTGAAGGCGGTTTACAAGCGAAAACCTGGTGGTATCGCGCGGCGCCAAGGTGGTAAGAGGAATTGCAACACAAAAACGTGATTCCACACAATGGAGGATGTGTGGCCTTTGGTGGTATTAGAAAACCACCCTCATCACGTGAATTTGGAAAATTAAAGCCCGTGTATCAAAATTGCGCGACATTCGTTGATGTCCATTGGATCGTTGATCAGAGGGCGACGAATTGTGGATCATTGGATCCATTCGGTGGTTAATGAAATGTAAAGGCCCTAGGCCCAGCTAAGGATCGTGTTGAATGGTTGGAAGTTTAATGTGAAAGGAACGTATGGTGTTAATAATCGAGGTTTATACGAATGATCATCACTAAGGTCCACACTTGGAAGCTTGGTAAGTTATAAAAGATGAAGGTGCGTATGTAATTGAACCAAGGTCCATTTTTTAATGTCAGCTCCTTGCAATCGGGTTGTTAGGTGTTGTGCCTTCGTTATACACATTTAGTATTAACCAGCCAAGTTCGGGCTCAAATTTAAAATGGCCACATAGTTCAAACACTATGGTGGGTCTCGGGGTTTAATTAGAAAGTCTGGGCGAATAGAAATGAAACCAATAATTGTTAACCAAGTCTTTTGTAAGACTTTTGAGAAGGGGTTTCATTTAGGAAGAAACCTTGGTGCATATTTTACAACCTTTTGTGTAAGGGGAATTGAATTTGACTATGGTTGAACCCATAGGTGGAGCCTTTGCCAAGAAGCTCCCACAGTTAGAAGAGTTTGCCAGATTGAAAAATAGATCAAGTACAAGGTGTGGTAGGTGTTTTTATATGCAAGAGAGTTTTAATTTAATAACTTAAATCCCAGATTTGAGTTATTAAAGATTCCAGAATTATGTATTTAAATTGCCAGCTTGAAGATAAAATGTTGAACTGCACAGGTTGAAATGTGAAGTGGATGAAAAAATTGGGATGCATTTATATGCACACAAAACTTTTGGGGACTGTGGATTTTTACCCAACACCAAGTGGTATCAGAGCTAGAATTGAATTAGCTCTTTGAAAGTTTATTTTGAAATGCACATGTACTGAATAGGAAAGAAAAGTTGATGTTTAAGTCTGTTTAACCAAAAATTTGCAGATTTGATTTGATATGTAGTGAAGGTCTCCAGATGTGCAGAATCTGGAATTGAAGACATAGAGTCTTGAAGATTGCAGCAGATAGAGATGCAGTGCGGGTGAGAAAAGAAGCAAGATCATTCAGGAATCTTGAGAGGTGATTTGATCAACCTTATTTGAACTCTGGTTTGAAGGTATTGTTTTCAGAAGGCAGAGTGCAAGAAATTAAGGAAGAAATCTCAGTAAAGAAGCAGATCACAGCTTTGAAATTAGTGATAAGAAGAGTCCAGCAAGGGATTTTGAGTACAGAAAGAGTGCGGCAGAACCTGGAAGATTCCCAACAGAGGTTGGATGACAGAAGAATAGAGGTGTTCTTGAGAGAAAGTTGTAGAGTGAAGCCTAGAGAGCAGAAGAGAGTGCTCAGAAGGTTCCATCATAAGGGGACCAGTACTTGCCAAAAGTCGGATCCAAAGGAAGGGATTGGTGAGGTAAGTTGTAGCAAGAGAGCTTGTTGTTGCAGAGGCTTAGTGCAGCTTGTGAGTGAAGAACTCCTGGAGGAGAAAATGGCTACTGATAGCCATAGCAAAGATTGCAGAGGTTCTGAGAGAGGCCACAGCAGAAGAGTGAGGGAAGATGCCAAAGAAAATGGCATGGGGAAGAAACTCACTGATGAAGAATATTGGAAAGAGATAGCTAAGATCAGTAAGTAGCTTGATGAACTGGAGAGGATGATAGAGGAAAACCATAGGTTGGTTGGCTCATGAAGAAGAAGGTAAAGTGGCAGAGGCCACAAAGGAAGAAAGAGCAATTGATCAATGCTCAGAAGAAGGAAGAAATGCTCAGAATGATTGAGTATTTGGAGGAGAACTTGGAAATTGAAGCTTCAAGTGGGACCAAGGGGTCCAAGAGCCTTACATCTGACATATTTTGTATGATTTCAGGAAAGCCATGTGGAGATGAAAAAACTGCTGATGTTGTCACTAAGAAGGAAAATGGAGCAGCTACATGTTTTGAAGATGTCCATGCACAATCGGAAAATGGTTTTGTTTTCCAACATATTGGAATCAAAGGAGATTTAGCTTATGATGATGGCCAGAAGCTGGAGGTTGGACAGCTTGAAGAGGCTGAAGTGAGGGCCATTGAAGAATCTCTGAAGAACATAGAAGACTTGGGACAACAAGAAGAGTTGATGATCAAATCATCAAATGAGAGACCATGAGGTCTTATGTTTTTGCATCTAACAAGTTGTGTATGAATGCAGGTGTTAATGAAGGCAGTTCATGTGATGGAACTGTGAAAAATTAAGTTGAATTTTTCCAAGTAAAATATGATGACTATCTTTCAGATGAAGACCAGATTGAGTTACTACAGCAGAAGGAATTCATAAATTCCTTGTTTTATAAAAGGGATTGCTTCAATGAGGACATGGTAGTTGTGTTTGATGGTGATGAATTTGTCATTGATAATGACAATGACAGACTATTTTTATTAAATGGCCAAGTGAAGAATGATGGACAGAGGACTGAATTTATTTCAAAGATGGGAAATCAGAATTCTATTCTGATGAAGGCTGAGGAGATAGTGACAGCAGAAGATGGTGAAGATCGTGAAGATGTTTTCTCAGAGGAGATGCCAAGATTGTGGCATGAATTAAGTGTTATGGAGTAGAGGACAGAAACACAGAGAAAGGATGTTCAGATGTTAAAGGCAGAGATGATTGAAGATGAGAGAGTTCGTTTTTATGAACTAAAATAGAGAGACATCCTTGAAGAGGATGATGCAGAAAGGAGACTAGATGACAGTCTCAAGGATTGTTTGAAGGATTGGAATCAACATATTGATGTGCTGATTGAGAAAAAAATAATTGCAGGACAGCATATCGAGATGCTTGCAGAAGAAGGAAGGGCTCTGAGGCCTTATGAATCTTGTTTTGGAAACTATTTTATGAAGGAATATCTTGTTGATGATGGAGATAAACTGACAGCATTGGGCATTCAATTGAAAGAGGAGAATAATTCTATGGAAGATTTTGATCCATGGAATGGAGGAATTGAGTTGATAGAGAGTCTGTTGAATCAGCAGGATTCTATGCCTAAGAGAGGACCTCAATTTCTGAATTGGGGATTGCAGAATGAACATCATGACAGTCATGTCTCATGTACAGAAATTTGTTGTTGTTGGTAGCAGAGAAGAATTGGTGATTGAATCATCAATTGATACCATTGGGTATTGTGAATTAAAATTTGACAAATTGGTTGTGTTGACAGGTATGGTAGAGAACAATCCACCTTTTGGGGTTGTTTTGAAGGGAGATGAATTGTTGCAGAAGGAGAAATGTGAGGCTATCATGCCTCCTGAAAATGAACTTGTTATTTCTGCATATGACAAAGAAGAATTGGCTTGTTCGAATATTCAAGAGAAGATTGGAGAGAATGTTGTATGGCAGACTTTTGGGGCTGCTACAACAGTAGAGAATCAGATTTTTACTCTGACAAAAGATGAAAGTGCAAAGATGGAAGAGCTTGAAGCGATTCAAGAAAAAGGAAGGCAATTGCTGGAGATTTCCAGGGCAGAAGAAGAAGGACATGGTGAGTTCAAATTATAACATGATGATGATGAAAAGATAGAACAATAGCTTGGGGTATTGCTGGAAGAAATGATGGAGCAACAAAGTGAAGCATTGCCAGAAGAGAAGAAAGAGACACAAAGGTTTTATAATTTTGATGGTTGTTTCCTGATTGCAGATATTGGTGGAAGGACTAAGGCATGTTTAGTCCAGAAGAATAGAAGAGATGAGGATGATGACTGGAAATTTAATTACTAGTCTAAAGAATTGTTGAAGTTAGAGAGAGGAAGAATTGTCACATTTGGCAATCAAGAAAATTTTTACTATTGAAGAGAGCAAGAGGGTATGGATGATTGGGTGGTAGTTAAGGCAGCAGTAAAAACTGAAGAAGTAGGAATACAACAAGCGGAAGAAAAATTAAGAGTTCAACACTTAAACGGAAGCAGTATCCTACAATCAGAAGAAATATTAGATAGACAAATTGAAATGATAAGAAAACTGATGCAGAAGATGCCTCAGAAAAGGACAGCAGCAAGGAAGTAGAGAAACACCAGCAGCAAGAAGAAGACAGTCACAGACTATGAGGGCATAGCAAGCGCAAAGATGCAGACCAAGATATGGAAGCCAGGAGGAATGAAAAATAAGAACACTGCAACAAATGACCAGTTTCAGAACAAAGTGTGGGATCCAGGCAGACAAAGATGAAAACACATGATCAGGAGATCATGAATTATTTTAACCTGGGGAGTCTGATGCAGGGGAATTAGGCTCAAGACAATATTTGTACATAAATTAACCTAAGGGGGGTCTCATGTTTTTATTTCCTTATGAAATTATTCATATTTGAGTTATTTTAGTTAAATTGTGGAGGAAAATGCAATTGCTCGAATGATTAGTGGGCATAGGAAGAGATAGTTCATGTTAGAAGGTTAGGCTAAAATCAGGACTGTAGGAATTGCAGAGTTTTATTGAGCGTTGAGGGAATATGAAATATTTTTTGTTAATTGTTTAAATAAGTCTCTGTGGCATAGACCTGCATGGACCTGGATAGAGAACTGCATAAGCTGCATAGAACTGTAGAGGAGACAGAGTAGACGAGAAGGGCCAATTGATCGAAGATCTGGCTAGCTAAAAGCTTGTAAGTAATTTCACTGCATAAATGAGGAAATTGTTATAGCATTTCTGTGTACTTGTCAAGTTAAATTCTGTATGAGTACCTTGGATTTCAATAAATGACAGTATGAGAAATGCGTGAATAACTCTGTGTGGAAGGCTATGTTCCGAACACATCTTGTTTTCCATTCTAACCCTGTGGCAATTGAGTGCGAATTGAATGCATATTAGTCCTATGAAAGGGATAATATAGGTTATGTACATGCATCCAAGGAAAGTCTGCTTGAATAGTAGTGTCGAATCATGTCTTTGAGTAACCCATATGCTCCAGGCGAATGTGCGAGGTTATGAAAATTTGAGGTGAGTCTTAATTACAGTGAGATAGGTTTGGAATACGAGTGGAACATCGACTCTGGGGATTCCATACGCAATTTGGTGCATTGATTCTACAGGAATCGATGCTTTTAAACCTGAGCATTCAATTCAGAGGTTGGGATCTTTCATTTATAGCTGAGGAGCAGGAGAACTGTTCAATTAGTGCATAAATATGCGAAGAGGAATTCCCTGTAGAGTTGGACGCAAAGTATGGGCAAAACCATTCCGTGGAGTAGCAACCAGTGGAGAGCGATGGAGGTTATGAAGAAATGGCATCGGATCTAAGCCAATAGTGTGAGAGATTGTTGATGGAAGTCGGTGGTTCGAATGCAAAACTAGAGGAAAGAAGAAGCTAAGGCAATGGATGGAAACGTAAGGCATGAACAGAGTTAGATCGTGCGAAACCTTGAGTCCAAGAGTCGTTGGAACCTTAAAAAACAGTGAAGGCGGTTTACAAGCGCAAACCCGGCAGTATTGTGGGGAGCCAAGGTGGTAAGAGGAATTGCAACAAAAAAACGCGATTCCACACAATGGAGGACGCGTGGCCTTTGGTGGTATTAGAAAACCACCCTCATCGCGTGAATTTGGAAAATTAAAGCCCATGTATCAAAATTTTGTGACATTCGTTGATGTCCGTTGGATCGTTGATCAGAGCACGACGAATTGTGGATCATTGGATCCATTTGGTGGTTAATGCAATGTAAAGGCGCTGGGGCCCAGCTAAGGATCGTGTTGAATGGTCGGAAGTTTAATGTGAAAGGAACGTATGGTGTTAATAATCGAGGTTTATATGAATGATCATCAATAAGGTCCACACTTGGAAGCTTGGTAAGTTATAAAAGATGAAGGCGCGTATGTAATTGAACCAAGGTTCATTGTTTAATGTCAGCTCCTTGCAATCGGGTTGTTAGGTGATGTGCCTTTGTTATACGCATTTAGTATTAACCAACCAAGTTCAGGCTCAAATTTAAAATGGCCACATAGTTCAAACACTATGGTGGGTCTCGGGGTTTAATTAGAAAGTCTGGGCGAATAGAAATGAAACCAATAATTGTTAACCAAGTCTTTTGTAAGACTCTTGAGAAGGGGTTTCATTTAGGAAGAAACCTTGGTGCATATTTTACAACCTTTTGTGTAAGGGGAATTGAATTTGACTATGGTTGAACCCATAGGTGGAGCCTTTGCAAAGAATCTCCCACGGTAAGAAGTGTTTGCCAGATTGAAAATTAGATCGAGTAGAAGGTGTGGCAGGTGTTTTTATATGCAAGAGAGTTTTAATTTAATAACTCAAATCCCAGATTTGAGTTATTAAAGATTCCAGAATCATGTATTTAAATTTCTAGCTTGGAGATAGAATGTTGAACTGCACAGGTTGAAATGTGTAGTGGATGAAAAAATTGGGATGCATTTATATGCACACAGAACTTTTGGGGACTGTGGGTTTTTACCCGGCACCAATTATCCTTAATGTGACAATCAATGTTGCAATGGTTAGAATTATTTCTACTACCCTTGCATGGATGTGTAGTGGTTATTTTATTCTTATCCTCCTATTTCCAATTCTTATTCCCCTCCTTAAAAGCTTCTTGGTGCTATTTTTTCTTCAAACCACTTAAGTACCCTTTATTTTGGCCTATGGTTTCTAGATAATGTGCATATACACATGGCTTATACATTATCCTTAGCTTGGAAAGAATCACTTGTTTTTGTAGATGGTTATATAGACCCCACATATACTTAAGGAGTACATTTGGGCTCTTGGGAAAGATATCCAATAATATGACCATATTTTTGAAATTACTACACTCTTATACACCCTTTTGTCTACGTAAAGTAGTGTGAGTGATTCCATGGGTCCTCTACACACTTAATAGGGTTTAATTTGGACAGGTAGTGTTAACTTCTACAAGTTCTATAAGCAGAGTCTGTAAAGGGCCAGGTAGCCTCTGGATCTCATCTTTTATGAAAGGTGACATATCCAGTAGATGCCCCTATATTCAATCTATGGAATAGATCTAAATAGAAGTTCTTCATTTTAATATCCATAAACCACAACAAATTTAAGGCAAATCATGTACATGTGTCATTTCTCCCATAAACTCTTAAGGCAAACTTTAAAGCATGTGTCATTGGCTCTCTCCCATTAACTTTAAAGAATGTGTCATTAATTAAGGCTTTCTCCCATTAATTCAAGGCAAACTTTGAGGCCTAAAAACTTAAATTAGCTTAACTTCCATAGGAGAGGATCCCCAAACTCAAATGGAGTAAAATGTAAAATGTTAAAAGTGGAGTGTTTTATGATGTAATGGATCTTAATAATCTAGATTGACATGGTTGTATTGAACTTCCATAGGATAGTATCCCCCAAACTCAAGCTGATTAAAATGTTAAATGTTAAAAGTGGAGTGTTTTATGATGTAATGGATCTTAATAATCTAGATTGACATGGTTGTATTGTATTAATGTACCTAAATTTACACCTTCCATATTGCTTTATTCTTTTAAAATGTTAAAAGTGGAGTGTTTTAGGATGTAATGGATATAAATAGGCTATATTGTGTTAAATATGATGTAATGGATCTTAATAATCTAGATTGACATGGATGTATTTTATTAATGTACCTAAATTTACACTCTCCATGTTGCTTTATTCTTGGAAAATCTTAAAAGTGGAGTGTATTAAAGTGCCTAAATTAACACCTTCCATGTTGCTTTATTCTTTTAAAATGTTAAAAGTGGAGTGTTTTATGATGTAATGTATATAAATAATATAGATTGACATGGCTATAGTGATATGATGATAGTTTAGGTTGATGTTGAAGTTGTAAAATTCTTGTACATATCAATTATTATAAATTATTAAACAATTTGATAAGTGCTAAATCATACTTCTTATTAAGAACATAACTAATTTGTCATAACAAAACTCTAATATATAAGCACAGTCTTCAATTCCATTGTTTTGTAGGTAAATTACTATCTTCACATTAAAGCATTTTATAATGTTACTCCAAAACTAAAGGCTTTCTCCCATAAATTAAATGAAAACTTTAAAGCCTAAAAACTGAACCTAAAGTGGTTGAACTTCCATAGGATTTTAGTCTGTATTTTGAGTGTTAACTTCTACAAGGTTCTATAGGCAGAGTTTGTAAAGGACCAAGTAGTGTTAACTTCTAGAAGTTCTAAAGGCAGAGTCTGTAAAGGGAAAGGTAGCCTATGGATCTCATCTTTTCTGAAAGGTGACATATCCAATAAATTCTCGTACAGTCAATCTCTGGAACAGATCTAAATTGAAGTTCTTCATTTTAATATCCATAAACCACAACCACTCTAAGGAAAATTGTGTACATGTGTCATTTATCCCATACATGTGTCATTTCTCCCATAAATTCTTAGGAAAAGTTTTTAAAGCATGTGTCATGTTGGCTTTCTCCCATTAACTTTAAAGCATGTTTTTAGTAAGTGCGTAAAATAACTTTTCAAACCATGAAAATTTCATTTCTCCCAAAAACTAAAGGCTTTCTCTCATTAATTCAAGGGAAACTTTGAGGCCTAAAAATTGAACCTAAAATGGCTGAAATCTCATAGGATTTTGAACTTCCATAGCATTTTAGTCTATCCATTGAGTGTTAACTTCTACAAGTTCTAAAGGCAGAGTCTATAAAGGGCCAGGTAGCCTCTGAATCTCATCTTTTCTCAAAGGTCACATATCCAGTAAATGCCCCTACAGTCAATCTCTGGAACAAAAATAGAAGTTCTTCATTTTAATATCCATAAACCACTACCACTCTAAGGCAAACCTTGTACATGTGTCATTTCTCCCTTCTCCCATAAACTTATAGGAAAACTTTAAGGCATGTGTAATTTCTATTTCATTTCTCCCACAAACTCATAAAGGTGTGACTTTTGACATAACTAGTTGTTTTAGTAAGTGCATAAAATAATTTTGCAAACCATGTAAATGTCATTTCTCCCACAAACTAAAGTCTTCCTCCCATTAATTCAAGGCAAAATTTAAGGACTAAGTATTTGAACCTAAAGTGGTTGAAATCTCATAGGATAGTATGCCCCAAACTCAAGGCTTTCATGTGTCATTTCTCCCATGCATTTGCAATAAATGTCAATTTAATATATTTTTATTGAATTTTTTTTTCAGAGATTAAAAAACCCATTAAATATGGTTGGAAAATGGAAATTGTGCATATATGTTTCTTGCTATCCCAATCCAGGGAAATCAGTGATTACATATGTGCTTTCCAATATTGCGACTAGCAAAGTCGTCTAAAGGAAAATGAATATACTGGGAAGAAAAACAAACAATGATGCATATTATATTGCATTGATAGAAGGCTTGGGAATAGCTATGGAGTATGGATCAAATGGAATTGTAGTTTTCACCAATTCTAAACTTGTGTGCAACCATATGAATGGCGTGTACCAAGTTAAGAAGGAGAGGCTAAAAGAACTGCATGGAATAGAATACAATATTGTTAGCCAATTTTAATTTTTTAATATAAGACATTGTACAAATGTGAATATTAAGATGTCTGCTGATCTATTATGTGGGGCAATGCCAATTCAGGATTCACCTATCAAAGATGAATTAATAGATGAACTAGAATTATACGGGGCAATGCCAATCCAGGATTCATCTCCCAAATATGAATTAGTTTTGAGACGCTCTTCTTCAAAAATTCAAGATTGATCTCTCAAAGATGAATTAGTTTTGAGATTCTCTTCTTCAAAAATTCAAGATTCATCTCTCAAAGATGAATTAGTGTTGAGACGCTCTCCTTCAAAATTTATTGATGGACATTATAACATATCTTGAATATGTGTGTGTTTTGTACTTATAAATGCGTCTTTTTTAATGACCATGTGTTTTTTTCAATTATATACCAAGTGTTCTCCCACCACACTATGTAAAGCGAAACTTGGTGAACTTCACATTTGCAACAAGTGGTGAACTTCACATTTTTATAAAATTAAAATGCGAGGACTTCAACAAATTTTTGTTTAAATGGAGTTTCACGCTTCTTTTTTAATGACCATGTGTTTTTTTCAATTTTATACCAAGTGTGCTCCCACCATGTAAAGCACAATTTGGTGAACTTAACATTTTTATAATTTTTTTTGCTTAAATTGAGTTTCACACATCAATTAGTGCTTTGAAAGCTGTGTTTTACATCATTTGTGTACACTAAATTACATTAATTTTCTGAAATTTATTTTGAATTTATTTTAAATAGTGATTTTAAAAAATAATTATAAATGTCCACTGTAGATATATATATCATGGAGGATGAATGACAAATATCAACATAATCTTATATCTCTATGAGAGTGGGGGACTAGGGATCGAGGGATGTTTATGGTATTTAAATATAATCTTAAATCTCCATACATATACATACATGTGTGTACATATGGAATTGATTTTTTATCAATTTTGTGAGTTAAATTAGTTGTTAATAGGTTTTATTTTTTATTTTTTAGGAGCCAAGAGGAGAAGAGTGTTTACTCCATCAATGGAACATGCTCATGGTTCACGCAATCATGGTATGGTTCACATGATTTAATCAATGAATATGTACATGTATTTATATGTATGAATGTATTTTGAGTTGATTATAAATTCATATTTGTTTATGAAGCTTCTCTATTGTCTCGTGAGGTTGGTGGTGGTTCAGATTCCCTTAAAGGGCCAACAATAAGTGCTGGTGGGTTGTGTGAAGGTGGTGATATGTATTCCCCTAGAGGTCATTCAAAGGATGGTCGTGTTGGTTCTCAACCAATCGGTGGTCGTGTTGGTTCTCAACAGGGTCGTTCAAGTTCTCAACAGTCTCAGGGTGGGCAATATGCTAGCCAACCACATCGAGGTGGCCATCAATTTGAATAGTTTTTTCATTCAATTTGTAAAAATTTGTTTATGTGTGATTTTTTAATATACAAAATTTTATATATTGATGCAGAGGCTGAAAATGTTGCTTCAAATGTTGCTAAAAAAAAACGTAGGGCAGAACGCTTCATTCAAGAAAAAGGTTTTCCACCAACCATGACTTATCCGACGACATTTCTGATATACCTTGGGAAACAAACATGTAGCAATGCACCTTTGAAAGGTGTCAACATCTTCATGCAAAATTGAATAGAGATCTCGTGGCTTTGACTCTACCTGCTGAGAGTCGACAAAGCTTGGAAATAGTTACACACTCTTTAGGAAAACTAATACATGTGTACCGAAAGCTTGGGCCAACCACTAATACTTTTGTAGAAGTCATGAGAAAAAGAAAAGAAACAGTGATGGGTCTCGATAAATGGGAGGTTGTTAAACAAAGAGTTACAACATAAATGGCCAAGTCTATGTTTAATTTCAAAGAATGACCGAAAAGAAAGATGCTGAAGGTGCAATATTTCAAGCACCCTAATATAGTTCACTATTTGTATGATAGACACTTTGCGGCCTATGGAAGACTCTCATGGAACGACAAAGTTCCACTTTATTTTGCAAAATTATTTTATGCAAAATTCTTTTTGTAAATGAAACCCAATTACAATGACCTTCCCTCTTAATTTTTTGGTCCTAGGAAAGGTCGATTGTATGACCGTAGGGGCGCTAGGTGTGATGTTGAGTTGCCTCGCCTTGAGCCACCATTGGTTAGTCGACCTTTTCGTGTTGAAACTTTGCGGTCAGAGATGGAAGCCACTTTTCAAATTAGTCGAGAAGCAAGGGATGCCATCATTGACAATGTTCATAGTGGATTGGGTGGAGTCGATGTTTGTCTAAATCGACAAAGAGCACGTGAGAATGCACACGCTATTTTGTGTATTATACAGATGAAGAGATTGACAGCATGAGTGTTGAAGATCTCAAAAAATATGCAAATAATTGTCGCAATGGTTGGCAGGGCCTAATTATTCATGAGGAAGAGGGCATGGGAACGGTATGTGTTAATGGTTAGGGTTCAATTATTTTAACACATGTACAATTTGTAATAAATACATATATACATGTATTTATTTGTATACATTGATCTAAAAAAAATGTATCATTATATGTTAACACCATTTGCAGTTGTCATGCTTGATGAATGAAGGAAATGTTAATATCACGGTCCGAGCCTCTTCTAGTTCAAACAATCAATCTGGGTCTCACCATCAATCATACAATCAAGATGGTTCTCACCATCAAGATATGTTGGCAAATGTTAGTGCTTTTTAAGTGAACATGATGATGTACAATTATTTTTTATCTATTATTATATATATCGAAACATGATGAGATATTTTTAAAATAAATAATTGTGCACACATGTACATGTACATATATATAATAAATGTTTTAATAGATTCTAATTCCGTCCGATGTTTTTGGGATGGCGGTACCTTCTTCTTCCTGGGAAAACATACCTTCTACTTCCTTAGGAGATGTGCCAAATCCACAATCACAAGTATGGACAATTTTTCACTTTTAAATTTTATGATTTTAATTTATATATTCCACCTCAAAAAGTTCCATTGAAAAATGAGATATATCTATATCTTGAGTTATTTAAAAAATTTTGAATTTTAGGTTTTTGGAGATTTTCTTTTGGAGCCTCTCTTAGGAGATGTGCCAAATCCACCAGCAAAAGTATTCAATTTTTCACTTAAATGTATGTTTTTAAGTAATAAGTTATAAATTGAAGTTTAAAATTTTTATTATAAATTGAGACCTTGATCTTGAGTTATTTTTTACTTTTAAATTTTTTGAATTTTAGGTTTCTATAGAGGATTTATTTTCTCCACAGACTCTAGTGATGGAGATAGGAACATCCACACTATTTCAACCATTTGAACAAGTTGTCTAACTTCTTTTTTAATATTATTGAAAATAAGTATATATCTGCATTTTCATTTGAAAATTTTTAATATATATATATAACTGTACATGTATATTGTACAATTTATTGTTGGAGATGTTCATGTGGGGGGATTTTTAGTGCACGAGCAACAAATGGAGAGGGAACCACATGAGGTATTGCATGTTTTTTTTTTTTACATTTTGTTTTTTACATGAAGTTCTATATATTCTCACTCAATTTTAAAACATCAAATTTTAATGTTTGTACACATTGTGTACATGTTCCCCATGCTTCACAGGATAACACGAGGATTGTGACTTTTCTCAGAGAGACACTTCATCCATATGTATTTAATGGATGATGCACATGCACTATTTGATGGATGATTCACATGCACACGTGCAACATTATATTTTCAATAGATTGAGTCTTAAATTTACTTTTTTATATATAGTCTTATCTAGATGCAGTCATATATAACTAGATACTTGATACTTGTGAGATATACAAATTTTGGACATATTTTATGTGAACAACATAATGTTTTTAAAACTTAAGTTTTGGATGGTTGAACTACATTTGGCATGTGAAGTAATCTTGTGATCTATATTAATGTATTTCTTTTGAAAAACTCAAGTTTTGGATGGTTAAACTACATTTGTCGTGTGAAGTAATGTTGTGTTATAATTTGTTTTTTTTTTTTAAACTTAAGTTTTGGATGGTTGAACTACATTTGGCATGTGCAGTAATGTTGTGATCTATATTAATGTTTTTCTTTTGAAAAAATCAAGTTTTGGATGGTTGAACTCCATTTGGCATGTGAAGTAATGTTGTGTTATAATTTGTTTTGTTTTTAAAACTTAAGTTTTGGATGGTTGAACTACATTTGGCATGTGAAGTAATGTTGTGAAATAATGATTTTGTTTTCAAAACTCAAGTTTTGGATGGTTGAACTATATTTGGCATGTGAAGTAATGTTGTGTTATAATTTGTTTTGTTTTTAAAACTTGAGTTTTGGATGGTTGAACTACATTTGGCATGTGAAGTAATGTTGTGATCTATAATGTTTTGTTAAATTAAAAATTAATTTTCGGATGGTTGATCTACGTCTGGCATGTGATATAATGTTTTGTTTTTATTGGATAGTTGAACTACAATTGGCATAGCATGTGAAGTAATGTTGTGATATAATCAAAAAGTTTTTAAAACTCAAGTTTTGGATGGTTGAACTACATTTGGCATGTGATTATGATATTATGTTTTGTTTTTAAAATTCAAGTTGTCGTTTTCCAAAAAAAAAAAATCACATGAATATATGTACATGTAGAAATGATTTTACACATGTTTGAATATATATGTTAAAACGATTGAAGTATAATATATATATATATATATATATATATATATATATATATATATATAAACAATCATAACATTCTAGGTCTTGTTAGATGTGTCAAAGAATCATAAAATTTTAAAAATGCATTCTATAATGTATATATATCCAGTACATGCAACATTTTTCATCAATGCACATAGAAAATCTACTTTCAATTAACTGCCTAGAAAATGTATATATCCAGTACATGCAACAATTTTCATCAATGCACATAGAAAAACTACTTTCAGTTAATTGCATTCTATAACATATATATGCAGTACTTGCAATAGTTTTCATTAATGCACATAGAAAAGCTACTTTCAGTTTTAATTTCATTCTAGAACATATATATATATATATATATATATATATATATATATATATATCTCTGTGTGTGTGTGTGTGTGTGTGTGTGTGTGTATGTATATGTATATGTATATGTATATGTATATGTATATACATATATATCCAATACATTCCACATTTTTCATCAATGCATGCATATAAAAGCTACTTTCAGTTGATACTAGTGTGCATGTACCAAAACAATGCACATGTGCAAACACTTGCACAAATAACATAACAAGGTAGCTCAATTTTTAGTTGAGTTTTGGAAGTTCTAAAACATGAATCCAAAGAGAAGAAATTGTTGGGCAGTTCAATCAAAAAAATTCCAATGGAATGACATCTTCAATGATCCATTCATGATCGGATTTTGACATTTTCCATTTCTTAATTTTTTGTTTTTTCTTTGATTGAACCTCTATCAACTTTATGTGTGTTGCACACACCAAGTGACTATATTGACAAATTATGACATCAGGTTCATAGTCTTCAAAGTAAACAAAATCCCCACTTTGATTAGTTTGTCTGAAAAAATAACCTTTCAGTATAATAGATCCTCTTTCGTATGGAAACCCGTGATCATTATAGTTTTATAATAATTTCATTTTTCGTTCAGTGCAACGCATCAAATAATACTTCACTTTTTCATCGTTGTCAGTAGGTGCAGTTACAGTAAAAACTTCTCTTGCACAATAAAACAAACTTAACAAACTTATGTATTTAAATTTATTTCTATATCTCTACCATTTGAAAGCAATTCAAATGTTACCTTCTCTAACAAGATCAGAAACTTGATCACCATCAAATGATATTGTAGTCTCCTCTGATTTCATTTCTTCAAACACTGAAACAAGCATTTTCCCCTTTGTATTTAGCTCTGTATGTTTCCAATATTTTACATACATTTTGTTTTCACAAACGTCATTGGATTCTGTGTTGTCTATGCAAACATGACAAAAAAAAGAATATTTTCTTTTATCCAATGCAAACACATTTAGGGACAACTTTATTTTAATTGAATGCAATTTTTATGTCCCTTTTATTGTTTCAACATCATTTCCAATTGATCTATCTACATCTTCAATCCCAATATGCCAAAAAAACCTATATATAAAAGATTCAAAGAAGAATGTAAATATGATATCAAAATACCATCAAAGATAATCATTGTGATAAATGCGCACTATTTTAAATTAGATATCCAAAAAAAAAAATTTGAATGTACCTTCGCACTTCTCTTGATTGGTTAGTCTCATGGCTTAGAGCAGCGATGCACCATTGAACAAATTATTTAGCGTCCACAAGTCGTTTTGTAGAGGGGTTCATTTGATATCTTTGAAGTGCTCATTTTATGCATGCCCCTGCATTGTCATGTTCTCCTTTTCCATGGCCAGTCTCAAAGAAATTCCAACAATGTTTAATGTGTTTTCTTATGAAGACAACACAACCAAAAAAGTGATCATGAAGATTTGAATTGACCTGTGCATCCATCTGACCATATCCAATGTTGATTGAATTTTATTCCATGACTTTTCAAGGAGTCATAAATCTTTTCAAAATAGTGTTGTATAAAATATGTATCATGTGTACGATCGTCACTGATATAAAAGTGATATTCTTTAATAACATGTCGATTTTCACTTGTGCTTTCTATAAGATAGATGTTTTGTTCAGCATGTCTATATATAATATGGACAAGCATGGAGACTTGGTCAGAATGATAGTATTCACTCTGAATTTCTTTTTGTGGAACAAATGTGTAGTTTTCTGCAAAATCAATTACTCACAAAATGGTCCCTGGTGGAAAAAATTCACGGGATTTTTTGAATTGCAAGTCTTGCCATCGAGCTCTATGGAATGCTTGGTGTACTTATAAATTTCTGCCTCAAACTTTCTCAAAAAATCTATCACAAAAATTTCTTCTTCTTTCAATTCAATTCTTTTAGCACTATTTGAACAAGAAAAATTTTAAGAACCCCCTTAAATTTTTTTATTATAATAAATGGGCTAATCTCCATGATACATAGGAAAAGAGGAAGGTGATTTATCAGTAATATAATATTTATATTTAATTCTTTTGGTGAATCTCTCACGATATTATATTATCTTATAAAATCATGGCAAATCTTTCACTGAATTATAAAATATTGTAATATCTTGGCGAATATTTCAGTAAATAATAAATAATTTGTAAAGGGATAGCAAATTTCATAATGAGTACTTATTCCTCACTTCAGCACCCTCCAAAAATTCATCTTGACCAACTTTAATGCCTCTGTAAATTATTCAGGGAATTTTGGTCTATTATAGTCTTTGGAAAAACTCTCACATTGTCTCAGATGACCAGTAGAATTTTGTTCAAGATACATGAGTTCTCCTCCATAATGTTACCCCAAAAACCCTCTGCACTTGCCTCATCATAAATTGATTCCAAGTGAGCTTGAGAGAGTATCGAGCACATGCTCTCTGAGCACCGCAATGAAATAGTTTCTCTATTTTCATGATGATTCCCACCTCCCTTCCCTGATGAATAATCTTATCAGAATGCCCATGACCATGAGATATTTTTAAGTATTTAGTACATTAATTTTGTTGCATTAATGTAACCTTTGGCCTAAGAATTAAGAGTTGGAGTTCCATGGGTGATTAAGGGATGGATGGTTTATTAGGAATTTTATGTGATTTCTTTTTTTTTAGAATGTGATTATGGTTGGGAAATGCAGATTCTAGACTTTGTGACATTGTGTTGCAGAGTTCCATGGGTGTAGCAAGTGATCCTATTATCAAGGTTGCTTTGTTGAACTTATGTAAGCTTTTACATAATTGCCTCTTCAGGAGAATTTTTTAAGTTGGCTATTGTTCTTTCATTCTCTACGCTTCCTCATTTGGTATTCAAGCATTTATGTATTTCTCAATTTGGATAGGTCTTGTCATAGATACTAGCTCAGACCCATATAAAGCTTGGCTTGATATTTCCCTAATAGGCATAAATCCCAATTTTTCCTATCATTTCGTGAACTGAGTCTTTGCTTGACATTTTCACTGCCCCCATATTTGACTGTAAGATTCATTTGAATATATAAGGTCAGGTCATACGAATGATGAAATCAACAGGATGGGAATCATTTTTTCAGGATTCGTTTTTTTTTTTGGTGGGTGCTTGCATCTTTACTATCACATTGTCTCATTGATGCAAAATGTATTTTGTGTCCAACCATTAGGACTCTTACATTGTTTCTAGGTAAGACATACCTTCTTTATTCTATTGCGGCATTTTCACGAAGGCTACTTGAATTTCCACAATAATATATACGTAGAAGTTATGCTCCTTTTTACTCTTGAACAGGCTCTAGTTTCCTCCGTTTTTTGGGGCTATAATGTGGTATTAGTTGCAAAGTCATCTATTTGGTCATGACTAATGGGATTGAAAACTCTTTGAATGGTTTTCCAAGTGAGAAGCATGATATTGGCTTGGAAAATTGAAATTTCCATATTACCTCCATAATTAGAAGTGGACTAATATCTCTATTTAGATGAGGTTGATGCATTAACTGTAAATTCATCTAATGATGGAGTTCAATAGTATTAAAATTTCAAATTTCCTTTCCCTACAGACTTCTCTGTCCTGTATGACCAAAGTTCTTGAGATCCTGTTGTAATTCAGATAGTTCATGTCTAACGATAGCCTTTTTGACATGTGTGTGTGGTAACATGGTTATCTACCAAAACATGGGTGGGACTATTGCAAATCAATTCCAAAAACCAAAACTTCACAGAATCTGAAGTGAAAACACTACCACCCATTTTAAGGAATTTTCACATATATGTTCTAGAATTTATTATGTTATATTTCATATATTCAGCCCAAGGTACTTTTCATTTCACAATTTAATTATAATGTCAAAAATAGGGAGTTCAATTTAGCCTAGGGTTAAATTTCAGACCATAACATCAATCACACAATTGCTAAAAATTAAATAACAGAAGCACAAAAATTAATTTCACATATACAAAGGTAGTTACTCCTTCAAATCAGCTTTTCAATCCTTGAAAAAATTACAAGGAAACCTCCACACACTACCCAAAATTAGGACTACACAGTTACCAAAATCACCCTAAACTTGAGCTTCTATGGGCTGCTTGAGAAATACACATGCTGAAAAAAATAGAAACAACAATTCTCTGTTGTAGAGATTGTATGACAGGGGGCATATGATCATGTTGTATGGATCTTGTGTGGATGTACAAAACTATGCGCTGCCAAGAAACACCTCTTTCTTGGCTTTCTACACTCTCCCTTTCTATATATCGCTCAACATACTCAACTGCTCATGTATGTTGAAAGCCTTCTCATCCCTCTTCTTCTTCGCCCTCCTCATTGTCATGTTCACAAAACCATTAGGAAATTTTTTATTAAAATGTTATGCCAATCCCAAAAGAAAAAAATAAATCATTATACGCAAAACAATAACATAATGATTCATCATCTATAAAACAAAGAACATCATTCAAAAGAAAAATATATAAAATTTTCCATTAACTTAATTCATATCTCCAAATCACCTATTGAACACTCAAAATATTTAAACAAAACAACAAAGTATTATAATAAATTTAATCATCCTTTGCAAAACACATCTCAAAGATTACATATATATTCCACTAATCAGTATTGGCCTTAACCCAATGCACACTCTGTGGACCAAGGGTAACCTAGTAATTGTTAAGAGAGTACATATTTTGCATCAAAACATTAGATATTATAGTAATGCATATGATATGTAAGCATAGATATTGTAAGAAAGAGAATAATCCACAAACCACAACATGCATGCCTATATGTTTGAAGAAACACTGTGAATGGAGAGAATAATCCATAACCATAAACAACTTGCAAGAGTATTCTAGGGAAGGACACAATGATATATACCAACCACAAACCTTTACAGTTTTTTAGAACAAAAATTGAGTTGTAATGAACAAGCCGTACTTAATGAATTTCTTATCTGTAATAGTGCAACCTTGTCATTATATAAAAGAAGTGGGCTACTAATACAATTGTTGATTTCTTATATAGACCATCAAATTCGAAAAAAATGCTCAAGGCCAATTTTTTCCCCCATTGGTTTCATTATAATACACTTGCCTAGATCAATGTGATAAACTCAAGATGTTATGCCAAAAGCTGCCAAAAATTGTTTAAACTGAATTCTTCCTCATTTGTATCTAGATGGTGGTGGCATATTGCTACTAGATTCATCATTCCTTAGGATTGTTGTTTCAAAGATAATTTTCCTATAGAAGGTCATGATATTCACCCTTCATCATGTTCAAGCTTTTAGCCATAAGAGAAAAGTATTAATGACTTTATTGTGACTCCCTTTGGATCCTTCGTTTGCCTTATTCTGTTATAAATCCAAGAGGTTATTTGCTTTTTATACCTCTATTTTGGCCTTGATATTCTCATTAACTTTGGAATAAAATTGCTATAGCAGTGTCTCCAATTAGAATACACTAGTTCCAACAGTGTCTCCATAATCACTGGTTTTGGCTAATTGTGCTTCACCACGTTGCTTTTGAAATTAGGCCTCCTCCTTTTGGCTCATACACATACAAAAAAAAAATTAATCATTAAGAATCCAACAACCCTTGTATATGAATATGTTAACATAATTTGTTTCCACTTGTTGTAATTCCATAAGCAGCTTCCACCCAATCTTTCATCCTTGTTCCATTTTTTCCCCCATTGGTTTCATTATCATACAATTGCTTGGATAATTGTGATAAACTCAAGCTGTCAAGCCCATAGCTGCCAAAAATTGTTCAAATGGAATTCTTCCTTATTTGTATCCAGATGGTGGTGGCATATTGCTACTAGATTCATCATTCCTTAGGATTGTTGTTTCAAAGCTCATTTTCCTATAGAAGGTCATGATACTCACCCTTCATTGTTTAGGCTTTCAGCTATAATAGCAAAGTATTAATGACTTTATTGTGGCTCCCTCTAGATCCTTCTTTTGCCTTATTCATTTATAAATCCAGGATGTTATTTTCTCTTTCTACCTCTATTTTGGCCTTGAGCTTCTCATTAAATTTTTGCATCTCTTGTATTTTTTTTAACTAATCAACCCCAACTAGCTCCCTTTTTTGATTGGTTTTTCTCTGTTTATCTTCCAGTTTCTCCACTTCGAGTTTGTGTATCTATTGTCCTATCAAAATATTTTCTTTGAGATCTTCATATTTTGTAATATTTCTATCCAAATCACTCTATAGAGTTGCCATATGTGATTCTTGCTCCCTAAGAGCAAGGCTACATGATTTGTGGGTGTGTCTCGGGATCAGCAAAAGGATTTAGGGTTTGGATGTGGAAGCCTTCCTGAATTTAGGAATTGATGGTGAGGTAACCCAAATTTTTATAAATATGCAAGGAAAAGATCAAATATTTTAGGGAAAAGACAGAAATTTGAAATTATACATTCTAGAAATGTAGATCCAGATGACATCGTATGACTTGTCTTATTCTACAAATTAAAAATAAAAATAAAAATAAATCAGAATTTAGAAATTTTTTACGTTCCATGATTCTAAAAAAAACAAGAAAACTCAAAATTTAGAATTCAGAAATCTACATTGTAAAAGAATTAGAAATTTGGAATTTCATAATTCTACATTCTAAACCTTTATGATTCACAACCCATTAACTCAAAAATATATGGAAATATCTTAATATGATATTTTAAAATGTCAAAATTTAAAATTACCAAAAAATGGGCTTATCTAGAAAAATCCAACACTTCAAATTATTCTAATTATGCTCCATTTCCACAGAAGTCACGACCATCCACGTCATCCTATGGAACATTGTATATTATATCTGGTAATTGATCGTAAGAAACACCACAACCAGAATTAGCACTGTCATGTTGCACACCAATCAAAATGGTAACATAACCTCCCATAAATGACTCAAGAAAGCTTGTCTCATCCTCAACAAAATAAGTATCATTGAATAAAGAGCCCAGTTAGGGGTTAGCCATCAAATTGTCATGGGTCTCCAAGCCTCCATCTTCAACATTCAAATCCCTTGACTTATTATTGTTCATTATCAATGTAACATGCCTCAAAATATAAGTTATAATATGCATCAAGAATTGAAGTTGTTGCAGTGGGGGCATGTGATATATCAACTGCATGTCTAAATTTATAAGTTTCTCATGATTATTGCAGCAAAGATTCCCCATGTAATATTCCTTTCTTTCTTGTAAAAAATCCTAATAGTTATCAATAAATGAAGCTATTTAAAGCTTAGAGATTAGATCTGAGTTTTTTCTTTGATGTTGAATTTCTTTCTCGAGAGGTCATATCAAGATGTACTTATTTCCTATCATGTCTCTGAACAACTTGTTTTTAAGGTGAGGTCTTTGTTTCATTGATGGATTTGTATGGACTTTTACAGCCAACAAGATGATGGTTGATTCAAACCTAGCAAGGGAAATTGTTGCTTCTAAGGCATGTCTAATGTAGGAATTTTTAAATTGTACATCGATGGCTTACATGTATATCTGTAACTTGGCCATTGTGGTAATAAATTATTGGTTGAGGAATTTAGATAAGTTTAGCATAGGATTGGGTTATGATATCCATATGATTTTGTGCCATCCAAGAAGAGGATAAGTTGATGAAGCCCTTCTTACAAGGGGAAAGTTCAAAGTAAGGGCTCTTTCAATCCTTTTCAGATATGTTACAAAACAAAATCAATAGATTTTGCATTAGTTCTATTTCATATGATACAAGTTGGATGAATATATACTATGTAATAACGTTGATTTTCTTTCTTTCTATCAGAATACATATATTGCATTCACTAGAGAATCAAAAAATAGTGTTGCAGAAAGAATAAGGAATGGTGTATACTAGAGCTACAACATTTGACTTTTCTACTTGATATATGGCTAATCTAGTCTCATTTTCAAATGATTTTAGCGCTTTTCTCTTGAGGTGATATTACTTGAATACATGCAGAATTGTATCTCATCGAGAGGCCATATGAAGAAAATAGAGTCATACATTACCCTTAGAGTCACTCAAATTGGTAATGTTAATATGAAAGCATGAGAGTTGGTTTCTACTACAGGGTAGCACTTACTCATAAATATATTATTCATCTACTATTGTTTTTATTATGAGTCTTGTATAACTGTCCATATGTTTATGTTTTTGTTTAAAAAAATGCTTCCACATTTGTTCAAGTTTAAATATTAAGATTTAGTTAAATAGATATTGAATCATAAAGAGAAGTATGAGGTGAATGCAAGCCCATCCAAAATTCAGTTACTCAACTTTCAGGTTTTCTTAGAAATGGAACTAGACAACATTGAATATTCTTCAATTCTAGATAAGACTCCTGTTCTGGGAGCTTCTAGGATCATTCTGACCAGCAACTTTACTATTTGTCAATCCAAGGTTCATCCTATTTGTGATGACCCAAGAAATCAAATAAGTTTGATAGGGCCTATGACCATGCCCAATGCAAATAGACACCATCCAAATGCCAATCATAATAAAAGTATCATTTTATTACTATTCTAGCTGCACTGAATTTCTTTTTTTGCTTCATCCATCATCAGCATAATTTTTCTCACTGTAGTTTTGATATCCCAATAAAGGTCCATTATGTGTCAATATGTGGTGTCCCATTCCATGGAGCTTCATATATCCGAAATCCAATTGCCTAGTTCCTTGTCAATATGCCAATCATAGATATACTTGCACTCACCTCAAAATTTTGCTTCCACATTTACTCAAGTTTAAATGTTTATGATACAGTTACTCAAATTATCTTAAGAAACTGTTGAAATGAATTGCAATCAATACTTAATAAGTAGATAATGAATCACCCATGGAGGAGGTGTCTACAAGGATGGCCGTAGGTAATGACTATATTCATAGCTACACTAAGAAGTCTACAACGCCTCCATTGCCACCTCAACCTTTGCAATATATGCAAAATTTCCAATCTCATATTGCTGGGCCTGGACCTCCAATGCAAAGATTTTAGCTTTTTGTCCATATTATCGAAGTTATCCTGGAATTCATGTTTAATAGCTCAGTTGAGGACCTAATTGAATCACGGGAGATGGCATGGCACATCTAGGTAATACGTGAATGGGGAAGATGATCTAGAGATCTAGCCACTAATTGGAGTAACTGAAAGACCTTTGAGAGTCAACACTGAGAATTCCCTAAGAGACTGAATGAGGTAATCACCTCCAAAAAACAGAGTGATAACTTCTAAGGACAGATTTTTTTCTTTCCTTGAAGCTAAATCCCACAAATCCCTAAATCTACAAAGGAATGATACCAATTTGAAGATGGTCTTGAATCAAAGAGGTTAGGCTGCAAACTCTGCCAGAACAACAACCTGAGGTACATTTTGATTGCATCAAATGTACCTAAGAAATAGGATCTAGACTCTTTCTAACTTCTCCCAATCAACTTGAGTCTTGAAATAAAATTCCATACATTTACTACCTTATTAGTTATATAATACTACTAAAAAAATCAATAACAACCTCTAATATGGCATGTTCATAAGAACAAATAAATGAATCTTTTATATCCTTTTTCAATATAGGTAAGTTGAACTAAAAGTGTAAAACAAGCATATTCTATTATGCAAACCAAGTGACAATTTTAAATATGATGAGTGTGCCACTGATTACTACCAATCATAATATGGAAATATTGCATGTAAAATTTCTATTATTGGACAGTGCAATATCTAACACCCATTATTATGTAAAATTAGCTCAAACATTAGTACATCTTGCTCATAATTTTTTTGCATTAACAAGCATGGAAGCAGCTTGTATTTCTAGTTGTATAACTTCATCTTTATTATATGAAAGATAATCTCAATAGTGGATGTAAAGAGGACATGTTCCTGGGTTACAAATCCATTTTTTTGCCTTGTCCATTTAAGTTGAAATTTCTTGATATTCACTCTCTCTGTAAGCACTTTTCCATCTTGTGGATCATAGAATATCTCAATCCGAATTATAATGCACCTTGTATCTTTGACCATTGTATGAAAATCTTGGAAATAAATGCTATGAATTTGACCCAATAGTGATTCAGAACAAATGAAAGTATATACAAAATTGGTAATCCTTACCAAAAATATGATTATACAAGTTGTTTCCAACAAGGTTTCTGCAGTCAAGCAAAGCTACGAAAGAGTAATGCTCAGAGTACTTACCAATATGCTTGACAATGGTAGTGCCTTTAAGCCTAGTTATTGTTAAACTTGCAGACATTGTTGTTCCTTGTATTTTGCAAACCTTTCATTGAAGTCAGCAAATCAATACCTAGAATCCAAGTTGATACTTGCCCTCAAATTGTTGGTGTATTTGTGGGTATGCTTAAGACCATTGCCATTGGCGACATTCGTCCACATTGCCTTTGTTTTATTGCTTAGTTTAGTATTGTCACTATAAATCAAGGGATAACTAAGTATTTTTACTTCGATACTTGCAATCAAATTGTTGGTGTATTTGTGGGGATGCTTAAGGCCATTTCTATTAGTGACAGTCATCCACATTGGCCTTGTTTTATTGCTTGGTTTAGTGGGAAATACCTTGCTAATAGTAGTAACCAGTCTACCTTGCCTCAAACAGGAGCACATTCGATGAAAGACACACCCGCATTGTAGAGTTGCACTCACCTCAAACTTTTGCTTCCAAATTTACTCAAGTTTAAATTTTTATGGTTCAGTTACTCAAAATTTATCTTAAGAAACTGCTGAAATGAATTGCAGTCAATGCTTAGTAAGCAGATAATGAATCACCACTAGAGGAGGTATCTACAGGGATGGTTGCAGGTAATGACTATATTTAGGGCTACACTAAGAATTCTACAACACCTCCATTTCCAGCTCAAACTTTGCAATATATGCAAAATTTCCAATCTCATATTGTTGGGCCTGGACCTCCAATGAAAAGCTTTTAGCTTTTTCTCCATATTATCAAAGTTATCGTGGAAGTCCTCTTTAATAGCTCGGTTGAGGACCTAATTGGATGGCAGGAGATGGCATAGCACATATAGGTAATACGTGAATGAGGAAGATGATCTAGAGAGCTAGCCACTAACTAGAGTAACCGAGAGACCTTTGAGAGTCAACACTGAGCATGCCCTAAGAGACTGAATGAGGTAATGACCTCCGAAAAACAGAGTGTTAACTTCTAAGTACATATTTATGTCTTTCCTTGAGGCTAAATCCCACAAATCCCTAAATTTGCAAAGGAATGATACCAATTTGAAGATGGTCTTGAAGCAAAGAGGTTGGGTTGCAAACACTGCCCAAACAACGACTTGAGGTACATTTTTCTTGCATCAAATGTACCTAATAAATAGGATATGGACTCTTTCTAACTTCTCTCAATCAACCTAAGTCTTGAAATAAAATTCCATACATTTACTACCTTATAAGTTATACAATATTACTGAAAAAATCAATAACAACCTCTAGTAAGGCATGTTTGTAAGAACAAATTAGTGAATCTTTTATATATTTTTTTAGTATAGGTAAGTTGAACTAAAAGTGTAAAACAAGCATTTTCTATTATGCAAACCAAGTGACAAATTTAAATATTATGTGTGCCAATGATTTCTACCAATCATAATATGGCTATATTGCATGTAAAATTTATGTTATTGGATAGTGCAATATCTAAAACCCATTATTATGTAAAATTAGCTCAAAAATTAGTACATCTTGCTCATAATTTTTTTGCATTAACAAGCATGGAAGAAACTTGTATTTATATTTTTATAGCTTCATCTTTACTATATGCAAGATAATCTCAATAGTGGATGTAAAGAGGACATGTTCCTGGGTTACAAATCCATTTTTTTTCCTTGTCCATTTAAGTTGAAATTGCTTGATATTGACACTCTCTATAAGCACTTTTCCATCTTGTGGATCATAGAATATCTCAATCAGAATTATAATGCACCTTATATCTTTGACCATTGTATGAAAACCTTAGAAATAAATGCTATGAAGCAGACCCAACAGTGATTCAGAACAAATGAATGTATATAAAAAATTGGCAATCTGTACCAAAAATATGATTATACAAGTTGTTGCCAACAAGGCTTCTGCAGTTAAGCAAAGATAGGAAAAAGTAATTCTCGGAGAAATTACAAATATGCTTGACAATGGAAGTGGCTTTAATCCCAGTTATTGTTAAACCTACATACATTGTTGTTCCTTGTATTTTTCAAACCTTTCATTGAAGTCAACAAATCAATACCTAGAATCAGAGTTGATACTTGCCCTCAAATTTTTGGTGTATTTGTGGGGATGCTTAAGACCATTTCCATTGGCGACATTCATCCATATTTCCTTTGTTTTTTTGCTTGGTTTAGTGTTTTCACTATAAATCAAGGGACAACTAAGTATTTTTACTTCGATACTTGCAATATAATTTTTTGTGTATTTGTGGGGATGCTTAAGGCCATTTCCATTAGTGACAGTCATCCACATTGGCCTTGTTTTATTGCTTGGTTTAGTCAGAAATACCTTGCCAGTAGTAGTAACTAGTCTACCTTGCCTAAAACAGGAGCACATTCAACAAATTTCACACCCACACTATAGACTTGCACTCACCTCAAACTTTTGCTTCCAAATTTACTCAAGTTTAAATGTATATGATTCAGTTACTCAAAATTTATCTTAAGAAACTGCTGAAATGAATTGTAGTCAATTCTTAAGAATCAAATAATGAATCACCAATGGAGGAGGTATCTATAGTGATGGGTGAAGGTAATGACTATATTCAGGGCTACATTAAGCATTCTACAACACCTCCATTGCCAGCTCAACTTTTGGAATATATGCAAAATTTCCAATCTCATATTGTTGGGCCTGGACCTCCAATGCAAAGATTTTATATTTTTCTCCATATTATCAAACTTATCCTGGAAGTACAATTTAATAGCTCAGTTGAGGACCTAATTGAATGACAGGAGATGGCATGACACATCTAGGTAATACGTGAATGGGAAAGATGATATAGAGAGTTAGCCACTAACCGGAGTAACCAAGAAACTTTTGAGAGTCAACACTGAGCATGCCCTAAGAGACTAAACGAGGTAATGACCTTCGAAGAATAGAGTGCTAAGTTATTAGTACATATTTATGCTTTCCTTGAAGCTAAATCCCACAAATCCCTAAATCTGCAAAGGAGTGATACCAATTTGAAGATGGTCTTGAGGCAGAGAGGTTGGGTTGCAAACTCTGCCCGAACAACAACCTGAGGTACATTTTTCAGCAGCAAATGTACCTAAGAAATAGGATCTGGACTCTTTCTAACTTCTCCCAATCAACTTGAGTCTTGAAATAAAATTTCATACATTTAATACCTTATTAGTTATACAATACTATGAAAAAATCAATAACAAGCTCTAATAAGGCATGTTCGTAAGAACAAATCAGTGAATATTTTATATCCTTTTTCAGTATAGGTAATTTAAGAAGGATAGTAAGCAATAGAAATCCATTCCCTTTTATCTATGATATATCAAATCCAAAGGGTATCAACAAATAAATTCTTAATCCTAAAAGTACTAAAAGTGTAAAACAAGCATATTCTATTATGCAACCCAAGTGACCAGCTTAAATATGATGAGGGTTCCAATGACTGCTACCAATCATAATCTGGCAATATTGCATGTAAAATTTCTATTATTTTCTAGTGCAATATCTAACATTCATTATTATGTAAAATTAGCTCAAAAATTAGTACATCTTGCTCATAATTTTTTTTCATTAACAAGCATGGAAGCAGCTTGTATTTCTAGTTGTATAACTTCATCTTTACTATATGCAAGATAATCTCAATAGTGGATGTAAAGAGGACATGTTCCTGGGTTACAAATCCATTTTTTTCCTTGTCCATTTAAGTTGAATTTGCTTGATATTCACACTCTTTGTAAGCACTTTTCCATGTTGTGGATCATATAATATCTCAATCAGAATTATAATGCACCTTATAAATTTGACCATTGTATGAAAACCTTGGAAATAAAAGTTATGAATCAAACCCAACAATGATTCAGAACAAACGAACGTATATACAAAATTGGCAATATGTACCAAAAATATGATTATACAAGTTATTTTCAACAAGGTTTCTACAGTCAAGAAAACATATGAAAGAGTAATGCTTAGAGTACTTACTAAGATGCTTGACACTGGTAGTGGCTTTAAGCCTAGTTGTTGTTAAACTTGCAAACATTGTTATTCCTTGTATTTTTCAAACATTTCATTGAAGTCAAAAAATCAATACCTAGAATGCAAGTTGATACTTGTCCTCAAATTTTTGGTGTATTTGTGGGGATTCTTAAGACCATTGCAATTGGAAACATTCATCCAAATTGCCTTGTTTTATTGCTTGGATTAGTGTTGTCACTATAAATCAAGGGATAACTAAGTATTTTTACTTTGATACTTGCCATCAAATTGTTAGTGTATTTGTGGGGGTGCTTAAGGCCATTTTCATTAGTGACAATCATCCACATTGGCCTTGTTTTATTGCTTGGTTTAGTGGGAAATACCTTGCCAGTAGTAGTAACTAGTCTACCTTGCCTCAAAAAGGAGCGCATTTGATGAAGGACACACCCGCACTATAGACTTGCACTCACCTCGAACTTCTGCTTCCACATTTACTCAAGTTTAAATGTTTATTTTCAGTTACTCAAAATTTATCTTAAGAAACTGCTGAAATGAATTACAGTCAATGCTTAATAAGCAGATAATGAATCACCAATGGAGGAGGTATCTGCAGGGATGGCTGCATGTAGTGACTATAGTCAGGGCTACACTAAGCAGTCTACAACGCCTCCATTTCTAGCTTAACCTTTGCAATATCTGCAAAATTTCCAATCTCATATTGTTGGGCCTAGACCTCCAATGCAAAGCTTTTATATTTTTCTTTATATTATCAAAGTTATCCTTGAAGTCCTCTTTAATATCTTAGTTGAGGACCTAATTGAATGACAGGAGATGGCATGGCACATCTAGCTAATGCGTGAATGGGGAAGATGATCTAGAGAGCTAGCCACTAACTGGAGTAAGCGAGAGACCTTTAACAGTCAACACTGAGCATGCCCTAAGAGACTGAATGAGGTAATTACCTCCGAAGAATAGAGTGCTAACTTCTAAGTACAGATTTATGTCTTTTCTTGAAGCTAAATCCCATAAATCCATAAATCTGCAAAGGAATGATACCAAATTGAAAATGGTCTTAAGGAAAAGAGTCTAGGCTGCAAAATTTGCCCGAATAAAAATCTAAGGTACATTTTTCTTGCATCAAATGTCCTAAGAAATAGGATCTAGACTCTGTATAATTTCTCCCAATCAAATTGAGTCTTGAAATAAAATTCCATACATTTACTACCTTATTAGTTATACAATACTACTGAGAAATTCATTAAGAACCTCTAATAAGGCATGTTCGTAAGAACAAATCAGTGAATATTTTATATCCTTTTTCAGTATAGTTAAGTTCAGAAGGATAGTAAAAAATAAAAATCCATTCTCTTTTATCTATGATATATCAAATCCAAAGGGTATCAAAAAATAAATTCTTAATCCTAAAAGAACTAAAATTATAAAACAAGCATATTCTGTTATGCAACCCGAGTGAGAAATTTAAATATGATGAGAGTGCCAATGATTTCTACCAATCATACTCTGGCAATATTGCATGTAAAATTTCTATTATTGGCCAGTGCAATATCTAACACCCATTGTTATGTAAAATTAGCTCAAAAATTAGTACATCTTGCTCATAATTGTTTTTCATTTAACAAGCATGGAAGCAACTTCTATTTATAGTTTTTTAACTTCATCTTTACTATATGAAAGATAATCTCAATAGTGGATTTAAAGAGGACATATTCCTGGGTTACAAATCCATTTTTTTTCCTTGTCGATTTAAGTTGAAATTGCTTGATAGTCACACTCTCTATAAGCACTTTTCCATCTTGTGGATCATAGAATATCTCAATCATAATTATAATACACCTTATATCTTTGACCATTGTATGAAAACCTTGGAAATAAAACCTATGAAGCAGACCCAATAGTGATTCATAACAAATGAACGTATATACAAAATTGGCAATCCGTACCAAAAATATGATTATACAAGTTGTTGCCAACAAGGTTTCTGCAGTCAAGCAAAACTACAAAAGATTAATGCTCGAAGTACTTACCGAGATTCTTGACAATGGCAGTGACTTTAAGCCCAGATTTTGTGAAACCTGTAGACATTGGTGTTCCTTTTATTTTGCAAACCTTTCATTGAAGTCAACAAATCAATACCTAGAATCCAAGTTGATACTTGCCCTCAAATTGTTGGTGTATTTATGGGGATGCTTAAGACCATTGCCATTGCTGACATTCATCCACATTTCCTTTGTTTTATTTCTTATTTTACCATTGTCACTATAAATCAAGGGATAACTAAGTATTTTTACTTCGATACTTGCCATCAAATTGTTGGTGTATTTATGGGGATGCTTAAGGTCATTTCCATTAGTGAAATTCATCCACATTGGCCTTGTTTTAATGCTTGGTTTAGTGGTAAATACCTTGCCAGTAGTAGTAACCAATCTACCTTGCCTCAAACAGGAGCGCATTCGACAAAGGACACAGCTGCACTATAGACTTCACACACCCAGGATGTAGAATTTACACACCCACAACTTACACACCTACATCTCAACAATTATGGGTTACAAAGAGAAAAAGAGATGACTTCAAAGTCTATTGCTCAAATATTTAGACCAAGAGTCCACATTATCTCACCTCGGCATGAAAATAACATGTGCTCTTCCACAATCCAACATGTGGTCTTCCACCGCATGAATTAAGCTGAAAAATCTGAAAATTGATTGCTGAAAAATCTTGATGTTCTCCTTGGTGCTACTCTACTCTGATATGGTCTCCTCGGCTCTCCTTTGTCTAAAGACCAAAGTATTAAGGAGTGAAATTTTATGTCAAACTCCTTAAAATGGGTTTTAAAAAGCACCCTTCCTAGGGTAAGGAGACACCAGCGGTTAAGTGCAGTAGACCTTCCTTACGCTCCTTTGTATAGTAAATAAAGACCCAAGGAGGGCATGGTACGAGGGTCGATTGCTATAAGAAATATTCTTAGTGCAGGAAGGCAAGGTGATCCAGTTAACCAGTGATTAAAGGTGCTCTTTTCCTCTTCCCTCTTACCTAAAAACTCATGCTTATCAGATGATCGTAGGGAAGCAAACATACAAAAGGATCAACATTGTCTCTTTCTCGAAAATGACAGAAAGGATCAGCGTTGTATCCTGCTCGAAAATTACAGAAGGATTTTCAAACTATAATTTATAGACATGAAATTCAACCTTACCCTTGATTTTCAAACCAATAAATCTGGCGATTGCAACCAAATCAAACTTCAAAACCTGTAAATCAAGGCGAATTTGCCCAAATTCAATGATTCCAACCTCCAAACCAGGCGAATGAGGCCTTTACAATGTAAATCTAGGGCGAATCCCACCTTTTCAATTTTTATCCGCTTTAATTTTTGCTGCTAAAGTATAATAATTATTTATTTTTTAAATAAATTTCAGGCTAACTATAGAAAATGAGTGCAATATAAAAAATTCGCCTCCCCAAACTATAAAACCCCTTAAATTTCGCCCTTGGGCTAAAATTTGCCCCTAAAATTTTCCACGTATTTGAACCTTGAATCGACGTATGGATATATTCATATCTCTTCCATTTCACTTTCATGTTGGACAATGATTGGTCATTTATATTAGTACGATATTTGTTTTGAAATTTAGTCAAATTTCCACAATCATCGCATTTTTTACCACCAACACATTTATTTTCGTAAAATAATTCATCGCTTTCTTTTTTACATAGAATTTGAGATATGAAATCACGGATAGTGGAAGGAGGAGGTGAATCTTTCTAAAATGTTCTACCAAAATTAAGGAATGTGTCATAATATAACTGAAATTCCACATGATAACGACAACAACAAGTGTTGCGTATGGTGATAGGTTTTACATACCATGGTTTTTGTTGAACAAAAGCATTGATTGAGACATCAATTTCATGATTCTCTTCTTTGAACTTGTTGAAAAACTCTATCTGAGTGGTTTCCAAGAAATGTTTTTCATGTTCTTTGTGCTGATTTCATGCTATTTTTCTTTGCATCACATCCCTTGCATTTGGCGAAACACGTGAATTTTTCTTCCAATATTCATATATTGTTTTTTTAACATTTTATCCAAGTCTATCTTTGTATGGTTGCCTACAAATAGCTCTCCAACAAGCGATTTCATCATATACATCTATTTGCAACCGAAATTTTTGATGTTTTTGCAAAGTTTTTCTTGAGGTTCCTAATGCTCATGCCATAGATTTTACCAAGCGATTCTCTTTAGTACTTGATTAAACCACTTCCATATGTATTTCTCTACGTAAAACTGAAACATTTTTATGTCTAGATCTTATAATTGAATTTATAGCACTATTTATATGTTGTATCACATTTTCCTTCATTTTTTTTGTCTTTTGTTGATTTTGAAATACCCAATAAAGTCGTAGCTTCTTTTAATTTCCTTAATGATAGGAGACCTTTCAACATTTGGGCTTGAACTGTCACATTTTCCTTTATGAAGTACATATAAAAAATGTGTTTAACACGATATAGTATAACATGGTCAGCTCTTTTATCTCCATATGTGTGAGTGTCAACATTTTCTAACATGTCATCCTCGACATTGATTTCATCTGTACATATTCGAATGAATAGTACATAATAAGTTTACATATTCAATAAATAACTAAATTAATAAATATGTATAATTTCAATAATATGTGCATGTGTTCAACATATATATATATATATATACCTTGTGGTTCAATTTCTTCACTTGAATTTCTTTCAACATTTTCACCATCTTCATTCATTGGTTCAATATCTCTTTCACTTTCTCTTTCAAAATTTTGTATCTCATCATCAATGTTTTGAGGAATATCTCTCTCTATTTATATTGCAAAATATTTTTCAAATTAGTTCATAAAATAAAAATTAAGCTTCACATTTTACACTAGGAAAATTTTAAATATTAAATTCATAATATTTACATTTACATACCTTCTTCAACTTCTAGTTGAGGTTGATTTTCCTTTTCAATAATTTAGAGTGCTTCTCTCTTTCTTTTTCGAGATTCTCTCGTCTCTTCTCTAAGTTCCTCAGGGTCTCTTTTTCGATCATATTTTCTCATGCAATTCCTTCGATTTCCCATGATATTAGAGTATGAAGTTTGTTAGTATGAATCTTAATTGCAAGTGTACGAAAAAATACCACTTTAGCTATGCATAACAAAAAACCCTAACAGAAAAGATGGTTGCCAATATCCTTAGATCTGTAATTAGGTGATCAAGATAAATGCTGCAAAAATCTAGATCTATGCATTAAAATACATTAAGCAGTAAATAAAAACAAGATTTACTCCATGCATCCAATAGACAAGACAAGAATATGTTGAATGAATTTTGTATTAATGGCACCTGGGAGGAAAACATAGAAGGATGTTACCAATTCTCCTCAATGGGATGGGTTCTTGTAAGTCCTCAACACTTCAGATCTAAAATCCCTCTCTCTTGATGGTGTAGAAAACCTAGACAAAAATGGAACTCAAAGGGAGCTCACAAGAAAAAAGATAGGAAAAAATATGACAATGATGGTGGATCAAAGTCAGACCAAAAGTATAGATCCATAGTGATCTTTAGGCAACAAAAGGTAGTGAATGAATGGAGAAACACTTCTATTTATAACAAAATATTGAGTTAGTCTAGATATTGGTGCATAATTAAAATATTATTAACTAAATCAAGATCCAACTTTTATGGAATATTTTATTATATTTGTTGGAGGGAAAATGATTTGACTTGGGTCAAATCCCTTTATTTGTAAATAATAAATAAATAAATGATTTATTTATTATTTTAAGGATTTGGTTGAGTAATAATCAAATAAATAATGATTTATTGAATTATTTATGAATGATTTAGTCAAATTTAACAAAGAATATTGTTTAAATAAGGTTTAAATAATTATTCCTAGAAAATAATCAGATAAATAATGATTTATCTAATTAATTTTCCTATTTTGGGTTAAATATGACCAGGAATATTAATTAAACTTCTGTTTAACTAATTATTCCTTGAGTAAAATTAAACAAATATAGATTTATTTAATATTTCCTCATGGGGTTTCCTGTTTAGACCATAAACAACTTAATAAAGGTGGTTTACTAAGTTTTTTTCATAGTGAAAGCAATTTTACTTAGGGTAAAATTGGTCTTACATGGTGAAATTAGGTCCATCTAATAGTAACAGGTTATATGACCAAAAAAGGGTGTAACATATTGCCCCCGAACGTGCAAGCGTTGGGAGCTAATTGTATGACCGAAATACATTGTAAGAACTCAATCACTAGACACCGAAGGGGAAGTCAAAGAGAGAGAAATATAAGGTAGACCGAAGTGCTAAAGGACTATACCCTGAGGAGGCGAGACTTACAGGTGCGACAAGTCTCTTTTATGAGTGAGTATCTGTGATATAGGTGGAGGGGGAGGCATACCTATACCCGCCAAGACAAAGTACAAAGAATAATTCGTCCAGTAAACAAGGGACTGAACAATATAGTACATGCTAGCATAAACATGAGCCAGGTAAAAACATGATAATGAATCCCACATACATATTGTACCTGGGATAACAGGCAGGACTTATACAATAATATATGAGTACATGAGATACAAATACAACCCAAATGCCCCTATAAACAGGAAAGGGCTCTGAAAATCTGATTGATACATGAATTCGAAAAGGCGTTGCAAGCGACTGAGGCCGACATCATCAAATCTATGGAGCTGCATCAAAGGCTAGAATGAATATGTCATCCTGGAATGTGGGGTCTACTTGTAGGGCCACCCCCTCATGAGGGCTAAAACATCTCACACACACACGGGAATCACCGGTCCAATTTGATGCAATACTAAACCATCAAGTATATAGATCTTGATCATGCTGTAAGGAGTTGGAGCTGAGAAAAAATCAATTCAAAGGGCTATAAGGAGTCCCTTTGCCTAATCCGAGGCACTGAACAAGAGTGGAAGCTGGAACCAAGGTACACCACCCTCTAGACCTATCTTCTGGAATAAATGATTTGATGTCGATAGAAGGAGGTCCGCCATAGGTGAGGCAATAAGGGATCCTCAACTAAGGCACGAGATAAAAAAGTAGAGTGACTGACAGACTGATACCAGGGGTGATGATGAAATGGGGGGTACTGAGTAGCGGACGGATGACTTCCCTTGTTAGAGCATAAAGGGCATGGATGACCTGGCAGCGACTGACACGATATCATGAGGGATAGGGGATAGTGGGACTGAAGGTCATAATGTGCGACACGAGAGAGGAACCAAGCTATGAAGGATGGAGAACTATAGCAGGATACAAAGGGACTTAGGATAGACTCCATGGATGCGATGATGACTCAACTCAGATGCTCTAAACAAGGGTGACTCAATGATACTGCCACATAGTAAAGGACCAATGGGGACCATAAAAACATGAGTACATAATGGTTACTCATGACAAAAATCGACACGAGCATGGAAAAGTATGGAGGCAAAGAGGTGCCCCAAGTACAAGTGTTGCAAGTGAAGAAATTTGATTTTGATGAGTGGTGAAGTGACCTTCATGGAAAAAAGGTGTCCTAGTGAAGTATCAAATCACAAAATTGTGAGCTGGCTACCTAAAAGAAATAAAACATGCATTTCCATGAGGAAATGCTAAGGGTAATTTTTCTTAAGATAGAGTGCATTGCGAGGATTAGGAAGGGGATGGCCTTTGAAATCCTCTAAGAGATATTCCCCCTTACCTAAATCCTTACAGATGATGTAAGTTCCTAGCCATAATGAGTCAAAATTCCCATGACCGAGGACATCATGGACCTGGTCATACACCAGGACAATATCACCTTCGTGAAAAGTACGAGGGTGGACTTTGCGGTCATATTGAGCTTTGGTGCATTTCTTGGCCACTTCCATTTTTGCAATGCAACATGAAAGTCTTCGGAAGCACGCTCAAGCATGATAATTCATTGTTCTAAAGGTTGGGTGTCAGGGAGAAGTTCAACGGCTAGGTGCAGGGAAGGGATTTCACACTCGATCGGTAAGACTGCCTCCTCTCTGAAAACAAGGTGGAAAGGAGTAAACTCGGTGGAGGTTTTAACAGAAGTTCTATAGGCCCACAAATTAGGGAAGAGCATAAGATGCCAGTTGGTTTTGTGATTATCCACCATTCGTTGAAGCATGGTTTTGAGGATTTTATTGACTGCTTCAACTTGGCCATTACCCTGGGGGTAATAGGAGGAGGAATATTGGTGCTCAAAGCCCAACAGTGAGGATAGCTCACAGCATATCTCATCTTCAAAATTTCGACCATGGTCAGAGACCAATTGTTTCGGAACTCTGAATCAAGTGATCACATGGTTAAGAAAAAGAGGGCTATTGTAGCTACTATGTTGTTAAACGTTGGCATGGACTCAACCCATTTGGTGAAATAGTTAACCACCACAATGATATACTTGTGGTTACCAGCAGACGATAGTCAACACTCCATAAATTCTATGGCCCACTTACAAAAGGGACCAGATGAGATGACAAGATGGAGGGGAGCCAGAGGGGCTCATGCCTTAGGGGAAAAATGTTGGCAATTGGAACAGTGTTTGACTGCTTCAATGCAATCACCAAAGAGAGAAGGCCAAAAGTACCCAGTGAGCATAATTTTCTAGGCAGTGGCCACCACAAGCACTGCTATGACAGGCATTGAGGACTTGTTCTTCTTCAGCGTGTGTGAGACAACGATGAAGGACATAATCTACACCGCGACGATAAAGGTTGTCACCAATAAGAAGGTAGCTGGGGGCCTGGTGTCAGATATGTCATCGAGCATCACGGTCAAGATGGAGGGAAAAATTTTGGGTTCAAAAATAAGTAAGGATGTCACCATACCAAGGATCATCGGTGGTAATGGAAAAAAAATGTTCGTCGGGAAAATCATCATTAACTGGAGGATCCTGCATACTGGTAGGTAGTTAAGAAATGATTTCAGCGAGGGCTAAACCTTTCTTACTTTTGGGTGTGACAAATTCAAGATCAAATTCCTGGAGGATAACGATCCAACGAGCATATTTCCCATTGATGATTCGGTGACTCAATAGGAAGGCCATAGGGTTTGAATTATTCATGACCTTGGTGGAACGCATGAGGATGTAATGACCAAGTTTTTGGATTGAGAACACGATAGCCGTTGCTAATTTCTCTTCATGTGAGTAGGATACAGGAGGACCTACAAGGTTCTTAATGACATAATAGATAACATGCTCGATTCCGTTGTCATATTCCTGAATAAGGACTCCAATGACCGAATAGGTAGAGGAAGAGATGTACAGGATGAAATCCCTATCAAAATCAGGGGGATGAATCAAGGGAGTGGATGTGAGAGCATGTTTCAAGGCATAAAAATAATTGTGAGCATAGGCATCCCATACAAACGGAATGTTAGATCGGATGAGTCTAAGGAACCCATACACGGTGGTGGCATAGTCAGGTATGAACCGGCGAAGGAAATTTTCTTTACCTTGAAGGCTTTGTAACTGGCGTAAAGTATGAGGAATAGGAAGCTCAAGGATGGCTTGAACTTTCAATGGGTAAAGTGTTATACCTTATTTAGACACAATGAAGCCTAGAAGATGGCCGGAAGGAACGCAAAAGACACACTTCAGTGGGTTGAGGTGGATATTATACTTGCAACATCGAAGAAAGATGGTACGCAGATCCTGAAGGTGCTACACCCGATGCTTAGAATGTGTAGTGAGGTCATCTAAATAAGCAAGCATAATATGAGCCAGGTCATGTAAACAGTAATACATGGCCCGCTGAAAAGTGGCTCCGGCATTTTTAAGGCTGAAAGGCATGACCCGATAGGAAAAGGTTCCCCACGGACTAATAAATGCAGTCTAAAGCTGATCAGTACGATGGATAACAATTTGGTTGTACCCGCAGAAACCATCCATGAAAGATAGAACCTCGTGCCCCGCACACTCATCAATTATTGGTCAATGAATGGTGTGGGGAAGTTGTCTTTTGGACAAGCTTTTTTCAGGTCACGAAAGTCAGTGCAGACATGGATGGTGCCTTGTTTCTTGAGGACGGGAACTAGGTTGGACACCCAAATGGTGTATTCGATAGGATAGATAAAACCAGCCTGCTTGAGCTTATCAATTCCAGCTTTGATAGCCTCGCGTATGGAAGGATTAATGGGTCTCAACTTTTGATGAACAGGATTGGCATCAGGCCATGTATCGATATGGTGTTCGACGATGGCGAGATCAAGTCAAGACATTTTTTAATAAGACTAGGCAAAAATATCGTTGAATTATTTGAAGAGCTTGGTGTAAGCCTCAATTTCTTCTGGGGTTCATTGGGGCGCCAAAGGTGATATTTTCTTCTACCCCTGGTTTGTTAGAGATGTCAATTTTAATGGTAGGAGAGATATTGGCCATATTTCCTTCTTCGAAAGAATATGCTACAGGGATGGGTTTTATAAACCAATTGGCTTCATCTGGAATGAATTATTTAGTTTCCATAGCATATTGGTCATGGGAATGTTGCGAGAGGAAGTACGCACAGTGGTGCATAACATCCCATGGAAATTCAGGGTCAGTCATGGCTTCCATAATGTCTTCATCGGAATGGAAGATGGGGTGACTGGAGGAAGAGAGACCACCTGACATGGTAGAGCTACCTGAATCATCATCACGTGAAGAAAGGCTCACATGCGTAACATCATGGGGGATGACAGAAGAGAAAGCAGATAAAGGATCTACCGATGTTGAGCCCAGGGTGATCGCTGAAGGGAGGTCAAGCGAAACATCAGGGGAATTCTCCAAGGGGGCTTCCACCGAGGGTCTCATGGATGATGATAGGTAGAAAATGGTGGCCGAAGGCTCCGTCATTTCGACATCTGGATATGGAATGTCAATGGGAGCAAGCAGGTCCTCTGGTTCTACCGAAGCAGAACTTGCAAACAAGGGGGAAGTGGACTTGTTATGCTGGGCCTTGAATTGGCGGAATGCTTCCAAAGTGGAACGATACTCGTCAAGGTAGGGACAGAGGTGAGTGTAATGGCCATGGAAATCACACAAATCATAAAGGTGATTTTTGCACAAGTTTTTGAGTTTCAAGATTGAATCGGGTATAGTGACATAGACCTAAGGTTATTAGATTCCAGAAACGTCTCATTGACCATGGGTTTGAGGTGAGGAAATTCGGGACAGGTATGGGTGGCATGCCTGACAACATCACACAAGGCACACAAGATAGTACGCTTTGGCATCCGAGGAGGGGTGGGGTTTGTCGGTGCAACCTTGTCTGTAGTTTCCTTCTTGTTGGCTTTGCCTCCATTACCCGAAGTTTTCACAACAAGAGGAGATTCCTGTTGAGGTGGCTGAGGCACAGTAGCAACAGGAGAGGTCATAGGGACCGGTTGAACCGGGGTCAAAGCAAGATAAGGTTTGGGTTGACTAGGAAGGGTAGTGGTGGTGAGATCAAGGTACCATATGGGAATCCCCAAGGTCGGGTTAGGAAGAGAGAGGGTAGCCATAACAGGTACCATGTACACTCTAGGAGGGGGAGCTAGGAACGGTATCTAACCGGAGGGGTAATGGCCAGACGGGATGGCTCCAAGATGGTTAAGACCTAGAGGAACCATTCCAGGAGGATAAAGAGGTTCATGGATACTAGCTGCAGGTGAAGGGCCAGAAGGAGGGGGTCCAGAAGGCTGAAACAAAAGGCTAGGAGTAGGCTGCGGAGGGCGAGGCTGCTGACTAGCCAAAGCGAGTCGCTTGAGGGAGGCCCAAGATGATTACATCATGCAAACATTCAATGAGCAGGGATCAGAGACAGGAGGAGGAAGACCAAGAAATGTACCAAGAAAAGAGGTGTCTTTGTAGACTTAGGGTGAGACACTGGTCAAAGGATTGACGGTTTTCTTATTGGCCACTGAAGAGATGATGGACTCAGGTGAGGTCTGAGAATTCGGTTCATAATATGTCAACTGGTCAATGGTGACTATCTTTCTGTTATGAGGGAAGGTCATCTTGCGATGAACCGCAGATGGGACAGAAGACATCACATAGGTGTAGCTACGACCCAATAGAATGTTGTAATCTAAGAGGGCATTAATGACTTCTACGTCAACGCAAACAGTCTTTCCAGCAAGAGTAATAGGAAAATTGCGGAACAGGCCAATGGGCTGGGAGGCATGGCCATCACACTCTCGAAGAGTGATCATGGAAGGAGCCAACTTAGGTGATCTGATTTGCTTCTAAACTAAAGCGGACATCACACAGGTGGATGCCCCCCATCAATGATACACCGGGAAACGTTGGCGTTCCGGATTTTCACTAAGATTTGGAAGGCGACGGAAGTAGGAAGAGGAGGATTTTATGACTAGTTAGCATCGAAGATGATCAAGCGATCATCGGCAGGATCTACAGCACCCATGGAATATTGTAGAGCTTTTCGTTGTGAAGGGCACGATTGGAGGAGTTCCAACATTGAGATGGCAGTAGGGGATTGTGCCAAATCATCTACTATACTATACGAATGGGTAGCTTTTCCAGAAGTAGTGTTTCGGCGTAGTGGACCCTTAGGGATCTTGGTATGAACCTCTGCCTTAGGCTGGGGGATCTGCAAAGGACCATTAGGTGTCAAAAGAAGCTCTATAGAACCTGAAGAAAGTGGCTCGGGGACAGACGTAGCGAGAGGCTTGTTGTACTGACGGGACCGAGTCTGAAGGTAGGGGTCAATGATAACAGGTTGGTCAGAGTTCATCATGACGATCTGGTAATTGGAGGTACCAGGTGGAGGAGTTTGAGTGGCCCCCTGACCTTCAGGTGGTTGGGTAGCCACAAATCCTTGCTGAGGGAAAGGATTAGTAAACACAGCCAGTTGACTAGGCGTAGGATATGGAGGGACGAATGGGGAGGCTTGTTGTCCTCACAAAGCTACTTGAGACTCCCACATCATCTTCATCTGTGGTAAAACAGGACAATTGTGCGTGTAATGACCATAAACACCACAACAAGAACAAGCCTTATTTGTGCAAACAAGCCTGTCCTGCTTGGGCTAAGTGCCCTATTACTGGTTAGAAGTGTTAGGAACCTTATTTTGTGGATTAGGTCTAGGATTACCAAGATCAGATTGATTTGAGTGCCTTTCCTCTTCTTTTTGAAGGGAGGGGGATTAGTTGTGCCTTTCTGTGCATGCACCTGCCCCTGAGGAGGCGATGGCTGTTGTTGGGGGGTTTGAGAAGGCATGGGAGAAAGAGGTGCTAATTTTGGAGCCACTGGAGCACCCGGTTGTAGATACGGATAATAATGAGGTTGCGTAACAGTGTGGTAAACAGCAGGTTGGAAAAAATGAGGAGGCATGCCGTATCCTAGATACATGTTTTCGAGAGGGGGAAAGGTGCTGGAGATGCTGGCCCCTCCTTGAGGAAAAACACAGTCCATAGGAGGTTGAGCGTATGGATGAGAGAGAGCTCCAACGATACCGTCGGCGGCATGAGATTCCCCTGGTGCATTGGCACCACTGGGTCTAGGAAAATCAGGTAGAACGGTATAAACATAACCCGACTGAGCATAGATCAGGTCATATTTTAACGCAATTTGGAGAGCGGATTCTTCAGTTTGAGGGAAATGCGATGTGACATCTTTTCCAATAGCAGGCAAGAGAGATCTAAGGAACCAATTCATGTAGACACGGTCTTCAAAGGTAGGGGCTCGAAATAGGCTCTTTCTTCTCTGCCATTCCTGGACATCATCGGATAGGCGGGTCGAAGACGATTGATGAAAAGAAGTCAAAAGTTTGGTACCAGTTTCATAACGAAGGGGAAGCTGGAAGTAAGACAGAAAATCCCAGGCAAGAGTCACAAAGGTGGTATGAGAGGATGCAGCCTGATCAACATACCACTTATAAGCTTCACCAGTAAGAGTACATTGGAACAACTGAAGATGGACAAATTCATCGGTAATGGAGTTAGATGAACACCACATGTGGAAAGATCGAACATGATTTGTAGGATCTTCACCAGCAAGACCTTCAAACTTAGGGATGTCGGAAGAGAACCTGGTTGGCATTACAGGCCAACCAATATTATGGCATATAGGGTCATTTATCAACTGGTCAAAATCAGGAAGACTGAGGCCTGCCATATAGGGGAGCAAGGGAACAGTCAGGGTAGTTCCTTTTGCGATCCCACTAGTAATATTCCCTACATTAGGGCCAGGGTTACCACTAGCGTTAGGTCCTGAACCAGACATAGTGAAGGTTACAGGGGGAGAACCGGGGATGGAATGAGAAGAGAAAACAAAGAACCAGAAGAAGAATCAGTGTGCGGACTCAGTGGAGGACTAACTTGAATCCTATGCGGAGAAGTAAGTCTTCTTACTAGAAAACTGAGGATGAAGGCCAAGAAGTCTCTGGGATAAATGCCTTGGTGGTGCAATGATGGTGACACAAACACGGCACAAAGGGAAGAGATACCAACAAGGATAAGAAGGTGCAGGATCAACTGATTACAATGTCTAAACAAGGGTAGAGAGGTGTAGGATCAATTGATTTCAATGTTTTAAAGTCTTTGTTTGGCGGTGTTAACCAAGCTCTTCTTCGGTTAGGGTGTGTGTGTAAAGTGTGTAAATTTTAATTTTTAAACCCAGACATTTGTAGAGAAAAATAAAAAGTGTGTTGTATAACTGTAAATAAACCTACAGATAATAGTATATGGAACTGAAATAACAGAAAATAAACACCTAATTATGTAATAATCTAAACCCAAGGAGGCGGGCCTCTCAACAACTAGTTTGTAGGTAGGTAAAAAATCTAGTCAAAACACACTAAAATAGCCAATAGATCTAAGTTCGGGAAGGACAGGGATCTAAAGGTCAGATCTGTTGGAAATTGGTGCAGAAAAACAACAAAAAATCAGAGGATAGATCGTTGTAAATGAGGTGGCGAAAGGATATATCCTGGAGGGAAGCGGAGGGGACCCTAGAGGAAAACCCAAAAAAAACTAAAAGAGGTGTTTTGGATGGATAAATAACCAATTTGAAGTGGATCTGAAGGTAAGGTATCATATCTGAAAGAAAGGGTTGAACACACTGAAATTTCAGACAACCTACAACAGCTAAAACTCTTCCACCAAAGGTGGAGGGTACTAAAGCCCTAGGGGGCTAGGTTCCCACTTAGTTGAGTAAAACAGAACAAGTATAGGTCCAAAATAGGCAGAGATGGAAGTCAAACAACCCTGAACAGAGGCCCAGACAAACCCAGAAAAATTTCAGAAAAACTCCCGCAAAAAGTTCAGGGTGCAGTTTCTGACCTGATTTCTACACAAGTCGCAGGTTCTTTCCTGTTTTCTGCGCCCTAGAGGTTCAAGTCGCATTCTTGGGCCCAAAAAGTGCGACCTACACTTCCAACACTCTTGGGAGCAGGTTTCAGAAGAATGCGTCGTCTCAGCTGCGGCTGATGCCAATCACATGCGGAATAGGTCCGAAAACACACGGAAGTTAGAATTTTTAATGTTTTAGGGTTTTATAGGTTAAAAACAACATCAATAAAATAAAAACAAGAAGCTGAAGAGAAATCCTAGGGTTTGAAGCAGCTGGATATGCAGGGATCTGAAAAACGACAGCGGTCGTAATCGTAAACCTGTGTGGAGTCGCCAGTTGTTAGTATGAATCTTAATTGCAAGTGTACAAAAAATTACCACTTTAGTTGTGCATAACAAACAGCCCTAAAAGCAAAGATGGATGCCAATATCCTTAGATCTGCAATTAGGTGATCAAGATAAATGTTGCAAAAATCGAGATCTATGCATTAAAAGACATTAAGCAGTAAATAAAAATGAGATTTACTCCATGCATCCAATAGACAAGACAAGAATATGTTGAATGAATTTTGTATTAATGGCACCTGGGAGGAAAACATAGAAGGATGTTACCAGTTCTCCTCAATGGGATGGGTTCTTGTAAGTATTTATCACTTCATATCTAAAATCCCTCTCTCTTGATGGTGTAGAAAGCCCAGACAAAAATGGAACTCAAAGGGATCTCACAGGCAAAAAGATAGGGAAAAATATGACAATGATGGTGGATCAAAGTCAAACCAAAAGTATAGATCCGGAGTGATCTTTAGGCAACAAAAGGTAGTGAATGAATGGAAAAACCCTTCTATTTATAACAAAATATTGAGTTAGTCTAGATATTGGTGCATAATTAAAATATTATTAACCAAATCAAGATCCAACTTTTATGGAATATTTTATTATATTGTTGGGGGGGAAAAGAATTTGACTTGGGTCAAAACCCTTTATTTGTAAATATTAAATAAATAAATGATTTATTTATTATTTTAAGGATTTGGTTGAGTAATAATCAAATAAATAATGATTTATTTAATTATTTATGAATGATTTAGTCAAATTTAACAAGGAATATTGTTTAAATAAGGTTTAAATAATTATTCCTAGAAAATAATAAGATAAATAATGATTTATCTAATTAATTTTCCTGTTTTGGGTTAAATATGACCAGGAATATCAATTAAACTATTGTTTAACTAATTATTCCTTGAGTAAAATCAAACAAATGTAGATTTATTTAATATTTCATCATGGGGTTTCCTGTTTAGACCATAAACAACTTAATAAAGGTGGTTTACTAAGTTATTTTTCATAGTGAAAGCAATTTTACTTAGGGTAAAATTGGTCTTACATGGTGTACGTAGGTCCATCTAATAATAATAGGTTAAATGACCAAAAAATGGTGTAACAAAGTTCAAAAATTTTCCTTCAAAAATTTAGACTAAAACTCAATTAAAAAAAAAACATCACAAAAGATTTAATTTAAAAAAAACTCATTTTAAAAATTTTGCAAAAAATACATACTTCAATCCAAAACACTTACTTTAAAAAATCCAAGAAAAAAATGTCGTATAAAAATGAAACGAAGCTCAAAATATTTCCTTCCAAGTCCTGCAAAAAAATTTCATTTAAAAAGTTAGAAAAAAAATCATTTTAAAAAATCATTATAAAAGATTTACTTCAACCCAAAACACGTACTCTAAAAAAATGTCACTTCAAAAAATACCTCCAAAAAATTTCCATTGAAAATTAATTCCAACTTCTTAAAAAATGCCACTTTAAAAAATACTTCAAAAAAGCCTCTAAAAAATATCACTTTAAAAAATACCTCCAAAAAATGTCCTTTGAATATTAAGCCTAAAAAGAGTCCTTTCGAAATTAAGCCTGAAAAGAGTCCTTTGAAAATCAATCCCAAAACCTCTAAAAACAATGAAAATTAAGCCCAAATCCTCTAAAAACAAAATACCTTAAAAAAATGAAGCCCAAAAAACATCCAAAAAATGTATCGCATACCTCCAAGAAATGTCATTTGAATGTACCTCCAAGAAAAGTCCTTAAACCCAAAACAATCATTTGCAAAAATGTCCTTTGAATGTACCTCCAAGAAAATTCCTTAAATCCAAAACTATCCTTTGCAAAAATTTCCTTTGAATGTACCTCCAAGAAAATTCCTTAAACCCAAAACAATTATTTGCAAAATCAGACCAAGACCTTTGTAAAATCAGACCAAATGTGTGAAAATATGCGAAAATATTGAATGCTTGTACGTCAATTTATATTTCCACGAAATGTTTTTTTGGAGGGGCTTCGTTGTATTTTCCGGCCGACAGAAAGTCAAGTAAAATTTTGGCCGAACTTTTATAAAAAAATTCGGCCGAACTTTTATGTCGTTAGATTGGATGGGTCGTCGACACAAAAAACAATTCAGCCGAACTTTTTTTAAGAGTTCGACCAAACTAACACGTCTACAATTACGCAGAGCCAAGCTCTGAATACATATCTTCAACTTTGGACTGATTAAGCTCCATGAAACATTTTGAATTAACTGTCAGAACCAAGACAAGCATTTTCAGAATTCAATCTACTTTCAAGAAATATAACTTTTATGGAATTTCATAAATATTTACTAATTTTAATTAATTTTGTAATAAAATGGGTGCAAACAATTTCTGAAGGTCATTATGATTCAGTGAAATCAATATTTTGTATCTTCCAAAATACATTGTAAAAGAAATTGAAAAAATTATGGTGCATTACATTGGTTCATCGTCTGTAATGAGTAGTTTTTAGATTTTTATTTTATAACTTATATGTTAAGAAATTTTGTGCGTCGCGAAACATATTCAAAATATGCAGTTTTTTCATATTGGATCAGTTCAAAAAATTCTAGTAATTATGATATGCATCAGTTGGCTTTGTAAATATAACGAAACCAAAGTAGACTCTGTCTAGATTGTTGTAACACATTTTGTTTCTCAAAAACACAAAATTTCAACGAATACAACAATGCGTATTAACATGACTTCTTATGAATCCTTTTATTGTTAAAAAACACACACTCAAAGGAATGCTAAGTTGACATATCAAATGTATATAAAAAATTTCCAAAAAATAAGTAATAGAAAGCTAATAAAATTTCTGACAAATTTTATTTTTATTTCAAAATTAAATTCTAAATAGAAAAATTGTTTTGGCTTGCAAAATATTGAATAAAATAAATAAATAAATAAATTTTTTTCTCAAAAAAGGGCAAAAAGTATAACCCAACTTCACATTTTCACCCGTCACAGTTAAAAACTACATTTGTTATCAAATTAGTTTTTTATTCAAGGGGATGTTCTTATGGCTAAGGGGTTTTCTCAAGTGTGTGGTAAACCCTATTATAGTGGAATATCTGTTGAATCAATTCTCATAGTGAAATAAAATGGCAAGTAGTTAAAAGATAGAAATTGAGGGAATTCAATCTTAGTCCCTGGTGAACAAATTGTTCGCACAAAAAAATTTGTATAACATGAGGATGAAGGATGGAGACCCATTGCTAAAGGATATAAATTCCTTCAATACTATGGTAAGTTATTTATTATCCATTGATATCAACATTTCCTATTAATATAAGTGTATCAATATTTTATGTCTTTTACTAGACTCGTGGGATAGTTTGGTTGTTTCCATAGGTAGTAATTCAAATAATTTAATTTTTGACAATATATTCATGCTTGTTAATAGAGGAGATGAGACCAAAAATTATGGAATGTTGGAATACATACGCCTTTTCTATAGGAGGATGCTCCTAAAATATAAATATAAATAATTCAACAAGTGGGAGATATAAATCTAAAGGAATATCTAAATTTCCAGGAAAATTTGTAAAGGTATGTTGGAATGTGGAAAAGAAAGCTATTACAAGGAACATTTTAAATCCAAAATTGTTGATAAAGGGAAGGGATTTGATGATGTTTCTTCTATAGAATCAAAAACCTCCTCAAATGAAGGAGGGGGCATGCATTTGGCCTCTTCAAGTACACATGTAGATCATGAGGCATGGCTAGTTGACTCATGTGAATCATTTCATTTGACGCCTCATATAGGGTGATTCTGCAAGTATGGAAGATTAGCGATGTTTTATTAGGGATAACATGATAGATTAAATCCTAGGAATAGGAAAATTCAAGTTGAAGCTCATGGGTGGAAGTATTGGAACCCTCCCTAGTGTTTTGCAGGTGTAAAAATAGTGTTTGAAAAGCATACCTGCAAGATGGCTCGAGGAGCAATGGTGTTACTGAGGGGATTTTGGATTGGAAATTTGTATAAGTTGTTGGGAAGTGTTTTTAGTGATGGGTGTAGTAATTTCATTTTTCCTAGGATTAGATTAGAAAAAGGAAAAACTATTGCAACCTCTAAAGAAAATACTATGTTATGGCATCAAATATTGGGCCATATTTAAGAGAAGGGACTTCGAGTGATACACATTAATGGTATGGTAAAAGGTATGTCTAATTTCTTTATAGATTTTTATTTTTGTGAACAGTGTTTATATGGTAAGAAAAACTTGGTAATAATTTCCTCTAACACTACAAGATTGGAGGGAATATTACATTTAGTTCACATTGATGTGTTTGTACCTATCTTGGTACATCATTGGGTAATCTATGTAATATGTCTCATTTATATATGAATTCTCAAGGAATCTAGCAAGCATGCTAAAGAATATTTTTAATGGAAAATATTGATAAATTTATGATTTTTGTAGAAATTACCCAAAGGGATTCAACCTAATCTTGTAATGTACTAAAAAAAAATATTGAATCCTTCTACAATTTGTGGAAACCAAATATGATCACATGATCACATAAACAAGTAAGAGAAATAAATTATCAATCGCACAACGCAAGATGTATCTGGGGAAAGTAGTTGCTCAAAACCTCGCTATATGTATATTGCATAAAGTCAAGATCATGAAACAATACAATGTCATTTCCCTCACTGAGAAACCTTTGCACTCTGCTGATTATCTCACTCTGATCCTTCTCTAATATGGATTTCTATCTAAGCAAATTTGGTCCAATATTTAACCTTTTTCTTGCCTAGGCCTGGCATGCCTTCCTTATGCATTCCTGGGCTAATTGAGCCCCTATTAATTAGGAAGATCCCAAATAATGCTTTAACAATATTTTCAAGCCTTCCCAATGACCTCATGCATGACCTGTACAATTTTCTAATTATAAAACTGATAGTTATCTTCCCTTTAACCTATGTCTCAAGTGGACCTTCCTTGGAACTGACATGCAATAACTATTTATAGTGAATTATCTATTAATTGATTGATCACTACTTGCGAATTAAATCATATTTAATTCATTGGACCTATCACTAGCTCATCTCTCAGTTATAAATATAGTAAAATGATTTTAACTCAAATAATTGAGTTAACTAATTACAACTCACAAATAATTGTAAATAGACCCCCTAAAATGATGGGAGAACTCTACATGCCTACACTCTCACCTCTAACTTGAATTTCGTAAGATAACTAAGTCTTCCTGCCTCATTTAACTAATAAAAGTTGTCATGAAATTAAATTACAATTTTTCTTCCAATTTAATTAAGGGAAAATTAAATCAGAAGCCCCCTATGGTACCATTTTTGGATGTCGTTTTCACTATTTCTTGTTGCCAATTTCAACACTCCCTGTCAACAAGAAAGGAATTGAATTTATCCTGATCCGATACCTTTGGAATGTTCTACATTCAAAACTTCTCTAGTGTTGTTTGCTCCTGCAACTCCTGAAACTGAAAATCCTCCAAAAAAATTGAACCAGTATGATGCATTTTACATTGGAATCTCTGACTGCTACTGATTACTGCATTATCTACCGAAAAATAAGTGTTTTTGTTGTCTCTACATTCGTTCTCTCTGCATTGCTGCAAACTCTGATCTGTGCTCCAGTATCTGACATTTTTCACTCTGATTTATGTATTTCTTACATCTGTCTACATCAAACGCTACCAATCCTTTCTACTATTATGTATTGTGGGCTCCCCATAGCCAAGTATGATCCATGAGACACGCCATCTCAATGGACCCTGTCCAATTTCTTCTCTTGGGACTATGACTTCACATTGCCTCACCTCTCTCCTGGAGGTATGGCTTCATGTGCTCCCTCTGCCCCTCTGGCTCAAAATCCCCCTACTAGATGTCTCTGCTTGAGTGGATTCCTGCACTTTGTCTCCTCTCTGCTTCTCCAATTGTGGTTGCTCCAAAACTTTCTAAGATTGCTTCTAAGGATTCATGTTGAGAGGTAATTCATGCTCCCTCTCAACCACCAAGTCTCTAACCTCTACTTTTCTCCTCAAAGCTTTGCATACATTTGGAACCTCAAGTGCATACAATTTTTTGACACACGCACATTGTAATTGTCCCGCCATCACAAAATTTTCTGAAAAAAAAAAGAGATCTGATTTTAAATCGATGATATATCCCTCATCCAAACCCTTATTCGACTATTTTTTTTTTTAATTCGGGTATTTTTTTCACAAGGAATCCAGATCTGCTATTTTGTTTTTAGCTTTTCACAAAAAATTTCAGATCTGATCTGCAAGCTTGTCGCACAAAATATTCCTTCTCTAATATCATGTATAAATTACCCAAAGGGATTCAACCTGATCTTGTAATGTAATAAAACAAAATACTAAATCCTTATAAAATGTGTGGAAACCAAATATGATCGCATAATCACGTAAACAAGTAAGAGAAAGAAATTATCAATCACACAACACAAGATGTATCTAGGGAAAGAAATTGCTCAAAACCCCACTATCTGTATATTTCATAAAGTCAAGATCATGAAACAATACAATGTTATTTCCCTCACTAAGAAACATCTGCACTCTATTGACTGTCTGACTCTAATCCTGCTCAAATATGGCTTTTGATCTAAGCAACTTTGGTCCAATATTTAACCTTTTTCTTGCCTAGGCATGGCATGCCTTCCTTACACAATCCTGGGCTAATTGAGCCCCTATTAATTAGGAAAATCTCAAATAATTCTTGCACAATCCTTTCAAGCATTCCCAATGACCTCATGCATGACCTGTACAATTTTCTAATTATACAACTGATAGTTATCTTCCCTTTAACCTCTATCTCAATTGGGCCTTCCTTAGAACTGACATGCAATATCTATTTATAGTGAATTATTAGTTAAATGATTGATCACTACTTTTGAATTAAATCATATTTAATTCACTTGACATATCACTAGCTCATCTCTCAGTTAGAACTAGTTAATTTGATTTTAACTCAAATAATTGGGTTAACTAATTACAACTCACAAATAATTGTAACTAGACCCCCTACAATCATGGGAGAACTCTACATGCCTACCCTCTGACCTCTAACTCAAATTCCTAAGCTAACTAAGTCTTCATGACTCGGTTAACTAATAAAAGTTGTCATGAGATGAAATTACAATTTTTCTTCCAATTTAATTAAGGGGAAATTAAATCAAAAGCCCCCTATGGTGCCATTTCTGGATGTCATTTTCATTGTTTCTTGTTGCCAATTTCAAAAACTTGTTACGTAATGAACAATGTTTAAATAAGAGCCTTCTCTCACTTTGGAACATCAAGAGAGAGGAACCGAGAATAACAGAACACTCTAAATCATCTTTCATTCAATATGGAAAAGGGTTATTTTAGCTTATAACTTTTATGTCTTTAAAATCTTACCTAAAATATGTCCTTTTAAACACCTTATACTTCAAGTCTCTTTTTTCTTCTAAGTCTATCATAAGGATTGGGTGCAAATCACTATGACCATTTCGAATTTATGAAATTAAGTGACTAAGATAATTTATTTCCTAGCTTAATACTTAATGTATATAACAACCTTGAAAATAAATATTTTTCATTTATATTTTCGTAACTAATTTTGCTATCTTGTAAATTTTATGAAAGGAATTATATTTTCCTTAACAAGTTTTCTATTTTGTAGAATTTTATGAAAAAACTAAGATTATTTTTTAAAAGATCATATTATATTATTAAAATGGGAAGTTTTCTTTGCTTCCAAAATGTAAAATTAGTTGACATGTGAGGTGATAAACCATTAGAAGAAGTTAAACCTATTTTTCATTTGTTAGACCTATTTTTCATCTATAATATTTCCCAGTACATCATAAATCATTTCCTTTTACTTTGGATTTTACTCATTGTACGATAATCAATAAAAGGATAATCATAACTTGAATATTTCCAATAAGATAGTCAACAATGGTGCTACCATAGTTTTATTTTTTGGACTATTGTTTGGTTGAAAACAAAATATTATTACGTTAATCACATTAGTTGAAACATAATCCCACCAAACACTAAATTTAAATTTCGGAGTAATATCTTAATAAATAAATTAATACAGGTTGACAATGTTGTTGTGATTCCTGATGTGAAATGCCAATGTGGAACTTCTAACTAATTTAAAACTATTGTGATTCCTCACTTGAAATTCCAATGTGGAACTTATATCTTATTTAAAAATAGTTAAATTTGAGTGTTGGCAAGGAAATCTCAACAACGTGTTTGCAGGTTTTATGTTCCTAGGAAACCCCGTAATTAAATTTTATATGTATTTAATTTCTATGATTATTTATTTTCTACTACAATAATCCATGTCTTTTGTGAACTTCTTGAGAATCTTAATTTAAGGTTGTTATTTCTACAAATATATTTATGTGTATGAGTTATTGTTTTTAGAATACACATAGACATGTATAACACTCCTATGGGAAACAAAATAGAAAGTAAATTTCCCTTAGCTAGTTGCTAGAGTCATTGTTGGGAGTGAAGCAAATGAGAATTATTTAGAAAGCAAATGAGAATTCTTTAGAAATCTAAGTTACAGAGCGTCGCAGGGGCATGGGTATTTCCTAGTAGGTGGTTGGAACGCACCAGCGGGTAGATGGGAGCATTACAAATACATATTTATTTGTTCTCCACATGCATCCCACACACTTCTCACTATGTGTGTGGGTGTCCCCTTCCAACTTTCCCATACCTCAACCTTCCTATGTTAGGTTTTATAGTCCACGATTAACACTGTGTGCTCAATTTCAAATTTTCTAGAATGCTACTTCATGCATACTTTTGGGATAGTGATAGGTGTAGTAATTTCATTTTTCCTAAGATTGGATTAGAATAAGGAAAAACTCTTGCAACCTCTAGAGAAAATACTATGTTATGGCATTAAATATTGGGCCATATTGGAGAGAAGGGACTTTGAGTGATACATAGTAATGGTATGGTAAAAGGTATGTCTAATTGCTTTCTAGGTTATTATTTTTGTGAGCATTGTTTATATGGTAAGAAATATTTGGTAATATTTTCCTATAACACTACGAGGTTAGAGGGAATATACATTTGGTGCACATTGATGTGTTTGGACATATATTAGTTCCATCATTGGGTAATGTATGCAATATGCCTCATTTATAGATGACTTCTCGAGGAATCTAACAAGCATGCTAATGAATATTTGTAGTGGAAAATATTGATAAATTTATGATTTGTTACCTAATGAGCAATGTTTAAATAAGAAACTTCTCTCAATTTGGGGCATCAAGAGAGAGGAAGTGAGAATAAGAGAACAAACTAAGTCACCTTTCATTCAATATGCAAAAGGGTTGTTTTAGCTTATGACTTTTATGTCTATAAGATCTTACCTAAACTTTGTCCTTTTAAACACCTTATACTTCAAGTCTTTTTGGTCTTCTAAGTCTATCATAAGGATTGGGTGCAAATCACTATGACCTTTGCAAATTTATGAAATTAACTGACTATAATTTATTTCCTAGCTTAATACTTATTGTAAAAAACAACCTTGAAAATAAATATTTTGCATTTATATTTTCCTAAATAATTTTTCTATCTTGTAAATATTATGAAAGGAATTATATTTTCCTTAACAATTTTGCTATTTTGTAAAATTTTATGAAAAAGCTAAAAATATTTTTTACAAGATCATATTATCTTACTAAGAATGGGAAGTTTTCTCTACTTCCAAAATGTAAAAGTAGTTGACATGTGAGGTTATAAACCATTAGAAGTAGTTAAACATATTTGGAATTTGTTAGACATATTTTTCATCTATAATATTTCAGTACATAATAAATAATTTCCTTTTACTTTGGATTTTACTCATTGTACAATAATCAATAAATGGATAATCATAACTGGAATTTTTCCAACAAGATAGTCAACATTGGGGCTATAATAGTTTTAATGTTTGGACTATTGTTTGGTTGAAAACAAAATATTGTTATGTTAATCACATTAGTTGAAACATAATTCCACCAAATATTAAATTTAAATTTCGGTGTAATATTTTAATAAATAAATTAATACAGGTTGAAAATGTATGCCGATGTGGAACTTTTAACTAATTTAAAACTATTTTGATTCTTCACTTGAAATTCCAATGTGGAACATGGATAATTTTAGGGGTTAATATTAGTAGGTGGGCTAATTTTTCATGGTTTTTCCAAATAAAAAATTGCCAATTTCTATTTTTTACTAAAAATAATTCGCCCAAGTTTTATAATATAAAATGATTTTACCTTAAATATGGCCAAAATTATATATATATAAACACAATAAATTTGAATGTTTTTACAAATATATCACCAAATATTTTATAGTTTTCATATTAGAGACTGGAAATATTCTTTGAGGTTTCTAAACTTTAAGACAAATTTCCATCCTTAAAATTTTCCATGATGTCGAACTTCTATCTTATTTAAAAATAGTTAAATCTGAGTGTTGGCAAGGAAATCTCAACAAAGTGTTTGCAAGTTTTGTGTTCCTAGCAAACCCCATAATCAAATTTTTCCATGTATTTACTTTCTATGATTATTTATTTTCTACTGCAATAATCCATGTCCTTTGTAAACTTCTTGTGAATCTTAATTTAAGGTTGTTATTTATACAAATATATGTTTGTGTATGAGTTATTGTTTTTAGAATACATATAGACATTCATATCACCCATATGGGAAATAAAATAAAAAGTGAATTTCCCATAAAGATTGGTTACAGTGGTAACATGCAAAATAATATGTCTCAGCTAGTGGCTAGAGGCATTGTTGGGAGTGAAGCAAATGAGAATTCATCAGAAATCTAAGATACAGAGTGTCATAGGGGCATGGGTATGCCCTAATAGATGGTTGGAACGTACAAGCAGGTGGATGGGAGCATTAAAAATACATCTCTCTTTAAAACTATTGTGATTCCTCACTTGAAATTATAATGTGGAACTTCTATCTTATTTAAAAATAGTTAAATCTGAGTGTTGGAAAGGAAATTTCAACAACGTGTCTGTAGGTTTTGTGCTCCTAGAAAACCCCATAATAAATTTTTGTATGTATTTACTTTCTATGATTATTTATTTTCTACTTACTTTTTATGATTATTTATTTTCTACTGCAATAATCCATGTACTTTGTGAACTTCTTGTGAATCTTAATTTAAGGTTGTTATTTATACAAATATATTTATGTGTGTGACTTATTGTTTTTAGAATACATATAGACATGCATAAAACCCATATGGGAAATAAAATAAAAAGTGAATTTCCCATAAATATGGCTTACAATGTTAACATGCGCAATGATATGCCTCAACTAGTGGCTAGAGGCATTTTTGGGAGTGAAGCAAATGAGAATTCATCAGAAATCTAAGTTACAGAGCATCACAGGGGCATGGGTATGCCCTAGTAGGTGGTTGGAACTCACCAGTGCGTGGATGGGATAATTACAAATACATCTTTTTTTATTCTCCACATGCATCCCACACACTTCTCACTATGTATGTGGGTGTCCCCTTCCAATTTTCCCGTAGCTCAACTTTCCTATGTTAGGTTTCATAGCCCATGATTAAGACAATGCACTCAACTTCGAATTTTGTAGAATGCTACTTCATGCATACTTTTGGGATAGTCTGGCACCACTTCCATCATTTCTCATAACTATAAGGAGTAGGTAGTTCAACTACTAATCATTTTCTTAATTGATTTTTGAGAGAAAAGGGAAACCAAACATTTTATTTTGGGCAAGATATTTTTTTTATAATGAATTTCCCAATTCCACTCATGGCTTCAAATTTTTTGTAGGTGTTCCACTTTCCTTAGCTATTAGAACTTTTTTAAATAAGATATATTGAATCCATTAAGAGGTTATCAAAATATCTATGCTAACAATTACAACAATACAAGTCATAATGTAGAATTTCAAAATGGGGTTCAAAGTGGGCTTTTAGATTGCTAGTTCTCCAAATAGTTCATTATTACTTGAATCTAATTTTTTGAATGTGGTTATTCTAAGTCTATAGCAGTTGTTATAAATAACATAATTATTCCTAATCAATGGATCCATATTTTCTTTGGACATGTTTTCTTCAAGTTTGTCTAAATGCATGTTTTCGTCCTCTCGCGATGCATGTCACAATGTATCCCAAAGATGTTCGACACTAGTGAAAGTAACAAAGAAAGTAGGAGGACGAAAGTTTCATATCATTGAAAATTTATTCAATTCTCACATTTTCAGGATAGTCGAGTGAGGTACATATGCTTTTGAGAGAGAGATATGAAACTAGTGATTTCAATAATTTATCAAGGTTTTTTTTGTACTTTACATCTTTGGAAACTATTATTCTTCCTTTTAGCTCTTCTTTTTTAATATAAATCCAAGAAAAACTTAAAACTTGGTTTATTCAGATTTCTCTGAAGAAAATATTTGTAATATCGTATTGAAATGTATTTAGTGGCATGTAAAATCTCCCACAATGTTATTTTCAGATAAGTTAAAATGTGTAATAATCTCATCTATTTGGATACATCCATAAAATAATGTAGGGAAATTTAACTCTTTAGAGAACTTGTCCCAAAAAATTCCTAATGATTTGAATCCTTCCAATAGTGCAATTTTTATAATTATATTATCTGAGTCATCTATTACATGATCCTACCCATTTCCATGTACTATTTTTTTAGATATTAGTTCTTGATCTTCATTGTCATCAAAACATTATAGGGGTCCTATCTTTGACATATTATCAACATGATCCTTGTTGGGTATGTGTATATTCTTTCCACGACAACTACCTAACATTTTTACGTTGTATTGGGCATAGTTGGGGGGGGGCGTGGTATTAGAAATGTAGCAAGAAAAGCTTCATTTGACTAGTGCCTTTTCCAAATGGAGAAAATAGATTTTCTACGTTAGCAAGATGACTTGGATTGCAGTTATATTGAGTGAAATGGCCTTTTCACTTAGATCAGCAAATTCGAGTTTGTAGGATTGGAGTAGAGTTTTGCATGTAGTGATTGCAAAAATTTGGCAATCTAGTTCAATTATTTTCAGTTAAACTCAATTAGCTTAGCTCTAGTCATTAATTGAGTCATTTGAAGGTTAGTTGAGTTGTAGAACTGTTGTTAACTCATTGATCTCTCAATTAAGCTATTCAATCAGCTAAAAATAGCCAGACATGCATGGAATTTGAATTGTTTAGCTGGAGTGGAGGAAAAGGAACATTGAAATTATCAATTGTATACTAGTTGAGTGTACAGGCGTGGTAATTAATAAAGTGATAAATTTCCTTGGAATTGCGCAAGGAAATAGGGAATTCCCCTGTTATTTAGGAGCTCAATTTATCTTAAATTGTGCAAGGAAATAGGAGGAAGATGGATGCTTCAATTAGCTAAGTGTTGGCCAGAGCAAGACATCCAATATGAGAATAGGTTTACAATTTAGGGTGTGCTTCAGAGTTGAATCAAGAAATTGTAATAGTTTCTCATTCTCATCTGTTTAATGAAAAGAAATGGAGGGATTTTCCCAGTTGGGCTCCCTTGTAAAATCAATGTGCTCATTGTGTTTTGGTGGTTTCATGTCATTGCATGTGTTTCTATCTTGTGATTTTATATTCCTCAAAGTGTACAAGAAATTTGTATCTCTTTATTTCATTTCAAATTCCTTAGTAGTAGCAAATTTCTTGGAATTTATTCATGGTATTTGATCTTGAAAACACAATAGAAACCAGTCAATAGATCTTATCCTTCAGAAATTTTGATTTGAAGATTCAGTGAAGTGGATTTATTTAGTGTAGTAAAATTCCTTTCAATGGATTGAGATTGGAGTATGCCTTGGAGGGAACCTCAAATTTTATAGCTTGGAAGGACATGATGGAATTTGTACTCGATGATAATGGATTGTTTGAGTACAACTAAACTCGCATTCCGAAACCAGCAACATCAGATGCACAACAGTTAATCTAGTGGAAGAAGGATACTGCCGAAGCCAAGAGGATCATCCTGTTGGGGTTCCCATGTTTTGGCCAGATTGGCAAGACCAAAAGATGAGACAACATCAGAACCACTTTGGGGCCCTAGGATCTAGCCCTCCTGGACCCGGAGAGGGATCTCTCCAAATAAACAAAGAAGGGTATATATCTTTGAAGCTTAAATGAGATGTTAGGCTAGGTATGAAGCACAAAGGTAGGTTTAAAATGATTTGGTTGGTTGGTTGTTGGGTTGGTCATGAGATCATAGACTGAGAAAGTAATGGAAGGAAAGGAACAAAGCAGGAGGATGTTTCAGCAAAGGGGATAGGTCAAGAAAGTGCCATCCATTAGGCTATGGAGTCATGAAAGGAGATTTACTTGCAACAACTAGCCAAGGCTTTTAGAGGGCAAGTCATCTACGCCAAAGGATATTTTTAGATAGATGGTGGTATGGAACATTAAGGATTGAAAGTGAAAGAAGGAAAGACACCCAATTTCTGTCTATAGATCAGGTCGGAGTTCATTTAACTCCAGACCTGCTTGGACATACTCAGAGGCAGCTTTCAATGGAGGGACAAAGGGGCAGCTTATAGATTGGACCAGAGGTCATTTAACTCCAGGTTAGCTTTAGCATGCTCCAAGGGAAAACAGAGATAAGTTCAACAGAGCCAAGGTCTATAGATCAGAGAAGGACTTTGAACCTTCAATTCTTTGACACCAGCAAGAATATCCAAGCAGCAAACCTCTAATTCATACATCAGCTAGCAGCATATGGAACCACTACACTGGTTAAATTAGCTGAATTTACTCTTAGATAACACACACAGGAGAAAACATTAAAGGCAAGGAGAGCAGAAACATAGGGTACCTAACAAGGGTAAATCCTATGCTATATTTCTGATGCAAGCCAGCAGACCAATGAACAGCATGAAAATATAATAAACGGTGTTAGAGAAAACATCACCAATAGTAATAGACCAGGATCCAGAGAAATGTGCTTGATTAATTGATGCAAAACCAGTCACATACTCTGAGCTCAATGGCTAATATAGTTCAGAATTTCTTTTCCCAGCCTACTACATAACAACTACTCTGATATTCCCTCCCAAGACTGTTCTAATAGTCAAAACAGAATCCCTCTAACTACAACGGCAGCAGCCGAACAACAACCTTAAAATATGTTCTCTGGGATTTCATATAGGAGAATGAATAATAGAGGTAGATGAATATTAAATGGATCTCATTAAGACAGAGTGGAGAGAGAGTTCATGCCCACTCTGCTTAATGGCAGTCTACATCACTGTGTGTACTCTGTAAGCCGCTTGGGAAGCCTCTATCAAGTCGAGACTTGACCTCTGATGTCTATTTGGAGTCCTCTCTGGCTGTCTGGAACTCCTGCGCTAGCCTTCTAGAACAGGTGAACTGGGTGAAAATCCGCGCCCTCTCCATGCCTTCATAACTATAGTCCTGACAGTCTTTAAGGATCTTTTTTCAGTGCAATTAACCATTTCCGGGCCCGAGGAGACATGGAGACTTTTGTAGGAGGTGTCCTTTTGGAGAAACGGTGCTCTGCATGACATTAAACACAGATACAGCTTTTTTTCGTGTGCTCTGGTCTTTGACTGCGTCCTTTCTTCTGAATGCGGGGTTAAACATTAATTACATCAATATTAGGTATTAACCCCATTTGAATCTTTTCTGCTGGTCCGCTGGCAAATGCTGAAATGGCCATCTCTGGTGTTGTCTGCATAATAAAATAGACCTGTTACATACCCGAGAAGTGGTGGCGGAGGAATGCTGCGGAGGCCCGGAGGAACAGTTGAGATCAGTGAAAATAATGAAGTGTGGCGGAAGAAAAGGTTATTAGTGTAAAAGCCCAAAGATCATCGCTTGAGCGAATTACAAAGGAAAACACGGAAAATGATGAAGTGGAGCCACGGATGTGGGACCTGGTCATGGCGGGGGGTGATTCATTAAGCTTTAATGTAAAACGCAAAGGTTTGGTTATAAGCAAAAATGCAAAGGAAATAAACGAAAATGCAATGAGAACGAGCGTACGAGGTGGGACCGACATAAATCGCAATCGGAAATCAGAGTCGGGAGTGAGGCGGAGTGGTAAACACAAAAATTTCGATGCGATTGGGGAAAACCCTTTGTAAAAAAGAAAATAATACAAATTTCCAATTTACAAAGGGAAATGCCTTATATTATATGAATAGGCGGAAGTATGGTACGATGGGCCCGGCAGGTCAATCGCAATCGAAGATCGGGAGCGGGGTTAATTGCAATCGCAATCGGGAAAATGTGTGATGCGATCAATCAGAGGGAAAGTGCGATCGGAGTGATCGGGAGAGGAGTTGCGATCGGAGTGATTGGGAGAGGAGTTGCGATCGGAGCGATCGGAGGTGGACATGTGATGCGATCAATCGCATCACAAATATTTTCGATGAATCGATTGGGGAACTTCACATAAATGTTGTGATTGGGATCCAAGCGGGGTTGCGATAAAGCGCTAGCCTTCCGATCTAAACGTCGGATCAACGGTGTAAAACGCGTCGCGGGTCTTATAGACTCACGCCAATCGCATCGGAGTTTTTCGGTTGTAACAAAGGAAATGCGCCCGCCTGACACTCCGATTGCGATTGGCGCTCAAGACTTAAGCACTCGGTCTTAGCGTTGGGGCGTATGGGGAAGTGGTTGAGGAGCTTCCGGAAAAGGGACTAAGCCCTATTATAAAGTTAAAAGGTGGGTTTTGGCCCATTTTTAATGAATTTTGGGACTAAAGAAGGGTAACGATAGAGGGATAAAGGTTGAATTAAACCAAACAAGGGGTATGGGTAGAATTTGGAGGGGATTTTGGGAGGATTTGGAGGGTAAAAAAAAGGGAAATAGATGGGGAAGGAAAGAGGATGAAAACAAAGGCTTAGAGGGAATGACATAAGAGGGAAAAGGAGGCCTTTGGGCATTTCTTCACAAACAGAGAGGCTTTATAATGGAAATCAGCAGAGGGGATTTTTTCAAAGGAAAAAAGGCACAAGGAGGCTTCAAGGATGATGTGTTTTCAAAGGAAATGCATTCCTTGAAGGCTCAGAAACATTTTAGCCCCCTGTTTGCTTGTCAAAAAATTTATGGGGGGCTAACAGTGGCTCCACATGGTGATGGCTTCTTCTTGAAGGAGTCAAGAATTCAGAAGATGATCTTTGGTGTAGGCCAGATGCATGGTGCTTGACTCATTCATTTCTTTCTTTGATCAGCTGCCACAAATCATGAAGACTTCATATCAGCAGTAAAATTTCTCCCAAACAACTACCTACCCATATTATAGTCCTAACATTTTTCTTCTAGGGGCATTTGGACTTGCAGACCCTTTACATCATCAATTTCTACAAATAGGAAAATAAACCTATTCTACTTCTACCCTTATTACTCCATGGGACCAGATTAGACTGTTGGCCTCATAGCTTCTCTACCTAATCTAATACCTGCTAGGATTAAACTGTCCAGCAAATTTCTTCTCTACATTCTAAGATAGAAAATGAAAAACAGTCAAGCCAGGATTAGACTGTCTGGCTTGCTGGACTTTGTAGAAATTAAAACAACTAACTACATGCTCACAAGCTAAGCTTTATTGAGATTTCCTACCTACCCTACTCTAACTAAAATATTTACAGTCTAGCTTACAAACAATGTCTTCCAATGCAACCAGTCCATCAAATGATCCCATGACTAGTCTCTCTTGCTCAACTCCTTGAGCAGGCTAGATAGGCAGGGCAGCTCCCACTCTTTTTGTTCCACAACAGCAGCTACAAAAAATTTTCTTGCTGTCTGCAACATGCTTCTCAAAAACACCTTTGATCCTTCTGCAAATGTTTGCAGGAAATGTACATAAGGATCATGAAATGATACCTGATTATAAATATTTGGCAAGCAGGATTCAACCAGGATTTCTTCTTCTTCCACTGGATCAAGAAGAAGACTCTCTTGAGAGAGAGAATCTCCCTCATCTCCTGAACTAGAGGACTCATTGTATATTGGAGCTGAGTCCTCTTGGAGCTGTGATATGTTCTGATCTGATGTGCTGAGCTCCTTGAAAATATCTATGTATTCTTGAGCAGTGGTTTGTTTCATTGCTTCCTCCTTTTCAAGAGAAGTCTCGTTATTTTCATCTTGCTCAAGAATCTCTTCTTTGCTTTCCTCCTCATCTTCTGAAAAGGAAGGTTGTTGGTTTCCAGTCTCACTGATGATCTGTGGTAAAGCAGCATGAAGATTCAAAGAATCTTCATCTGCTATTATATTGTCGTAGCTCTCCCCATCAGTGTCATAGATAGGCTAACTGGTTTCATTGCTTCACTGGAGTTGCTGGCTCTGATCTTCCTCCCATGAATCTAAGGATGATGGTCCTGCAAGCTCAGCTTCCCTTTGAAAACAATCATCATCAAACAGATCATAAATAGGAAAATCATAACTATAAGTAATGTCACCCATCACACCTTCTAGATTTTCAACAGGTCTTTCTTCGTCCTGATCCACAGAGGAGTCTTCTGGATCTGTATCATCAAACTAAGGAGATGACTGAGAAGGAGCATGTGTTCCATAAAATATTTCTGAGGTGGATCGCTGGTTTACTATCTGATCAATCTCCTCTTCTGTCAAAAGAGGGGTTTCCCTCTCATCATGGACAGAGGAACAACAATCCTCTTTCTCTTGTGTTAGTTGATTTGGAGGCGGGATGTTTACTTGAGCCTCTTCTTCTCCATCGGATTCTGCCTCCTCTATGTGGTCCCTTGTTTCCTCAAGGCAAAGTTCCCTATTAGCTTTTGCTAGTAGGTTCTGATCTTATTTTGTCAGCGTAACCCAAGACGTAGGTACGCAATCAGGTAATTCTTGATCCCTTTCCTCTTCGTCTTCTATAGATTCTCGAGCATCGTACATGTCTTGCTCATCTTCTCGGTCTTGAGTTTGTTCTTGTTCTGGAAGGGGCATGGGTTGTTCTAAATAATCCTCATTTGCATTCAGGTTGGCCATGTACATTTCCAGCACCTTACCAAACGTTTCTGTTAATTCATTTAATTGATCATACAAAGCATCATACTTTGTATCTCTGTCTATGTTTGGATCTATTTTTAGGCAAAGAAGGCTACTGCTTCTTCTTAACCAGTTCAAAGTCCTCCACCAGTGGAGTCATCGGGTCTTTTGGGAGTTATGGAGTGTGGAGTCGCCAGGTGGATGTATATGAATGTTTGAAGCAGGTTTTTGTCCACCATCAGCAATTGAATTCCAATCTAACCAGATATCTTGGGTCTTTTGAGTGCCTAGGAATTTTTAAGGTGAAATGCACTCAATTCCCCAGCGGAGTCGCCATTATGTTGGCGTTCCCATGTTTTGGCTAGATTGGCAAGACCAAAATATGAGACAACATCAGAACCACTTTGGGGCCCTAGGATCTAGCCCTCCTGGACCCGGAGAGGGATCTCTCCAAATAAACAAAGAAGGGTATATATCTTTGAAGCTTAAATGAGATGTTAGGCTAGGTATGAAGCACAAAGGTAGGTTTAAAATGATTTGGTTGGTTGGTTTTTGGGTTGGTAATGAGATCATAGACTGAGAAAGTAATGGAAGGAAAGGAACAAATCAGGAGGATGTTTCAGCAAAGGGGATAGGTCAAGAAAGTGCCATCCATTGGGCTATGGAGTCATGAAAGGATAATTACTTGCAACAACTAGCCAAGGCTTTCAGAGGGAAAGTCATCTACGCCAAAGGATCTTTTTAGATAGATGGTGGTATGGAACATTAAGGATTGAAAGTGAAAGAAGGAAAGACACCCAATTTCTATCTATAGATCAGGTCTGAGGTCATTTAACTCCAGACCTGCTTGGACATACTCAGAGGCAGCTTTCAATGGAGGGACAAAGGGGCAGCTTATAGATCGGACCAGAGGTCATTTAACTCCAGGTCCGCTTTAGCATGCTCCAAGGGAAAACAGAGATAAGTTCAACAGAGCCAAGGTCTATAGATCAGAGAAGGACTTTTAACCTTCAATGCTTTGACACCAGCAAGAATATCCAAGTAGCAAACCTCTAATCCATACATCAGCTAGCATCATATGGAACCACTACACTGGTTAAATTAGCTGAATTTACTCTTAGATAAAACACACAGCAGAAAACATTAAAGGCAAGGACAGCAAAAACATAGGGTACCTAACAAGGGTAAATCCTATGCTATATTTCTGATGCAAGCCAGCAGACCAATGAACAGCATGAAAATATAATAAACAGTGTTAGAGAAAACATCACTAATAGTAATATACCAGGATCCAGAGAAATGTGCTTGATTAATTGATGCAAAACCAGTCACATACTCTGAGCTCAATGACTAATACAGTTCAGACTTTCTCCTCCCAGCCTACTACATAAAAACTACTCTGTTATTCCCTCCCAAGACTGTTCTAACAGTCGTAACAGAATCCCTCTAACTACAACGGCAGCAGCCGAACAAAAACCTTACAATGTGTTCTCTGGGATTTCATATAGGAGAATGAATAATAGAGGTAGATGAATATTAAATGGATCTCATTAAGACAGAGTGGAGAGAGAGTTCATGCCCACTCTGCTTAATGGCAGTCTGCATCGCTGTGTGTACTCTGTAAGCCGCTTGGGAAGCCTCTGTCAGGTCGAGACTTGACCTCTGATGTCTATTTGGATTCCTCTCTGGCTATCTGGAACTCCTGCGCTAGCCTTCTGGAATTGGTGAACTGGGTGCAAATCCGCGGCCTCTCCATGCCTTCATAACTATAGTCCTGACAGTCTTTAAGGATCTTCTGTCAGTGCAATTAACCATTTCCGGGCTCGAGGAGACATGGAGACTTCTGTAGGAGGTGTCCTTTTGGAGAAACAGTGCTCTTCATGACATTAAACACAGATACAGCTTTTTTTCGTGTGCTCTGGTCTTCGACTGCGTCCTTTCTTCTGAATGCTGGGTTAAACATTAATTACATCAATATTAGGTATTAACCCCATTTGAATCTTTTCTGCTGGTCCGCTGGAAAATGCTGAAATGGCCATCTCTGGTGCTGTCTGCATAATAAAATAGACCTGTTACAGACCCGAGCAGTGGTGGCGGAGGAATGCTGCGGAGGCCCGGAGGAACGGTGGCGGAACAGTCGAGATCAGTGAAAATAATGAACGGTGGTGGAAGAAAAGGTTATTAATGTAAAAGCCCAAAGATCATCACTTGAGCGAATTACAAAGGAAAACACAGAAAACGATGAAGCAGAGCCATGGATGTGGGACCTGATCATGGCGGGGGGCGATTCATTAAAATTTAATGTAAAACGAAAAGGTTTGGTTATAAGCGGAAATGCAAAGGAAATAAACGAAAATGGAATGAGAACGAGCGTATGAGGTGGGACCGACATAAATCACAATTGGAAATCGGAGTCGGGAGTGAGGCAGAGTGGTAAACACAAAACTTTCGATGCGATTGGGGAAAACCCTTTGTAAAAATGAAAATAATACAAATTTCCAATTTACAAATGGAAAGGCCTTATATTATATGAATAGGCGGAAGTATGGCACGGTGGGCCTGGCAGGTCAATCGCAATCGGAGATCGGGAGCGAGGGTAATCACAATCACAATCGGGAAAATGTGCGATGTGATCAATCGGAGGGGAAAAGCGATTGGAGGGAAAGTGCGATCGGAGTGATCGGGAGAGGAGTTGCGATCGGAGTGATCGGGAGAGGAGTTGTGATCGAAGCGATCGAAGGTGGACATGCGATGCAATCAATCGCATCGCAAATATTTGCGATGAACCGATCGGGGGACTTCACATAAATGTTGCGATTGCGATCCAAGCAGGGGTGCGATAAAGCGCCATCCGTCCGATCTAAACGAAGGATCAATGGTGTAAAACGCGTCGCAGGTCTTATAGACTCACGCCAAATGTTACACCATTTTTTGGTCATCTAACCTATTATCATTAGATGGACCCAAGTACACCATGTAAGACCAGTTTTACCCTAAGTAAAACTGCTTTCACTATGTTAAAACAGGAAACCCCAAAAGGAAATATTAAACAAACCCATAGTTGTTTGATTTTCCTCATGGAATAATTAATTAAATCATAATTTAATTATTATTCCCAGTCATGTTTAACCCAAAATCAAAGAAATTAATTAGATAAACCTTTATTTATCTTATTATTTCTAGGAATAATCATTTAAACCTTATTTAGATGATATTCCTTATTAAATATGACCAAATCACCGACAAATAATTAAATAAACCACTATTTATTTAATTATCTTTCAACCACCTCCTTAAATAATTAAATAAATCATTATTTATTTGATTATCTTCTAACCGCTTCCTTAAAAAGATAAATAAATCATTTATTTATTTATTCTTGACAAATTAAGGGATTTGACCCAAGTCAAATACTTTTTCCCTCCAACAAATATAATAAAATATTCCATAAAAAGTGGATCTAGATCTGGTTAACCCATGCACCAAGATCTAGAATGACCCAATATTTTGTTATAAATAGGAGGGTTTTTCCTACCATTCCTCACATTTTGTTGCCTATTAGATCACTCTGGATCCATACACTTGGTCACACATCTCCATCATTTGCTCCCATTGAGCTCTACTCTTTGCATTGGGTTTTCTACATCAACTAGAGAGAGAAATCTTAGATCTGAAGTGCTGAGGACTTCCAAGAACCCATCCCACTGAGGGGAATTGGATACTCCTTCTAGTTTTCCTCACAGGTGCCCCATTAATACAAAAATTCTTTCAAAAATTGTTCTTGTCTTGTCTATTAGTATATGGAGCAAACCCTTGTTTTTACTGCTTAATGTCTTTCCATACATAGATCTGGTATTTTGCAGCTCTTTTCTTGTCTAACTAACCGCAGATCTAAAGATATTGGTAGCCACTTTTGTTGTTGCACGGGTACACGGGATTCTGTTGCAGCTTACATCGAGTTTTCCCGGCCTACGTCTCGGCCGCTTTGACCAAGTTCTGATCTCTTTTTACTCATCTAAGTGGGAACCTAGCCCCCTAGGGCTTTAGTACCCTCCACTTTTTGTGGAAGAGTTTTAGCTGTTTCAGCCGTCTGTTTTTCAGAGCTTCAGCCTCCTTTTTTCCAGATCTGTTACCTCCCTTTCAGATCCTTTGAAATCAGCCTTTCTTCCTTTCAAATCACCTCCTGTCGTTTTGTTTGGACCTACTTTGAGGACCTCCACCTTGCCCCCTCCGGTTTTTGCTGATTTCCTTCCTTTTTCCAGCCACCTTGCCTCTGTCTCTTGGCTGTGATCTGCACCTCTTTTCAGCAGCTTTATCCTTTAGATCCCTATCCCTTTTGACCTTAGATCTATTGGCCTCTTTTCCGTGTGTTTTGCCTAGATTTTTCCCTTTCTTTTCAGATTAGTTTTGAGAGACCCGCCTTCTTGGGTTAGATAGATGCACAAGTAGCTGTTATTTTTCTATTATTTCAGCATTATATACTGTTCTCTGTAGGTTTATTTTCAGCTACCCAGCACACTTTTTTCTTGCTCTCAAAATGGAAATGGTTTAAAAATTAAAATTAACGCATGCCACACACTGACCCTAAGCGAAGAAGCGCCTGGTTAACACCGCCTGGCAAAGACTCTAAAATCAATTGTCACTGCACCTTTTCTGCCCTTGACCTTAATTGATTCTGTCCCTTTCTGCCCCTGTCGGTTTCCTTCTTCCTGTCATCATTGCACCCCCAAGGCGCCTTTCCCGGAGACTTCTTGGCCTTCATCCTCAGTTTCCGGTCGATCGACCTGCTCCGCCCCGCCGTCGTCGAGCCAGTCCACCTTCGAGTCCGCACTCCGACTCCTCTCCTGATTCATCGGGTCCTCCTTCTCCTCCTGGTTCTCCCCCTTTCACCATCACTATGTCTGGTCCAGGGCCTAACGCTAGTGGTTCTCCCGGCCCCAATGCCGGCCCTACTACTAGCGGAACCACCACAGGAACTACCCCGGCCACCCCTGTGCTTCCGTACATTGCAGGCCTCAGCCTCCCCGATTTCCATCAGTTGATCAATGACCCCATTCACCACAATGCTAATTGGCCTGCTATGCCAACCAAGCTCCCCTCCGACATCCCTAAGTTTGAGGGCCTTAATGGCTAAGATCCAACCAATCATGTCAGATCTTTCCACATGTGGTGTTCCTCCAATTCCATTACCGATGACTCCATCCGTCTTCGTTTGTTCCAACGCACGCTCACCGGCGAAGCTTCTAAATGGTATGTCGAACAAGCCACCTCTACCCATACCACCTTTGAGACTCTTGCCCAAGACTTTTTGTCGTACTTCCAGCTCCCTCTCCGATACGATACTGGCACGGAGCTCTTGACTTCCTTCAAGCAATCCTCTTCAACACGCCTTTCCGCCCATGTTCAGGAATGGCGACGAAGACGGAGCTTATGTCGAGCCCCTCCCTTCGAAGATCGGGTTTACATGGACTGGTTCCTGTGCACCCTTCCCGCTCCCATCGGCAAAGATGTCGCCTCCCATTTTCCTCAAACTGAAGAAGCCGCCCTCCAAATAGCTTTGAAATATGACCTGATCTACGCTCAATCTGGTTATGTTTATACCGTTCTTCCTGACATCCCCAGGCCCGGTGGCGCTAACGCCCCAGGGGCATCTCATTCCGCCGACGGTATCGTTGGAGCCCTTTCCCATCCATACGCTCAACCTCCTATGGGATATGGTCTCCCTCAGGGAGGGGCCAGCTCCTCCAGCACTCTTCCCCCTCCCGGTAGCATGTATCCAGGATACGGCATGCCTCCTCCTTTTTCCCAACCTCCTGCTTACCCCAATGTTGCCCAACCCACCCATTACCCTTATCCGCAGCCTGGTGCGCCAGCTCCTCCAGCATATGCGCTTCCTCCTCCCTTGCCTCCTCAACCCCAGCACCAGCACCTACAGCCCCCTCCAGGGCAAGTATTTGCACAGCAGGGCGCGACCAATCCTCCTTCTTCTCAAAGAAGGCGGAGAGCCAATCCAAACCCATCTGCTCCTGGTACCCGTGGACCCAATCCTGGTATGGACCCTAACACTGCCAACCAGCAACAGGGCACTCAGCCCAAGCCGGACAGGCCGCTTCGCACAAGTAAGCCTTGTTCGTGTTGCAGTGTTTATGGTCACTACACCCACGATTGTCCCCTATTACCCCAGATGCGGCAGATGTGGAAGTCTCAAGCCACATTGCGCAGACAGTACGCTTCCCCTCATGCCCCTCCTAATGTGGCCACTACCCAACCAGCTGTGTTTACTGATCCTTTCCCTCAGCAAGGATTCGTGGCTACCCAACCGCCCGACAGCCAGGTAGCCGCCCCCCCCTCCCTTTCTGGTTCCTCTGATTACCAGATCCTTATGATGCACTCCGATCCTAACCCGTCCGTCGATCTTCACCTTCAAACTCGGTCTCGCCAGTACTCCAAGCCTCTTGCTCAGTCTGCTCCCGAGCCTCCTTCTTCGGGTTCTCCAGAGCCTCTTTCGTCACCCAGTGGCCCCTTACATATCCCTCAACCAAAAGTTGAGGTTCATACCAAGATACCTAAGGGCCCACTACGTCGAAACGCTGCTCCCAGTCGAGCTGCCCATTCATATAGCATAGTAGATGATTTGGCGCAATCTCCTGCCGCCATTTCCACACTGGAACTCCTCCAGTCATGCCCTTCCCAAAAGAAGGCTCTACTATCTGTCGTGGGCGCTGTAGATCCTGCTGATGACCAAATGATTGTTTTCGACACCACTCAATCGGACCATCCTCCTCTCCCTCCTTTCGTCGCCTTCCAAATCCCAGTCAAAATCCGGAACGCTAATGTGTCCCGGTGTATCATTGATGAGGGGGCATCCACCTGCGTGATGTCCGCTTCGGTTTGGAAGCAACTCGGATCCCCTGAGCTAGCCCCTTCCACGATCACCCTTCGAGCGTGGGACGGTCATGCCTCCCAGCCCATTGGCCTGTTTCGTAACTGTCCCATCACCCTCGCCGGTAAGACCGTTTGCGTTGATGTCGAAGTCATTGACGCCCCTCTAGACTACAACATTCTATTGGGGCGAAGCTACACCTATGCTATGTCTGCTGTCCCATCCGCGGTCTTTCGCAAGATGTCTTTCCCCCATAATGGAAAGATAGTCACCATTGACCAGTTGACATATCATGAGCCAAAATCTCAGCCCCCCCTCCTGTCACCGATCCCAGCTCATCGAATGTTTGCATGATGCAATCGTCTCAGGCTGCCCGTAAGCGGCCTGCCTCGGCTAGTCAGCAACCCCCTCCTCGCCCACCGCAACTCGCTCCTAGCCATTCATCTCAGCCAGCCGGACCTCCTCCTTCTGGCCCTACCCCTACAGCTGGTATCCCTGAACCCCTTTCTCCTCCTGGATCAGTTCCTCCTGGCCTTAACCATCTCGAAGCCGTCCCTCCTGGTCATTACCCTGCTGGGCAGATCCCTTTCCTAGCTCCCCCTCCCGGAGTATATTCTGTCCCCGTCATGGCTACCCTCTCTCTCCCTAACTTGACCTTGGGCATACCGGTCTGGTACCTTGATCCCCCAGCCGCCACCCCTCCTGGTCATCCTAAGCCCTATATGGCTTTGACACCAGTTCAACCGGTCCCCCTAGCTTCCTCCGTTGCCTCTGTGCCCCCAACACCTCCACAGGATCCTTCTCCTGTCGTGACGGCACCCAGGAAGAAAGGCAAAGCCCGCAAAGGGGCACCCAAAGATAAGACTACTACGACTGACCCAGCCCCTCCGCCGCCCGCGAAGCCTTGCGCTTTATGTGATGTCATCGGTCATGCCACCCATGCTTGTCCCGAGTTTCCCCGTATTCAGCCTATGGTTAAAGTTGCGTTCCCCGAGTCTACGGTCCCTGAAGCTCCCATTCCTTCTCCGTCCGTAACCAAGAACCCCAAGACTCTCCGCACCAACAAGCCTTGTGCTTTGTGCGGTGTTCATGGCCATTACTCCCACCATTGTCCTCATCTGACGCACTACTGCGCCTCTTTAGAGGTAATCCGAGAGTATGAGGTTGAACAAAATCAATCCGCCTCTCCTATCCTCGCGTAGTATGCTTCAGGTCAGCCTGAGGATCCCCCCGCTCCCATCGACATTCCCCCCCCTTATGTTCAGATGACGGAGTCTACTGTAACCATTCTTTACCTATCCTCCTCTGCGAGACACTCGGATCCTAGCCCGTCTGCATCCTCCCCTGTTGTGTCCCTTGATCACCCTTTTCCTCCCCATACACGAGATCACTCCACCTGTGTCTCTGTTGACCTTCGCAGCCCGAGTCCTTACCATGCTTCCGATATCCCTCATATACCACCCTGTATGAGTCATGGTCATCCTGCCCCTTGCACTCCCTCCTGCGGTTGTCGCCCGATGACTTCTGTACACTCACGCTGTCGTCATTTCTCTTCCTCCCCTCATTTATTGTCTTGTCACACCATTCTGCAGGACCCCCCGTCCACACCCTTTATCGGTTACGCCAATGGTGCAAGTCGCTACTCCAGGAATCTAGCCTCAGCAGGTTGGGCCATCTTCACCCCCTTGCATGCCCTTGTTCTTTCTAACGGGGTATGCATTGGTTCTGCCACCAACAATCAGGCCGAATATGATGCAATGCGTGGTCTCTTAGTTGATGCCCTCTTTCATCGTATCCTCCATCTGCACGTTCGTTTGGATTCCCTGCTTCTTGTAATGCAACTAAATGGTGTTTATCATGTGCATAACCCTGTGCTGTTTAGACGCTATTTACGAGTGAAAATCTTGATACGTGCATTTGAAACCATAACTTTCAACCATGTACCTCGAGAACAGAATCACTATGTAGATAGTATTGCAAACCATGTTCTAGATTGGCCTTTATCACACACATTTCATACAAGACCATAACATTAATAACCATAAAAAAACGATGCATATCCATAATATGTGTCGCAAAACATGTGTTTAGAGTCCATCTACTCTGATACATACGACATGCCCATCGCATGTTACAAACAAAACCCAAAACTGGGGGCACCACCTGCCACTACATACATCATAGGGGGCACCACATGCCCCACCCCTAATCAATATCTGGAGGCTCCCGGGCCAATGGCTCTGCCCCTGCAGCATGTAGATCGCGCATAGCCTGACCGGCCATCACCATGCGCCGCATGACACCTCGCCACTCCGAGGGTAGACCAACACATGGCTCTATGAACTAGTCGTCTAAGTCCTGCCACCCGCGCTCTGATACTCCAGTCAACAACCTTTCGCATCTACGGCGAATATCCTCCAGCAGGGCAGCTACATCCTCATTCTGAGCCGCTCTCGACCCACTTGGACCTGTCGCTCCAGACGCTGCCGGTCGTCCCATATATCCGGCCGGTTTTACCGGTGCTATATCTGCATACCAAAAGTACATGAATCAGTACCATCAATTACTATTCAAAAACTTTAACATGCCCACACAAGAATAGCAATTTGTCACTTACCATCGGGCCCCCAGACTCGACCAGGCGAAAGTGGCAGATCCGGATCTCCACAATAGCTCATCCCACTATAGGGATAGTCGTCTATGTACAATGGCATCTGATCCCAATGGGCAAAAAACTCTGGTCGAAACACCCGACCGACCGCCCCTCCTCCTCCTCTGCATAGTAGCCGTCCCCAACGGCGCATCCTGGGCTCTCTCGGGCCCCCATCTGGAAGCTGTACAGGAGGCCTCAAGGTCGGGATCTTCTCAAAGAAGAAGGCGCACAACAAAGTCCCATATGAGCAGTCATGGTTCACCTGCCACCTGCATAGTGACAACTGTCGCTTTAGCGACACCAACAACATCTGGGCCCACCCATAGTAGGTCCCACCCAACACACTTTCCACTATCATCATCTACCCCCCAGTGATGTGATGGAATGCCTGGATGCCCAGGATTCGCAGCACAGCTACGGCCACTGCACGGGTTTCTAGCCTCTCTAGATCCCCGATCGGTATTCGAGTCCCCTTGACTTGGAGACCCGATCGACAATGGCGTTCCACGAACTCCATGATATGCCGCCCCCGCGGCAACACTGGCTGTGTGTTTCCCACCATCCCCAGTGGCGGGAGACCAGTCAGGAAGTACACGTCCTGGACCGTTAGCTCGATCCTGTGCCCTTGCACTACAAATATCTTCTGATCTGGATCCCAGTAACTGATAATCCGGGCTAGTAACGGTTCCCCTGCTCTCATCAATGGGTTCTCCAAAAACTTGAGAACCCCAAATCTGGCCAATACACGGCGAACGCCCTGATCCGCCTGGATCTCTTCCCGTAGTGTCCCCAGATCTCTCTCTCTCCATTTGACCCGTACACTGGCTGTGTGTTTCCCACCATCCCCAGTGGTGGGAGGCCGGTCAGGAAGTACACGTCCTGGACCGTCAGTTCGATCCTGTGCCCTTGCACTACAAAGATCTCCTGATCTGGATCCCAATAACTGATAATCCAGGCCAGTAACGGTTCCCCTGCTCTCATCAACGGGTTCTCCAAAAACTTGAGAACCCCAAATCTGGCCAATACACGGCAGACGCCCTGATCCGCCTGGATCTCTGTCCGTAGTGTCCCCAGATCTCTCTCTCTCCAGTTGACCCGTAACTCTGCCATACCTACACAAACACATCATTTTTGTCAGCGTACAGATCGGGAAAACCATAACCAAACACCAAAACCCAACTTCCAGCCATAAAACAGCACCAAAACCCCCTCATCTCCCAGGTCGCAGTTTTCTGCTCTTTTCTGGACCAGGTCACACTTTTTTCCCTGATACCTGCATCCTAGGTCACACTTTTTGCCCCAAAAAGTGCGACCCGGCCGTAGAGATGAAGGAGGGGTTGTTCCTGGATTTCTGGGCCCTAAACTAAAAATGTAATCCATCAAAATGCAAGAGAAAAGTTAGACCTCTTACCTGCAACTGACGGATCGCGATTCCAACGGTCGGTTTGTCCGCTACGTTCGCCGCAAGATTTAGGGCCTTCTCTCCTCTCTACATTCACCACAACAACAATAGCAAATGAGTGATTTTGGAGGGAAAACTGCCTTATTAAAAGAGAACCCATGTTTCTTCTTTCGACTGCTGTGACCACACCGTAGCCCCATTTGATGAACCTTCTGCACCGTTGGAAATCTCTCACCGAGCCCTCAAATGGGCATCTATTAGTTTTTTGAGATCTAATGATCCACCAGGACACATTTTGTCCAAGAAGGGTCACTTCACCCCTCCTTAAAATCGAATTTCCTCACTTACGACACTTGTACTTGGGGCACCATCTTGCCTCCTTACTGGTCTTCGTTTGTGTTGATTTTCGTCATGAGTTCCCATCATGTACTAATGTTTCCACGGTCCCCAATTAGGGCCTTTACTGTGTGGCAGCACCATCAAGTCGCCCTTGTTTAGAGCATCCAAGTTGAGTCATCATTCCCTCCATGGAGTCTATACCGAGTCCCTTTGTACCCCACTATAGCCCTCCATCCGTCATTGATTGGTCTCTCTCTTGTGTCGCACATTATGACCTTCAGTTCCACTGTCGCCCATCCCCGATGATGTTGTGTCAGTCACTACCATGTCATTCATGCCCTTTATGCTCTAGCAAGGGAAGTCGTCCATTAGCTACTCAGTCCTTTCCACTTCACTATCATCATTAGTGTCAGTCTGTCCGTCGCTCTACTCTTTTCTCTCGCGCCTTAGTTGCAGGTCTCTCATTGCCTCAACTATGGCGGACCTCCTTCTGTCGACATCAGCTCATTTATTCCAGAAGCCAGGTCTAGAGGGCGGTGTACCTTGGTTCCAGCTTCCACTCTTGTTTGGTGCCTCGAATCAGGCAAAGGGATATCTCCTTTCCCTTTGGCTTGATTGTTTCTCCAGCTCCTTCAGCATGATCGAGATTCGTATACTTGATGGTCCAATGATCCAGCAGTAGCTCTTGATGATTCCCGGGTGTGTGTGAGATGTTTCAACCCTCATGAGGGGGTGGCCCTGCAGGTAGCCCCCCACATGCCCGGATGACCTCTTCTTTGCAGCCTTCGATGTAGCTCCAGATATTTGATGATGTTGGCCATAGCCACTTGCAGCGCCTCTTCGATTTGCATGTATCAGTCAGATTTTGTGAGCCCTTCCCCATTTGCAGGGGGCATTTGGGTTGTATTTGTATCTCATGTACTCAGATATTATTGTACAAGTCCTGGCTGTTATCCCAGGCATAGCATGTATGTGGGATTCCTCATTGTATTTTTATCTGGCTCATGATTATGCCAGCTGTACTTTATGGTTCGGTCCCTTGTTTACTGGACACACTATTCTTTTGTACTTTCTCTCGGCGGGCATAGGTATGCCTCCCCCGCCGCCTTCAGCACAGGTACCCTCTCATAAAAAAGAGACTTGTTGCACCTGCGAGTCTCGTCTCCTCAGGGTCTAGTCCTTCAGCACACTATCTACCTCACACTTCTCTCTCTGACATCCCCTTTTGTTGTCTGGTGATTGTATTCTTACAACGTACTTCGGTCGTACGATTTGCTCCTGACACTCGCACGCTGGGGGGCAATCTGTTACACCATTTTTTGGTCATCTAACCTTTTATCATTAGATGGACCCAAGTACACCATGTAAGACCAGTTTTACCCTAAGTAAAACTTCTTTCACTATGTTAAAATAGGAAACCCCAAAAGGAAATATTAAACAAACCTATATTTGTTTGATTTTCCTCATGGAATAATTAATTAAACCATAATTTAATTATTATTCCCAGTCATATTTAACCCAAAATCAAATAAATTAATTAGATAAACCTTTATTTATCTTATTATTTTCTAGGAATAATTATTTAAACCTTATTTAGATAATATTCCTTGTTAAATATGACCAAATCACCCACAAATAATTAAATAAATCACTATTTATTTAATTATCTTTCAACCACCTCCTTAAATAATTAAATAAATCATTATTTATTTGATTATCTTCTAACCACTCCCTTAAAAAGATAAATAAATCATTTATTTATTTATTTTTAACAAATTAAGGGATTTGACCCAAGTCAAATACCTTTTCCCTCCAACAAATATAATAAAATATTCCATAAAAAGTGGATCTAGATCTGGTTAACCCATGCACCGAGATCTAGAATGACCCAATATTTTGTTATAAATAGGAGGGTTTTTCCTACCATTCTTCACCTTTTGTTGCCTATTAGATCACTCTGGATCTATACACTTGGTCACCATTTTCTGCCATTTGCTCCCATTGAGCTCTACTCTTTGCATTGGGTTTTCTACACCTACAAGAGAGAGAAAGCTTAGATCTGAAGTGCTGAGGACTACAAAGAACCCATCCCATTGAGGAGAGCTGGATACACCTTCTTGTTTTCCTCCCAGGTGCCCTGTAATATAAAATTCTTTCAAAAAATCGTGTTCTTGTCTTGTCCGTTGGATGCATGGAGCAAACCCTTTATTTTACTGCTTAATGTCTTTCCATATATAGATCTGGTATTTTTCAGCTATTTTCTTGTCTAACCAACTGCAGATCTGAAGATATTGGAAGCCACTTTTGTTGTTAGGGCTATTAGTTATGCGTAGCTAAAGTGGTCCTTTTTCGTACACTTCGACGAAGGATTCATACTAGCAGTGCCTTTATCTA